>VMKM01000434.1:0-348171 GCA_008360985.2 Macquaria ambigua | reverse complement strand
TCACCATATCCCACGGTTGTAACTACACCCCCCCGTTTGAGAACCACTGGGCTTTGCCAAAATACCCCCCCCAAACAGAAAACAACTAGCAAGAACGCTAGAGCCTGACCATTACTGGATTTTTGGGGCCGATAATGATTTACGAGTTCAAAAGATCTGATAATGATATATCATCTTTGATTTTTTATTTTTTTTTAAATTGTGACCAAGATACATACTAAGTGGGACATTTTACAGTGTAAAATCACCATATCCCACGGTTGTAACTACACCCCCCCGTTTGAGAACCACTGGGCTTTGCCAAAATACCCCCCCCAAACAGAAAACAACTAGCAAGAACGCTAGAGCCTGACCATTACTGGATTTTTGGGGCCGATAATGATTTACGAGTTCAAAAGATCTGATAATGATATATCATCTTTGATTTTTTATTTTTTTTTAAATTGTGACCAAGATACATACTAAGTGGGACATTTTACAGTGTAAAATCACCATATCCCACGGTTGTAACTACACCCCCCCGTTTGAGAACCACTGGGCTTTGCCAAAATACCCCCCCCAAACAGAAAACAACTAGCAAGAACGCTAGAGCCTGACCATTACTGGATTTTTGGGGCCGATAATGATTTACGAGTTCAAAAGATCTGATAATGATATATCATCTTTGATTTTTTATTTTTTTTTAAATTGTGACCAAGATACATACTAAGTGGGACATTTTACAGTGTAAAATCACCATATCCCACGGTTGTAACTACACCCCCCCGTTTGAGAACCACTGGGCTTTGCCAAAATACCCCCCCCAAACAGAAAACAACTAGCAAGAACGCTAGAGCCTGACCATTACTGGATTTTTGGGGCCGATAATGATTTACGAGTTCAAAAGATCTGATAATGATATATCATCTTTGATTTTTTATTTTTTTTTAAATTGTGACCAAGATACATACTAAGTGGGACATTTTACAGTGTAAAATCAAGTTGTCAGTGCTCTCTGGTGGACAAACTGTAATGGTGACACTGTTTGTAAATAACTTCAAACGTTTGTCATATCTGTACTGCAATTTCTTGATACCTATCAGCCGATATAAACACTGATACGATATATTTGCAATAAACAAATATCTGCTGCTAAGTGATACAAAAGGTTCCTTATTTTGCCTAGAATATGGAAGGACACTTGCTAATTAAAACCATTCCTTAATGCTGTGTTTTCTATGTGCATTGCCAAAGAGTAAGTGGTGGCAAGATCATTATCACTGCAGAAACACTTACCAAACCCAAAACCTCCACAACTTCACTTCAGTGAACAGCAAAGACAGAGCCATCATTTTGGCTGTCATCGTCTTTTGGCTGAGATGGATAAAACATCCACTGACACAACAACATTTTAGTCACACTAATGTGTTTCCATCCTTTAGCCATTGGTCAATGACCATTACATTTGCTAAAATCTCAAACTTGTTATTGCTTTCCCACTCAGTTGTCCATTGATGATGATGGACAAATGATTACTTAAACATTGTAAACTATGTCATCTTTTGGGTTGAGACGAATGTAAACAACCATATGTTGTGTGTTAAGGCAGTAGCTGTCTGTATTTGAAGAGCAAGTAACAACACTGAAAAATGGCCAAATCCCAGGCTTTATACATTTCTGCCCATAAAACTCCAAGTTCGACTCATAGAAGTCATACCAAACCAGCATTCCTACATGCATGCCGTGCCACTCACCATAATTGCGTATTTGTGGAGTTCTCTAGAAGCTTAAGGCAGGCATCAGAAATGCTTTGACAGATAAAATGTCTCTATAAAATATGCTTATAGCTCTGATGATGAATTATATACCAGTGGCAAACTCCTTCCTCTCCATCTAATATGATCTGCTGCTGTATCTTGTAATTTAGCGCTGACAAAATCAGCCTTTTCACAATTTATTGAGCGTTCACTGCCAGTTGTGAATGATCAGAGATTCATTTCACCACAGAAGCTGATGGGGCAGATTTGTGCACAGCTGCCTCCTCCTGTGCTTCTCTCCTCATTTTCCCCTCATTTCCTCCCCATTTCATCATGTTATTTCTTTCCATTGTTTCTATAATTCAGGTTTTTACAATGAAGAATACATGTAGAAAGAGATGATGGAAAGCTACATCTGTCTGCAGTGCTCCTCCTCTTTGTTGCTCTCTGGCTGTGTATCTCACACACTCTGGTTCAAAGGATTTGGTCTTTTTTGTTGCCATTAGCCTGGCAAGCTGCAGTAATATATAATTCATGGCAGTATTGGTTTTGTGCATCTAAAAGATGCATATGGGTGAGGTGGAGGTAGCCGCTAAACAGGAATATCCCAGCCCTTTCCCTGCCTTTATCTCAGTCTAAAGATACAATAATGTCTGGCTGAAAATGTGTATAAAATGATGGTGTGGGCAGCTTTTGTCCCCACTCTTCATAACTGGCACTAAGTCTCGTTATATTGGAAAGATCCAAATCCAAAGAGTCTTTCACTTATTGGAATCTTTAAGGAGCCATTTCTTTGGTTTGGTCTAGATGCTTTTGACAGAGTTGTTGTTTTTCCCAAGTCCATGATGAAACTAGCTAACTCTAACCCCGCTCTCCCCTAATGCCTCAGTTAATACCCTAGTGTTTACCTTAACTCTTCAAGGCCGTCTAATAGGCTGGCCCACATGTTGCTGGGCAGATCTGAAACTATAATAAGTTCATGCATGCAGGTTGTGTCACTCTGACATATGATCCTCCTCGCCTGACACTGAGATATTCTAACAGGGCAGTGGGCTGGAATCGAATGTCCAGCAGTCATCCATAGGGGCTGAGGACGGCAGAGGTGTAGATGTCAGTATCCTACTGCCCTTCTAGACATCCTGACTCCCCCGAGCCCCGAAATAATCCCCCAACATGTAGGACACAGTGAAGGAGTCAAAGATAGTCACAAAGAGAGAGAACAGCTCTGTTCACGCTGGACCTACAGCGGATTTAATCTCCTGCCAATCTGTCTATAATAGGGTCCAATGCTAATTAAGATATTAATGTACTTTGATCATCAGAGGTCCTGTGATAATACTAATCCTGTGTGAATCAAATCAAACTCCTGGATATAATTTGTCTTTTTTATGTTGCTTCTCTAAATCAGGAAGTAAGAACTTTTTAAAGCTCAACTTTAAACATTAGAAGACAATTATATCATTCATTAACTCATACATTTGACAGGGTCTCGAGAGGCCTCAGTTCTTCAGAATTTGTGGATTTTTAAAAAATATAAGAAGGTATTTTCTGAAATTAATGCATTTCCTTAAAGTACTTAAAGACTTTTTTCTTGTTAATCCAAGTACAGAATTGGAATTCATCAGTGTGCCTCAGGATGTTGGAGGTTTGCTTTGTCAGAGCAGCACTTTTAAAAGAAATAGTTTCTCTGGTTTCTTTACTTTACAAGATGAGGCCTAAGGACATAACTTACCGTAAAACTTGGAGTCCTTGAATCCCACTAAACAAGACATTGACAGTCATTAAGAAGTCATTGACTTTAAAAGCAGAGAGTGTGTGTGAGCTTTTAAGTCCCTAAATACTGTAATATCAGCCATCAAATAAGGTCTATGGCGAGGTTGTTTTAAAGTAATGAAGTCATGGATAAGGTTAACAGAGGTCAGGGTGAGGACAGCGAGGACAGAGGTAGAGAGATAACAATTGATGAGGAGAGTTGGAAGCCAAATACAGAATCTGAAGTAGGCCTATGTGTGCCAGGTAGCCCATTTTCGTTGGCCATCTAATATAATGGTTATTGATGGAGCGTCCTAATCAGACCTCAAAGAACCATTTCACCTTCTTCTGCTGGAAACACTGACGTAAGCAGGAAGCAAGAGAGGGAGACAAAGCAGCAAAAGAGCCATTAGGCAGGCACATTCCCAGCTCTGTTCTTCATTTTCATCTTTATTTCTTGATCATTTCTTTTAACTCTGCCTGAAGTGCACACTGTTTGGTATTCAGTTCACAGTCACAGGTCGTTTTTTTTATTTTTATCTTGGACTCTTAGATCTGGGCTCATATTTATCAAGTGTCTCAACTTTCTTGACCAAGAATATTATTCCTATCTCAGCCAATATTTTGGAGAGCTCCAGAGGAGCCCTAACCTGAGCTGGCATTCAGCTAAAGACGTTATGTGAGTGGAGAGATGTTTTGGGAAAGCTTAATGACAATAAGCTTATAAGATATAGTTCTGACAAAAAACTGAATCATTTGTGACTGTACACGTGCTTTCGTCAGAATCCAGTGTACTAACAACCTCATGCTTCTTAAATGCAGCTGTGCAAATGTGATGATTCTGTCTGAACCAAGAATCAAACTTTGACAGCTCTTCAGTGCTTCAGAAAGATAATGTGCCCGACAAGGTTTCTCAGTGAGAGCGGACTTGTATTTGACTGCAGTTATGGTCTCCTAATTGGAAGTCACCTGATAAATTGTGATAAATGATATCTCAGCTTAATTTAAATGTTCCCCCACATATAGCAGACATGAGTTAACAAACAGGCGTTGGCTGATACAGTAGGATAAATTAATGCGGCTGAGTCAAATTACCTATGATTTAAATTTACATAAACATTTATTGTTTACTTAGTCTACAATGGAAGTAGTGTGTTGGTAAATATCATTTTGAGATTTTAGCTATTTTGTAACTTTGGCATCATATTTTTGCTTATATAACCTGTGTAACTAGTTACCTAAGTGACATATTTGCCCTACACATACAGTGCTATTTTCTGCTTTTCCCTTGTCTAAAACTACAAACCACAACTGTCTTCATTTCAACTTTGTGTGTCTGAATGTTGTACTGTAAATTAGCAATGTCACACTCTCCTAGGAGGTATCCCTCTCCTTGCTGAAAGTCAGTCTAGGAAGCTTCATAAATGTTTCTCTTTAGTCTTAGGTTCACTTTCACCGTGATTCTTAGAAGGAATTCTGAGATGCTTGATAGATCCGGGTCAAGACCTGATCTAGGCCCATGGCCCACATGTCATACTATTTAATAGAGCAATATATTTCTATGGAGCAGGTGTCATTTTCTTTTCCTGCTTAGCCTGGGCTGTAGCCAATCACAAGCTGTTGCTGCAGATGCTGTCATTTTAACCCTCAGACAATGACATCATGAGCTAAATGTGGTACTATATGTGGATTCTAGCTTTTCAAAAATGTGTCCACCCTGTAATCCTGCTATCTGTGCTTTAACAGGACGGTCTAAATAAACCTGGACGTGGACATACGTCTTACAGTCAGGTTAACTTTGACAGAGTGAAGACAGTTGGAATTTCCTTTGCATTTTTCCAGAGGAGTCTGTCTGCGATTGCAGAGTGTGTGCGTCATTTAGCGTCGAGTTACTGGCTTCATTTCCTACTGGAGCCGCACATGCTAAAAATGTACACACTCATCATACTGTCAGGCGCTTTGGATCAAAGTGTCCACCATTACAGAGCTTCATGTATTATTCATAACCCCTGTGTGCTTTTTAGTCGGTTTGTCTCTAACGGCATGATGGATGGACACGTATGTGTAGGAATGCACTGAACAGATGCTCATCCAGCACAAACAGACTCAGAAACACCTTGACCTCTCGACAGGTGACACTGTCAGCTCTTCACTTACTCAAACATAGATGGATGGCAGCTTTGATGACAGGTTGTTTCTCTGCTAGGAGAATAAGCAGCCAGTCACAGTCTGGAGTGACTATACGCGCACCAATACAAGAAGTGCAGCAGCACAATACCTGTCTGCTGTAGCAGATTACAGACAGCAGAATCAAATACTGAAACACACACAATTACAGCGACAGTCAGTCAGTAAAAATAAAATCAAAAAACAAGGTTTACTGTATATATTTCATCAGCTTCTCTTCTTTTATTTCCTGGTGAACTGGTAACAGCGACCATCAAACTGAGCCACTGTGGGAAGGAGGAGGCCGTCGTCTCTTCCTCTCCTCCCCCTCATTTTGCAAGCAGTACAGTGTATTTTTTCTGGATTTGTGATTGAAAGCATATAATCATGTTAAATCACTGGGCTTTTTCCCTGCTTTATAGTATTTTAAAATGTACTTGATGCTGCTGACATGCAGCTGTCTTTTGCCCATGAAGGCTGGGGAGATGCGAGGTGCGTTTCTGGAGTGTGACTCAATAATGCGCTGATGGAGAATTTAGAACAGTTATTAGTAGAAAAAAACAGACAGTAATGACTTTAGCTGCTGTAGAGCACCATGTTGTGGAACTGTTTTTCACAACATGTTACCACGTAACAGTCAAAATCTGAAGTGTACTGTACAGTCTTCATGGCGGATTAAACCCAGAACAACCTGAATGCAGTGTGATGCTATAGGCTGAAGGCTACAAGCCACCATGCTGTGGTGGACTTACCTGTGTATCGCTGTGTATGGCTGAGCGCCCCTCACTGACTTTATACTGTAACATGTTATAGGGGGCGCCGCAAGCATGCCCAAATCTGCATGGCTTAAAAAAAATATCTTTTCCTCTAACTTCAGTGACCCTTTATGTTTAACCCTCATCCTACCAACATATTTAACATACAAGGACTACCGACTGGGGCCCCTGGGGTCCCCAAGAATAAACTACCGTAAGAAACGACCATCATAGCAAAATGTTAACTTATTTCTTCTCAAAACAATATTAGTTATGTAAATAATGTCATCTGAAAAAAAAACTATTGCTATTTTAGGAAATTTACAGTTAATTTGCATATTGTGTGAAATGAGAATATATACTTTTTTTTTTACAATCCACATCAGTACTTAAAAGCTTTAAAGATTTACCATCCTTTGATTCTGGTTCATACTTTAAATGAGGAGCCATGGCAAACATGAACTCAATAAATAGTCTATCTATTAAAACTGCAGGTGGAGTTGGGTGCTTTTGGTTTGAGACCCCATGCAGGACCCCAATACATTGTGGTTGTTTGTTTTTTGAAAAAGCACTCATTAAAACAGAAACAGAAAACAGTGATATTGAACAAACTGATTTGATAAAGTCATGATACATTGGAATGATAGAATAAAGCACCTGTGAGATATGACAAAAGTATACCTCTGGGGTCTGCGGAGACCCCAGCTGGTAGGATGAGGGTTAATGCTACTCCCTGGGATCTAAATGAATAATTTAGATGAAAGACATAGTGTATCCTTCACTACATCCCTACACACACACTGATAATGATATTGAAGGCAGCAGCGTTGTCCTTCTCCGTATCCCACGTATGAATAATAGATTGGATCCAGGAAGTACAAACTGGCCGACCACCCCATCAGGTAGAGATTCCTACCGCATCCTGTACACCGCGCTCTCTCTCTCTCTCTCTCCCACTATTTCTGTCTCTTTCTCTGCCTTTTGTGTTCCGTCAGTTTGTTTTCTCCTCATTCTTTGTCTCTGTCCGGCTCTCATTCCCTGAGCTCTTTCTTTCTCTCTCTACCTCTTATGTTCATCCCTCCCTCCCACTCCCTATCCCTGCCTCTCCTCTTCCTTTGTTTCCGTCAATTATAATCTATTGGAGAACCGGCACAAAGCCACACCAGCCATTTCAGCGTCATCTTTGTGTACCGTCAGGATATTAAGGCGTCAGATTACAGAGGATAAAGAGCTTGACCGGCTACTGCAACAGAAGAAGGCTCAAAATTGTGTTTATTAGAAGCAGTCGTTTTCTTGGCGGAGTTCATAACCATCACTCTGAGCTTTGCAGAACTCCAGCAGTGTGGATAATTCAGAGCTAAGGCACAGGAAATTGAAAGAAGAACCTCCGAAGCCTGAGCTATGGTTTTGTATATGAGCTCCCAGGATTGTCCTGAGGGAGCTGGGCTGGTGGGTGTAGCTGGCAGCGGGATGGTGGTTGTACTGAGGCCTGGCAACGGGTCAGATGGGGCCCCACACGGACTGTGGCGCTACGTTTGCTGCCAGAGGAGGCCCACACTGACGCTGACTTCATGTAGGTATACAGGAGTGATGGGATCAGACTCCTGCACTTGTTTTACTGTTTTTATGTGTCCGTGGGAAAAGATACAGTGGGATTGTAAGGTTGAAGTCGGTTAGAAAACTTTATTGTTAGTTGTGGAAATATAAGATATTCTTTTTAAAAATCCTTTACCTTGCCTCTGCCTCTCGTTTTTTTTCTCTCCTAAGTCCTTTAAACTGTTATCAGCCTTGTCCTCCTGCTGAGGAGAGGAGGTATTACAAACACTCTCCTTCCCTGGGCTGCAGTACCAGATAGTGATCTCTGTACAGCCCAGGTTCTCTTTGTTCTGTCTGATTTTGTCTGTGAACAGCTAGCTACCTCTCTTTAGCTTTTCGTGGCTGTCTCTTTTTTTTCTCTTCTTTCCCAGTATTGTGTCTGATAGTTTTTTTGGAAGCGGGCCAAGGCAAAGTGCTGCTGGTCACTGAATCAATTCAGATCTCTTAAGACTTATATTCAAAAGTGAATTGGTCTGCTTTATGTGCATGCCGCCTCAGTCATTGGTATGTTTTTATATATAAAGGCGTTCTTGGCAAAATTCCAACTTACTTATCTTCTCTTTTAGACTTGAAATATGGAAATCACAATCTTCGTGCTCTGGACATTGTGCGATTTGTTGTTCCCAAAGTTCGCACTGAACTGGGAAAGACAGATTTTAGGTTTTCTGCACCTACTGTGTAGGAGCCAAAATAGCATTTTTTGTTTATATTTAAAGAATAATTATTATTAATTAGAGACATTATTATTATTTCAAGACTTCCCATATTTTTTAATTATAGTTCAGATTTACTGATTTGGATTGACAGCTTGGCTATTGATTGGCAAATTGGCTACACCCATAGTAATTGGGGGTGTGGTATAATTAAAAAAGGAAGTTGGAAACACCCGGTAACAAGGGGAGTCCTAGCTTTAGTTGAGACCAATCATCTTCTATATATCTACTATCATCTATTTTCTTTCTTTCACACACACACACACACACACACACACACACACACACACACACACACACACACTGACATTGTTTATTGCATTGGCCTACAAAGTTTTGGTAGGATATTTAATTTTATTTATTATTTTCAAACAATGAACGCATGGTGCCTGGATCTACAACAAAGGTGCATTAAAACAATTCTTCTATTGCTGGGGCAGTGGCTATAATTATGAAACAGAATAGCCACTATATACTGCATGGACCAATCTACAGACTGATCATAAAATTCAAAACATAATATCCCTGAACAATTTTAAAGCTATGGTGGAATCTATTGAGTCCAGGTTGTCTGTGTGCAAATGTTTTATCTGATGAGTTTTAATGTTACTCAAATCTATGTGTTTGCCTGTTAACTGAGTGTTGAAAGTCTGTGTTGCTGCTATTCTAGGCCTGGTCACTCTTGTAAAAGAGATCAGTGATCTCAATGGGACAAACCTGGTTAAATAAAGGCTAAATAAAAAAATAAAAAAGAGCTTCTTCCTGTTTGACGTCTGTTTGGAGAAGGCACCTTGACAGTCAGTGGGTCTAGTGAGTATTGTGACGTTAGAATTCAGAAATGTAAGAGGCCACAAAGTTACAGTTCCTCGTAGTGAAATAGTTTGATCATAAGATGCAGTAATAAAGAGCTTGGTCTAATAAGAAAATGAGGCTTAAATGAGGTCAGGCCTTGATCTGATCTTAAGTCTTCCCTCCTGAGCAGCTTTCAGGGCTGCGGCCCTGCTAGGCTGCTGTCTGTGTTCTGTCATTAGCACATAAGCTCTATTAGAGCAGACAGTAACACAATTACACCCACAGGCAGTGGAAGATGGAGACGAGAGACCATGTCAGCAATTACAGTTGCAGATATTGACTGCCTGTGGACTTGGCTTAATTCAATAGTATTTCAATTCAGCCCATACAAGAAGGAAACCATCAAGATGGTAATAAGATGAGATGATTTGGATAATCATGGCAGGATGGAGCTAGATGTAGAAATGGTTATTCTGTGTTCCCTGGAGATGTGGCCAGTGCTGTACATCCTTATCTTTCTCTTTCACTCCATGTCATTGTAAAACACACAGAACATTCTCGAGCAGAGGTCAGATTGGCTCACGTGCTTTGAATTTGGCTTCCAAAGTGTCTGTGTCCGTAGTTTCTGATGAAAATGATTGTCCCTGTAACTGTATGAGTGATATTTCAAACCATAAGCCTTCACTTCACTGCTGCTCATGTCTGATTCACTGGGTGGCTGTTCATATGAACTATAGGATGTCAGTAGGGCATTGACTAGTGACTAATTCGTAGTAGTTCAATTATCCATCAATTACCTTTTCCTATTAATTGTTTAGTCTGTAAAATGTCAGGAGTAAGAACAAGAGCCCCTCAAAAGGTCCTCTTAGCCCCAAACAAAATAAAACTATAAGAATTCAAATTCTAATGACATGAGATTAGGCTTGGGGTTCGACAGTATCAGATCCACTTATCAAATCCGAGTCCTTTCGAATCCCTTATTGAATCTCATTGAGTTTAGCTTTCACCATTTGCAGAGTTATAAATAAGTACAACTCAATGATTCAGTTCAGATCTGTGATCACCTGTTGGTGGATGAGAAGGCAGAGATGTTGCAGTTTTTAGTGGTACCTACTGAATGAATCTACATTAACATTAATTAAGCTAGCCTAATTAATGTTCACAACCTGTAGCTGAGACCTGAAAGTGAGATGAGCTGCAGAAGATATGAAATGCTGATTAATATTGATTGTTCACTGAAATAACGACAGTAACATACTGAGTTTTACACCAGACTTTTCACAAACTACTTGATCCAAATAATGGAGGTCCTGATTCTTAACAATGAGCTCAAAATAATGATTTGATATGCACAAAAAGTTTAACTGGGAGACTAAAACACACTGTTCACTCGCAGTCATACAGTGTTTGTGAGTGAGTCTGTGTGTACATTCAGCACATTAACCAACAGGCAGGTTTCAATGTAGCTGTTATTAACATTAATTAGCTACAGCTGTTATAATCTAGCGCCAGTGATGTTGGTCATTTTAACCAATGAGAGCAACACTAACGTTACCTGCATGTTTTCAATATTGGTCTTTGCCAATAAAAAATAACAAGGGGAGATTCGTTAGCATCGGAGCTCAACCAATCCGGGTAACCAGATCCATAATGGAACCAGTTATAGGAACCCAGCCCTATAGGAGATAGAGAAAAATCTGCAAACCCTCACATTGAAGGACCTGAAACTTTCTACATTTTTATTTGAGAAATGACTTAACAATAAACTAATTATTAAAAATGGTGACGATGTCGGCTAACAAGATGAACTGGCAGCGGGAAGATGTTATGGCGCAGGGTAACAATACAAAAATGTGACTGCAGTCTCCATATCAATGTTTCTCTTGCTGTCTACAATTTAATCTTACGGTCAGTTTGTTCTCCTAAAAAAGCTGATCCCGACAGTTTGTCTTTGCTAGGCAAATTATGTGGATTGTTTCAAGACTTTTCAAAAACTATTTAAGGATATTAAAGATAATTCAATCAGCCCAATTCAAGTAGTTTATGTATATGCCATAAAATGAAACAATAAGCATCTATTGATTTCTTTATTTCTATTGAAGGAAGTTGTGGCATAACAAAGAAAGGTGTTTTGAAGGGGATATCAGATTTTCGACTGTGTTGGAAGCTCAGAACTGAGACTCAGAACTGAACTGAGAACTGATCACATGAACGTTTTCGTCATGTCCACTAGTAGTTCAACTCTTGGCCTCTGCTTTTAGACAGTCTGGTGTTAAAACCTTAATTAATCATAGAGTCTAACTTTGTTAAAACATACCACTTTTATATGAATAAAATGCTAAAAAAAAAACATCACAACGGGAGATTCAAAAACCAGCGCAACAAATTGCATCAGTGGAACGTTGGTTCACCTGTTGGGCATCTATCAGAGAATTTAAAATCTTTTTATGAGACGTGATGTGAATGTGGATTTTGCTTGGCCGTGTGTGTGTGTAAATCTCGGCATCATCATCATGACAGACACCTGTGAAGTGGTGTCGGTGAGTCATCCCCTCACTGAATAGTTTCCAGTCAGCACAGACACACACACAGAGAGAGAGAGAGAGAGAGAGAGAGAGATGTACCTTCTGAACGCTCCATTGATCCACAGCTTCCCCTGAGGATGTAAAAAAAAAAAAGCTTACATAAATATTGGAGTCACAGACAGATGTAGTTTACCAGCAGCACTGTCAGACTGGTCTTTGCTGACCCACTTTTTGCTCTTCCTGGTTTCCCCTGGCCAGTGGTCCACATTACACCAAAACACCACCAACCAGAAAAGTTATTTTGGCCTAAATCCCAAGTGAAAAAACAATTTTCACATTCTTGTCATATGATGTCATTAGAAAACATTCATTGTCTGACTCATCAGAAATGAGTTTCTGTGCTGACACTAATGGTGGCCAGTAGACTGGTTTCCAGTAACTCTTGTCATGGTCATTGCTTACTCATTATTAGCCAAGGTCACGGCAAAGGACCACACAGGGCTCCTTTACTGTTGGTGTCTCTGTTTCCATCCCAGACGAGTTTGTGTTCATTTTTTTGCATTTTTCTCTGGACAGTCAGTGTTTCCAGGGATTTGGTTTTCCTGCCTCAACACTCTTTGGAGTACAAATGTGTGAGGTGATTTCAAGGTTTTAACTGGTCTTCTGTGGCTTTAGAAAAGTCTGCATCGTGTCACTGTTCTTGTGTGTCTTGTGTTTGGCTGGTGGCTGAAATGTGTGCCCACTGAGGGTCCAAAGGTCCTAAATTCGACAAAGAAGCTCGATAATTCATGTAAAGTAATGAATAAACAAACAGAGCTGTTGTTTCAGTGACATCCTATTTTCTTCTCTTGTGGAAAAGTAGCTAACGCCAATCGCAATGACAGTGTTAAGTGGGGGCAATGTGTGTGAGCACGTTGGTATTCAGCAGCAGTCGTCAGCCTGGCTGCAGCCCAGAGTCTGCCTGTTTTATCTCTGTCTGTCTGTCTGTCTCTCTGTCTGTCTCTTCAGACAGTTAACACTTGGCTGAATACTAATTGCAGTCAAATCTGCTCCCTTTTCAGCTCCATCTAAATTCAGAAGCCTCTGGTTTGTGTGTGTGTGTGTGTGTGTGTTTGATACACAGAAGGAGAAAGAGCACCACGTCGGTCCATCTGGCCCTGCTCAGGTTTTGCAGAAAAGTTAGCTCATTAGTAAGTGTAAATTAGACAGTGATGTCTGGGTGTCTCTTGTTCTTGTGCCAAAGGCCACTGAGGGTACAGCGTGTGTTGTCAGCGTTTCAGAGTGTATGCTAGGACTGTGCTTCTTCCACAAAAACATGTACCTAGGTACATTGTAAATGTACTTAGGTACCTAGGCATTTATCTTTGTTATTTCCTCTATTCAAAACCTTGCTTAGTCACAGGCTAATAGCTTAATAGAAACTCTGGTGTGGGATGTTCCAGCTGCGTGCTATGAAAACCAGATCGATGCACGGACAGAAAGGTGTCTGCTGTACCTGGTCAACTGTAAATGTGCAACATGCAGACAAAATGACTCTAATGAGAATCCAGTGAGTGCTGATGTAAGGACCCTCTCCTTCTATCAGCACAGCGGTTTAGAAGAGGTGTGAGCACCCTTTGACATTTTTTATCCCAGTACCATTCATAAGAACTAATACCAAGCCAATATTGTTTTTTTGGAACCTCACTTTGTTAAGTATAAATATAGTTTTCTACAAAAACCTTTTAAAACCTATTTAAACATGAACAACTTTTAGGCCTTTACCTGAATAATGTATGGTGTGAAATAAAAAACATAAAAAAAAACATATGAATTAATTCAGGAAATATCTGATCAAGAAACAAGTTAACAAGACTAAGACGTGCGGTCATCGCCAACTTTACATGAAGTAGTTTTGACATGTGTGATACTCATTTTGAGGTTCATAAAAATCATCATAAAACATTAGGGCAGCAACAACGATTGTTTTCATTATTGATTAATATGTCAATCATTTCCTCAATTAATCAATTAATTAATCAATTAATTAATTAATCGTTTGGTCCATAAAATGTCAGAAAAAAGTAAAAAATGCCCATCACAGTTTCTCAAAGCCCAATATGACACGCTCAAATTGTTAGTTTTGACCATAGACTGTATATGAAGATGGACGACATGACAGCTCCTGCAGCCAGCCTCCAGGGGGCGATCGAGATGTTTTGGCTGCAGGAGCTGTCATGTCGTCCATGTCGTATAAACCCCACCCCCTCCATGTTAGCGGATGGGAAATGGGCCAAACTGAGAAGTCAGTAAGTCAAGTCAAGTACACATTTGGTTTCTGTCATTTTAGGTAGTTCTTATCACGCTGATGTTTGTTCAAGTGTTCATTTTTCTGATAAGTTTGGTTTTAATTAGTTATTTGATTCTATAAAAAGGGGGTGAGACGTTATGATTGACAACTTGTGATGTGCTCGTGATTGGTTCAGGCATGTGTATGGGCGGGACCTCGATACCGCGGCTCCACTGCGGATCACTACTGCACAGACTCTGTCTTGGCTTCATTTTTGTACAGTGGGAGGAAGTGGAGATGCGTCGGCCATCTTCATAGATATAAAGATGTCCGACTGTATATTATACAGTCTATTGCTGTGTGTCAAATCGCGTACACTTACATGCAGTATACTGTGTACACTATGTACTGACTTGTGTAGTGTGTTAATTTTGACAGGGTAGTGTTGTCTCAAATTGAATACTGCTGTTGTGCGCTTACTGGAAATGACGATCACAACCTTTGACCACGTCTTCTTCTTCTTCTTTTTAATGATGGATTGCAACCAGGCGGAGCATTATCGCCAACATTTACCGCCAGCACGTTTGCTCACATGACTTCAATTCAATTATATTAAAAATGAATAAAAAATGAACGTGCTTTTACTTTTAGCCGTAACAATCGCAAACGCGGCCACCATTTTCATACGCTGGTGGTCCTCCCCTTCTGCTACGTAGCCAAGATGGCGACCATTAATGGTGAGAAGTGTGCAGCGTTCCACACTCAACTTTCTGGCCATTATGAGTACATCATCCGGGTACTCATAGTACACTGCATTTTGCCATACTTGTCAGTGTGAATGCACTTATGCACTCAAAATACTAAGTGTAAGTACGGAAGTACGCGATTTGAGACACAGTGTATGGTTTTGACTGACCAAGAGTCCAAAACTTAAAGATATTTAGTTTGATGTCATAGAAGACCAGGAAAACCAGCAAATATTGACAACATTTATGGCATTTTTGCTTAAAAAAAACTAAAAGACGATTAATCAATTATCAAAGTAGCTGCTGATTAACTTTCTGTCAATTGACTAACAGCTTAATGAGTGCTTTTAATTCTGTTCAGGTTTTTACCATTTACTGCAACATTATATACATTTTGAGTTTGGTGGCGTGTCTCCTATGCTGCTTCAGAAACAGATGTGACCCAGCTGGACACAGACTGTCCAGGACCTTCACTTGTAGTGGAGTAATTTTCTTAATGTGGTAGTTCTACTTTTACTTAAGGAAAGGGTTTGAATACTTTTACCACTGCAAATCATTTTACAGTACCTCACCAGTTAAAGATACAAGCACAAGCTCAGTTCCCTCCAAAAGCCATGTGTCCAACTACAATTGCATTTATCACCAGCCCAGCACCACGTACCCACTTTAGGTCCTCAGCAAAAAGAAAAAGTGCTCCTTCATATTCAGTACCTATTTGACTGAACAGGACACAGACAGGTGACTTCAGAGGAAATGAAGACAGAAAAACTCTCCACAGGCCTTTATACCTGAGACTTACAGAAGCGAAATCACCTGCAGATCTTTTGCCAAATACTGTGTTGCCATGACAACCAGCAGTATCTCCCTGTTTCCTCCTGAACTGTTTGGAGGCTTTTCTACAGCTCTCTGTGCCGGTGGCTTGATATAACTTTGTCTTTTGACAGGTTTGACGAGTGTCTTTTAGCAAAATATGAAAGTCATTTTCATTTTGTATGATATGATTTAGTTTTTGTGTGCTTTGACTGTATCTGCTTTCTGTTTTTTAAAATAGTACAGAGGAGTTGTGTGTCAGTCAGAATGATGATGATGATGATGATGATGTCAGCTGAATGTGTGTGTGTCGCCCTCTACAGGCCCCACATTGCCCAGACAGGGCCCCCAGGTTCAGAATGGCCCCACACCAGAGGAGATGGAGCTGCAGAGAAGGTAAGGACCACACAAACACGAAGAGGAAAAACCGTGGCCTGATCCAGAGGAAAGACCCCACAAAGCATGTAAAGACCTTAACATTTGGAACAACAGTTTGAACCTTGTTTCTTCCACCTCTGTCTCTCCCTCCTCTTCCATTTCTGTTCTTTTTTTTCATGAATGAATTTAGAAGTAATCATTTTTTTCACCACACATGCACTCAGACAAAACCTTGCACATTCTCAGTTGTTTTTCTTCCCCATACAAGGCCACTCTTTCCCTCAGGTAGTAATGAGGCTCTGGAACAGCTAGAAAACACATCGCACACACACACACACACACACACACACACGCTTGCATACATACACACAGAGCTGTATTATTGGAGGCCAGCTGTTGGCCAAGGTGTAGAACCTGTTCGCTAGAAAGCTTGTTCAAGGATTTAATTAGAATGAATTGCCTACATGCACTCTCGCATGCAAACGCACAAACATGTCTGTGCACAGTGACATCATGGACATTTTGAATAGGATGGCGAGGGTGCAGCATTTTAGACTAACCCACCCCTGATCCCAACACATGACCACACACAGAGACATAAACATCTAATTTTAGGATCAGTTACATGAGCCAAACAATGACGACTCCTGTGGTAACCAGTTCAGATAAAGGGCAGCTGGAGGGACAGCTTAACAGTGTCAACACATCAGTGTCCACCACATACAAACAAGTGACAAATTATAGGAACAACTTGAATCAATGAGGGGAGAGACATAATGAGTGCAGATGCTCCCATACGTGGCAGGAGGGTTCCCTGAAGGCCCTGGTGGAAGTAGTCCCAGCTGATCTGGAGCAAGACACTAACATTGCCCGGGTTAGAGGTTAGGCTTCCTTCAGGATGAGCAATGGTAAAATATGGATTATTCTAAAACACAACGTGTTCATTCTGTCATGTTTCAGACATACACTCTATTTTAGGGCTGCAACTAACGATTCTTTTCATTATCGATTTATCTGCAGATTATTTTCACCATTAATCCTTTAGTCTATAAAATGTCAAAACATTGTGAAAAATGCTCATCACAATTTCCCAGAGTGACGTCTTCAAATTGCTTCTTTTGTCCGACAGTCCAAAACCCAAAGACTCTTCATTAACTGTCAGAAATGACAAAGAAAAGCAGCAAATCCTCACATTTAAGAAGCTGGAACCAGCAAACGTTTGTTGAAACAATTAATCGATTATCAAAATAGTTGGCAATTAATTTTCTTTCGACTGACTAATCGTTGCAGCTCTACACTGTTTGCTCTGTTTCTCTCCCTCTCTCTCTCTCTGCCATTCATATACACACACACACACACACACACGAGTAGTAAAGCATTCTTCAGGTGTGAGTCAATGGTTCTCCTAATTCAGTTTGAGGTGAACTTGGATCAGTCTGTAGGTCTGACAGAGCCTGATGGATCTGGCTGCCAGCACCCCCCCCCCTCATTTCTTTCTTTTTCCTATTTTTTCCTCCCCCTTTTTGCTCTCTCACTTTCACCCTTTTGTCTCTGTCTAGCTTCAATCGTCTTTCTTTTTCTCCTCACCTCTCCCCCTCGGCGCCGGTCATGCTCCATATTTAGCAGTGGATGACAGACAGGCGGCGAGTGGATCAGTGACTGAGGTCATCTGCTGATACGGAGGCCAGTATCAGCCTGGTGGGAGAGTGAGTAGAGGATGTGTAGAGCGGGGTGAGAATAGGATGAAAGGAGTGAGGAGGGTGATGGAGGAGGAGGAGGAGGAGGAGGAGTGTAGAAATGAATTGGCAGCACACTCGCACATCAAGCCTTCTGCTTCTTTAAAAGGAAAGCTGACACACTGCAAGCTTTGGAAGATGTTGGAGGTCTGTTTGGCCAACAAACACTGTCAGGTTATTTCTGAGCGGCTGTTTGACATCTGATCAGTTGGCCGCTGTCAGTGATCCAGTCATTTCTGTTGATTGTTTACTGGAAGGTTACAGACTGAGAAAAGCATCTGCACACTAACATCTGTTTAAAATTATTATTTAATCCAAGTTTTAATCAGAAACCTTCTTCAAAGCATTTCAGTTATTTTAATTTGTAACATAAAAGACTTTGTAGCTTTGGCTGACCTATAAGTTACTCTGTTAACTGTGGAGTCACTTTTGTGTCTTAATTATGTAACCAAAAAATAGGTTTGAGAGCAAAACTATCCATACGCCCAAATTTGTGATTTAAAATGTCATCCAAAAGTTTTGTTTGCAAATCCAAAGGTTTTGTGAATCTAAAAGTGCTTTCACTATCTACATTCACCAGTTCAAACAGCATTCTTGCTATTACTAAGACGGCATTGATTTTCTTTGCTCCCACTCTGTCTTCTCCACAGACTTCAAAACTCTCTCTCGCATTTACCAGCAGTGGATGTTGCCAAGCTGTCACTCCAATCGAGACTGGCCAATAGAGATGTGTCTTTCGTAGGTCCCACCCATTGACATTGACTGTGACATTTATAATCACAAATTTGTGAGTGTGGATAGTCTTTTGATGGCATATTAAAGACCCAAAAGTAACTCCATAATTAACCACCTGGCCAAACAGTGAAATGGTAAATGCCTCCTGAAGAGGGGCCCTGTTCTCAATGACACCATTCTCGAGAAACCCCAGCTCACTGTGGTTGAGGAGAATAACCCTTCATGCTGCACATTTACACTGTTTGTAATTTGGGAATGAAGCTTGTAATCAGTGGTTTCATGTGTCTATATTTGCTAGTGCATTGTGTAAATCCACAACATCTCAGCATCTGTGTGTTATTTCCTTTCTGACTAATTCACCTGAAATAGTTGAGGATGAAGTTCAGTTTCTGGTTTCCTTTCTTAAATTCTGCTGCATATATCATCCTGCTGGTTTTGGCTTCTCCATCTGATCTGCGTGTGCAGAGCATCATAACGTCTTTTTTCATCATTTTGACCTACTGACTGACTAGTACACAGCATGAGATGAGGGTGCACTCAAACAAAAACTCTGTTTCTGAAACCACTATATGATGGTTATATACTAGAATACTCCAAAACCTTATTGTAATGGGAATACTAGTGTGCATGTAAACAATGTAGATATTTGTTCAAATTACAGGCAGAAATTGTTTGTGTATTTATTTATTTATTCATTCTGTGGTTACACAATTTTAACAGGTTGACCCCTGACCCCACAACTATGGTGCAAGATAAAACAATTCAAGCTATCTAAAGTGTGTGTCAGTCCATTCCATTAACAGTTTGCCTAAGATTTCCCACTACAGATTCTTAACCCTCTAAACACAGGTTTGGACACACAAAGCTTAATGGCACCATGGGGAAAATGTTTGTCAAATAATTTACAACTTGCCCTTTGACAGCAACTGTGGCTTCACTCAACATGACCGCTAATGTTTTGGCTATGTCTTACGTCATTTAGTTAAAATGCTCATTCCTCATCAGGAATGTGTGTCACACTGAGTCTGAAATAGAGATGCAAGAAAAGAGGGAGAAAAGAAAGGATTGGAGATGTGGATGAGTGAGAGTGATGTTCCCCCTCTCCCATTTCCTCTCTGCCTCATTAAATAAGATCAACTAACCAATGAATGGACCACCTCATTCCTCAGTGACCACACATGCTCAGTCAGACACATTCCACACTCATCAGTGTGGCCTCCTCTTGCTCACTTGTGGGTCTCCGCTCTGTGTGAGGAGTAAACATTGAGATCATTCATCTATGGAGAGGCTGGAAAACTCAGATGTCTCTGTAATGGGATTTTCCACAGCGTCACGTCATCAGGAAAATCTGATGCACATCATCTTTCTCTCTCACTGTCTGTCCTCCACCTCTTTATTCATCCACTTCCTCCTCCATCTCTTCTTTAATCCTCCTTTTCACCAAGACATAGATGGATGGAGGAGAAGTAGAGCACGCTGGCCATGATGCTTCAACGATGACTGATGGATTGATGGAAATATTCACTGCATGTGTGAGAGGACTCGTGGATGGCTGTGGGAAAGATTGCGGATAAACCACCTGTTCAGAAATGCAGGGTGCTACCCTCAGATTAAAAAGACATGAGCTGGAAATAATAGGCTGTGGTATAAATAGCTGTGTTGTGCGTGGGAGCAAGGGAGTGTGTGTTGGGAGAGAGAGGAAATGTGTTGCATGGTCTTGAATGAAAGTGAGGATGGAGAAAAAATAGAGGGAAAGGATGTGAATATGTGTTAGATTTGTGTTAGCTGTTAGCATTGAGCTGCTGGCATTTAACACTCAGAAGATGAAAACACCAGCAGCTGCTGATGGCAACATGTGTTCTGTTGTGCACATTGATGAACACGTGTTGACATCCGCAGATATTCTCAGAGGACAGTCGGAGTTTTGGATATGAACACACACACACACAAATGCCTCTAAAACCAATATGTTAGCTTGGCTTTGATAACAAGGTTGGGGTCTTATGTTAGTGGGCCACATGACACACGGAGTGTGTGTGTGCGTGTGTGTATATATTGCACACTTGGACTGGATCCTCACTAGAGTAGGTCCATATGGTCCATCTGGGCTCCTATCCATTCAGACAACGTTTCCTGGTTCTGTGAGCCAATCAGGCGAGCCGCTGAGTCCAGCTGGCCAACAGATTTCGCCAGACTTCAGTGTCCCTGGAGATTTAGCACAGTTGTCACTTGTGGCAAAGTGGCAAAACCAGAATGTGACATAATTCTTGCTCAAAGAGAAATAAACTTATGTACAACTGAAGACTATATAACAATCATGATAATGTTGCAGTATGAAAGACCTCAATATTGCAGTGAAAAGCCCACTGAATATAGCAAGCCTCACGATGTGATGTATAACATTTGTGATTAATGACACAGTGAAACAGAAGTGATATCAACAAAAATAAATAGCAGCTGACAGTGGAAGGATGAAATTAACATCTTCCAACTCCTGAAACAGAAGCTGTTGTGATTTCAGACAAATTACAGAAGAATATTACTTAGTAGTAGTATTTTTGGTTCAGTGATACACCAGTTTCTCTGTGCCGGTAATTGAACATAAAACTGACACATTTTTCTGTGAGTACTTTATCTTATTTTAATTTGAACTTATTGTGACCAAACTCAGAATTTAAGCTACTTGCACAGTCTGTTTTGTAGTGATTTTTTTTGCAAGCTATTAAATGTGGCTGGGTGGGTTGTTATACAGTAATCATTTTCTTATTATTTAATAATATTACCTGTTATATAACTGACCTTGTCTGTCTCATGTAGCCAAGGGGAAAAGTCAGTAACACTGATATTCTCAGGTGTTCTGGGAAAAGCTGAACTGGTGTGAAAATTCTCCCACTACGACAAGCCTGGTGTCTAGCAGAAGCCCCAGTACAGTCTATATCCAACATGATAGAGTTTAGTTTAGATGTCACTTTCTGATATCCTTTGATGTATATTTTCTGAGAAGGAACCAAAAAATCCTGCTCAGGCCAAAACATAGGATAAAAGTGACCAACAGTGTGGGGAATTCTTTGGTTCCTTCTCAATCAAAGAGTTTTAAGACTTAATGCAAGAACTTTGTTGAAATCACCTGTTGAGATGAATATTTTTTCACATGGCTCTACAATCCACTTTATTTGCAATGCTTGCTATTGGCTTTAGGAATGGCACAATGTTGGTCAGTCGGTCTTTTAATTCGTCCACCCAGACTGAAATATCTCAACGACTATTGGATGGATTTTCACAAAATTTTGTACAGACATTCATGGTCCACAGAGGATGAATCCTACTGACTTTGTTGATCACATGACTTTTCCGCTAGCTCCACCATGAGGTTGACATTTTTGGTTTTTACTGCAGTGTCTCAACAACTATTGGATGGATTACCATGAAATTTGGTACAGATATCCATGGTGCCCAGAAGATGAATCCTACTGACTTTGGTGATTTTCTTACTGGTTTATGACCAAATACCTGCAAAACTAATGACTCAGCTGGACATTGTGTTAAATTGTGTTAATTAGCATATGTTAGCATCCTATCATGCTAATCTAAGATGGTGACGATGGTAAACATTATACCTGCTGAACATCAGCATGTTAGCATTTTCGTTGAGAGCAATTGTTAGTTGAGCAACTAACAATCCCACAATGCTATATGCAGCATTTTATAGATGGGAAAGTTACTGTTGTGCAACTTGTTTTTAATTGGATTTAACATTCTCCTTGAACATATGTGATTACAAACTTCTTGATGTTGTGTTGTTGGCATCTGTGTATCAGTAGTTACAAAATTACATACAAAAATCACATCACCAGTTTCCTTTAGCAAAAAAGCATGAAACAACATATATGATAGAAATAACAGAGGACAGTAAAAATCTTGTTGGTGGTGGTAGACTGACTGGATCAGGATGGAATTGAGCAAAGAGAGAATTGTGTGTGTCATGGCGTGTCATGAGGAGCTCTGGATAAGTGTTACAGCTGGTTGGCTTGTGGGGGAAAAAGTGTTGATGTCTCTGTTGAAGAATCTCTGGTGGGTTGATGGTGAAGGGAAGATGGCAGCTCACAGAGCAGCATGGAAGTGTGACTGCAATATAGACACCTGTCAAACCAGACTGTAGCTGAGCATGATGGTGTATTTCAAACTGATCCTGCTACTTTCTCATTTTATGTGTAGTTTAAGTTTCTCTTATTAGGTGTTTCATTTGAGTCCACATTCCATTTGTGATACTCCTTTCTTCCTTGTTGAGTTTTTTATCATTTAGTTTCTAATATCTAATGTAATAGTGTTTTTGTTAATTATGACAATGATAGGTTGGATAAATCCCTCAGGTTTTTGTAGCTAATGAACACACTCCTAACTATTAAACTGAAAGAATGAATTAGTATTGAGTACCTTTGCAAACCTTTGATCTTCATACCCTTTGACTGCAGATCCTATTGTAACGTCATTTGCACAGTGTCAATGCAGCTGTCCTTGTTCATGTTTCTTGGCTCTTAATTTCGACAGTAAGCCATTTGATGTTTCAAATATTAGCCCAAATCCTCTCTGACTCTGCCGCAGAGTGTCTTGAACTCTGTCATACTAAGTTGTTGCAAAGAGGAAAGGAATATGTGTGCATGTACATGCATGTCTATGTGCATGCGGGGATTCAGGCCGCGCCGCCGCCGCCCACACTCCCTTAGCAACGGTTTCCCCGGCAACTCTTGTCAGGAGGCGAGTGAGACGCCAGTTAAACCGTGCAGGAGGCTTTTCACAGCTTTGAATCCTGTGACGTTTCCCTGCAAGGCAGAGAGGGACATGGAGGGAAGAGAAACCTGTTTTAGGTTCAGAGGCAAGAAATATGCAGACCGTGTAGACAGGGGGATTTAATGTGGGAGTCTTTGCATTAGTCCCCTGGAAGTGACAAAATACATGAAACAATGCTCATTGTCAATCGTTCATACTTACATTGTCGGCTCTGGAAATTGACATTGCACAAAAGATTTTTTTAAAAATATAAAGGGATACTCCACTCAAATCTGTCTCCCTGTAGGCTTGAAATGTGGCTGTAAAAAGTTTGTAGTTTGCTCAAACCATGTCAGTTCGGTTGAATTCACACCAAATCAGGCGCTGCGGCAAAAACACCAGTCCTCCCATTCATTTGACTGTGGGTAGTGTGTTTAGGCTGTGGCGGTGGGGACTGTAGGGGGAGCCAAAAAAATCCAGAATCAACTTTTGGAGAAATGCAGCCTGACATCACGCTGCGTTGGCCAATCGCGTAAGCCGTCGATCAGACTGGAAGACGCCCACGGGAAGAAGAAAAAGAAGAAGAACCTTGTTTACCTTGTTTACCATGTAGCATTGTAGCTGTTTACCAAGCAACTGTAAAGATGGAAGAGAGACTGATCGATCACCGCCATGATGACCTTCCCAGAACTGTACAACCCCACCATGAGGGAGTACAAAGACGTCAGTCGCCGTGCAGTCGCTTGGAGTTGTATCACTCTTCAAGTTGGGATTTCTGGTTAGTATTTCTACTTGTGCTACAATCAGCATGGCCATGTAGTGACACTCCCACACCGCCGCACAACCCTGCGCTAATTGCCATAATGCCTGGTTTGGTGTGAATTCAACCTTCCAATGGTGCTATATTTTCAAAGTGCAAAAAAAGTATCAAATGTCCATACAAAACCTCTTCCCTGTCCATATATCCTCAGTATGTTTCAATCATTCTTTTGCCATATTATGCCAAACTACAGTTAAATACACTGTTCCTGTGTTATGCTGTTGCCCTCCTTGAGGCTCTGAAGCCCAGTTAGAAATAGAATATTCAGCTAAACTGTGAGTGTTACATACTCAACATACATATGGACAGCCGAGAGACATTTTGATATCTTTTCTGCTGTGAAACTGATCTCTGTTGGACATTGTAACTGACATTAATCCAGCTGACCACAGTCGCTGTTCAACAAACTTTTTACAGCCACCTGTCAAGCCAGCAGATGGTTAGCGTAGTGTAGTGTAGAGTATCACTTAACAGGCTTTCATGTACACTGATGCTAATCACCACTGCTACCACTGATACACCACCCCAGAACTGCTGCTGCTGCTCTTAAACTTTTTCTGTTTTTCCCCCTTTGGAATCTGAGAAAAGAAAATCACATCTCCTCGACCCTCAAACAGACCCTTTTCACGGCAGATTGTGACTTGTCAAAGCACAGGTGGAATTAATAACATTAATAATGGCTACATTCCATTTAGAGATTCAGAGCCAGTTCCGGGGCTCTGGTATAGAGTATGCTCACTCAATGACATGGCTTACTGGGACACTTAATGGAATGGAGCCATTGTTAATGTTATTACTTACACCTGTGCTTTTCCTGCTTTGACAAGTCAAAATGTCTGCTGTGATAAGTGTCTATTGTTTGCATTTTTATAACCGCAACAATAGGCGTAACAACAGTTCTGGGGAGTTCCCCGAGAACTACAGACCTTCAAAGGCTTTTTATTCTGTTTGCATTCACACCGCCAATAGGAACGCTGAAGTGATGTAAGCCAGCCAGCGATTGGTATAGCAACGTCACTCACAAGAATTTTATATTTCACTTTGACAAGTCAAAATGACGTTGTATTTCCCCTGTCGCATATACGCTCAATAAAGCCTGGACTTCTCGGTCCATTTGTCCATGTTTTACCATTATGAGCTGTTACAGATGGCGGTTGCCAGTGCTGCACTGGCTCATGTGTTTGACGAATCACCACACATTTACGTCAAGTAGGGGGAGGGGTCCTCCAACTGTTCTTAGAACTATGAAAAAGTTCCTCCGGTCCGAAAATGCCTAAGTGAACAGTGAACTTGAGTTCAAGATAGACTTTTTCATATTTTGGATTTGACAGACTGTTTGCTTGATGAGTATCGCCTTTTTTCTTTTCTTATCTGTCTTGTACTTTACATTTTGTTTTGCTTTCTGAGTTTTTATCAGAGCACTCTTGTTCCCAAACGTCAGAATCACAGACCTTTTTCACAGCAGACTATACTGTAGCAGGAAAAGCACAGGTGGATCTAATGACATTAACGTTGGCTCCCTTCCAGTAATTATTGCGATGCAGCAATTAGTAATGTTATTAGTTACACCTGTGTTTGACAAGTCAACATGTCTGCTGTGAAACAAGGTTTAATCAGCTTTAGTTTCACTCCATGTTTTTCTGCCTGGTCATGTGCAGCATCTTAAATAACAGCACATTTTTGCATCAGTCATTTTGTGTAAGTGAAAATAACTACAAGAGGGTCGACTTCCAAGCTGTGTTCCAGCTTGTGTGAGCAGTGAGGACGGAGGTTTTCTCATGTAAGTTTCATTCTTAATGAATGTGTGTTGTACCAGTAAAGTTTTGGCAGTGAGAGAAGCTGCTCGCTCGCACAGGAACATGTGTGTGCTGAGAAGGTGAGCGTTACTAGTGCATGACATCGGCTGACAAGCTACACTGTGCAGCAAACTCATAGGTGTCCCCCTGAGGAACGCCAGGCTCACTGTCCCCTGTGAGTCATCTGCATGTACACTTCCACACACACAAACACACACATGTGCACACAATTCATCCACACAAACACACACACACACACTTCAAACACGTCTCTCCAGACAGGTTATTTTAAGTGTGTGTGCACATTGTTTAGGAATGTCATGATCTCCTGCTTATGGGAATGCTCTGAGCGTGCGTGCGTGCGTGCGTGCATGCGTGCGTGCGTGTGGTGTGTTGCACTTTGGAAAAAAGGACCAACCAGTGCTGGACATGTTTTATTCTAGCAGGAATCCTAAAGCAATTCACAACTCTGTTGTCCTTTCAGGGTAAATTTGGCCGACAGTCGAGCTAAAAGACATTCATCAACGCCAGCACAGCCTTTTAACAAAGGAAACAACAGTGCAGCTAGACATCAGTACAGCTGAGGTTGCCTCTCTACTCTAATTAGGACAGATTCAGCGAGTACTCCCTCTCACCAACGAGTGTAATGAGGAAAAATGAGGCAACACATAAGACAAATTACACAGAGTCTGTTAGTTCAGTACAGGATGCTGAACTGGAAACTGCTCACTTGTTCTAGGAAGTTCTAAACAAGAGCATCAGCTGTGGTGGACACGAAAACAACCCGATTTTGTACCACTGGCCACTTGCTGGTTTGTTCTTTTTGACCAAGACACTAATGGTGTGTTCCCACCAAAAGCGAATTGAGCATTTCTCGTGGTGAGATTACATACAAAGTCAATACAAAGACGTGAATAGACGAGAATTCGCGCCGGGCGGCGCGAGTGACACAAATTCCACTGCGCAAATAGACGAAATTCGCGTCTTCCGCCTCTTCGCGCGAGTTGAAAAATCTTGGGCAGCATATTCTCATGACGCTGTGTCGCGAAAGCCAATCAGCGTTGAGATTCTCCTGACGTGCCTGACGTCACTAATGTTTGGACGTTGGACGATGAGAAATGGAGGAAAAAGTAATCATAGCGGTTTGTGGGCATGTAGAAATGTCCCAGTACAGGATGCTGAACTGGAAACTGCTCACTTGTTCTAGGAAGTTCTAAACAAGAGCATCAGCTGTGGTGGACACGAAAACAACCCGATTTTGTACCACTGGCCACTTGCTTTGTTCTTTTACTATGAACCAAGTTAGCCACAGTCGCTCACAGTTCTGTGTTTTCCTCAGACCCAACAGGAGGCTTACTCTCCAGTAAATTAACTTCTTTCTTTGGCTGCATGATCACTTTCGTCGTTTAAGGCCATTTCCATGGTTGAGATAGTGGTAGTATTAATTGCCACAGTTGCCCCAAGGGCATCAAGGGAACTTTGAATCAGAGCTTGGGATTCTTTCAGTCAGGCTGTGAACTCCTCTGTCGTACTTTTTAAAAACATAGTCATCTTTAGTTAGATACCTTTAGAGTGATCCATCTTTTCACATTTTTACAGTATAATTATAGATCAAAATACAACATGGAGTGTTTTTTCATTTGATATTTAAAAAAAAGAAAAAGGAAAAGAAAAAAATATATATAAATTACATTAACAAATTTAAACAAAAGAACATTTTCCACTTCTCCCAAATTTCCTCAAAAATGTAATTTCCTGAATAACTTTTCATGTTCTTTAACCAGTGACGAATTAGTTTGTGAATAAGCTTATCACCATCGTGTTAGAACCTTGACTCAGTGAAGTGTTAGCCTGTTAGGGTTGCACTTTAATAGCGAGACGTATGGTCACACTAATCTCTGTAAACTGTAGACTAGTTATTCTCGACATAACTTTTGGCGTGTGAACATTAAATCTGATTGGAGTCATTCTCACAGAATCTGAAATTGGAATTGTCTTTGGTAAATAATAGTGGAAATGAAATCCCTAGTGGTCTTAGGAGCCCACTCTAACAGTTAGAGAATGCAAACCTCCACCAATGTTGAACAATTCTCCAATTTTCTGGCATACCTAAGGACATGAGATCCATCACCTCATCATTTAATAGCCCCACAAACGTGCAGTTAAGATTTGAAATTATGTCTCGGCATCTGTTGTTTTTAAATGTATAGCTAATAAACAGTTGACAATGAAATGTCAGAAAGTGTAGATCCAGATCATCAACAAAAACTAATCAATTGTTCCTTACTTACTCAATTTGTTTTAGGTTTAATCTCTGAAAAAAGAATTCTGTAATGGATTGATGAAATTGATATATTGATGGATTTTTGACATAACCTGTGTGTGTGTGCCTTCTGCTCCCAGTTACTTGACTGCTATTATATTTTTAAACCACTTGCCATGTTGGTAATATAGATGTGTAGGTGTGTGTTCTTCCTGGGGCTGCCTCAGCCATTTAACCCCATTTAGGCTACATCCACACTACTACGTTTTTGTTTTAAAACGCAATCAATTCAATTCAATTCAGTTTTATTTATATAGCGCCATATCATAACAAAGTTATCTCAGGGCACTTCGTAATCGTAATCTCTTTTGCTACACTACTCCGGCGTTTTATAACTCCTAAAACAGAGATCTTTTAAAACGCTGCTGACCCCGTTTTAGTTTGAAAACTCCAGATGGCGTTTTAGTGAGGACGGGCGGAATTGGAGACATTTTAAAACGATGACACAGACACCCATGTTCGCTCCCTGATTGGGTCTTATCAGCCACAACCTGTCCTTCCCTTATTCGTCACGCTCCTATCATGTGACCCTTTCCCAGACGAAAACAAATGACATCAGCCTTGATTACCAGCAGTTAATTAAACATGGATAACGAACAACACTTCTACCTGGTTGAAATCTCTGCTCTTACTTTTCTCTATTGCTGTTCTTTGTTCGTAGTATTTCCTGTAACTAACTAAGCAACCAACCACAGAGCAGACAATCTGCCTCCTGTTTAAACCGGTATGTGCATGCCCAGTACACGTGAAATGTGATATGCGTTTCCAGGCGTGTAGTATGGACGGAGATTATTTCTGAAACTGTGATAAAACACTCGTGTGTATGGAGATCATTTTTGTTTTAAAACACCATTTTAAGACAAAAACGTAGTAGTGTGGATGTAGCCTTAGACAACAGTTGACTTGCTAATCAGAACAATCAACTTCTGTCTGATCCAGCAGCCACTATGGTGGAGTCATTCCTCAACTCCACCAGTTTCTCTCACTGTTTAACAAACCACATATGGCTTTTGAACAGAGAAGATGGCGGGTGACGTGCCAGCGTTGCTGGTAGACAAATTGTACCAGCTGTAGCAGCTCCTGCCTGCCAGCATTGGGCTGCTGGCTGTTGGCAGTTTAGCCAGCTTTGCAGAGAAAAGAGCAATGTGAAAAAAAAGAGGAACCCTTCTGATCTGCCTGATTAGACTGACTTTACTACCATTACATCATGAGCTGTATTTAATCATGAAGATGTTGTGCTGCTTTCAGTCCCACAGGGACTAATTTGCTATCAGAGAGAAGATATTGTAGATGAGGGAAGCCCCCAGAGGAGACTGTAAAATCCTCAGAGACATGACCCTGCCATGCTTCCATCGGCCATAAATCCAGGTTACCCCTGTGTCTCTGTAATTACATCAGTGGGCCGCTGAGACACCGTGAGAACTGGGGCAGTTTGTGTGTGTGTGTGTGTGTGTGTGTGTGTGAGGGGGCAGCCTTCCATGGTGAGCCTTGTATGTTGGGTCAGGTGTGTGACCATATGTAATGTTAAAGTTTCTCTCCTCAATTTTTTCATTTCTTTCACTCTTTCCTTCCCTCAGTCGTTCTTTTCTTTCCTCTCTGTCTTCCCGTGCTTCGCTGTTCTCTCTCTCTGTCGATGGAGAAAGAAGACAGATTTAGATGGGGAGAATCCCATGCCTCACTCACTCCTGTATTGAAAGGATATGGGAGTAAGGGAGATTGAGGTGTAGCAGACATAAAGAGAGAATTTCTATAAAATCTCCTTCACACCTCTCCCTTGCATCTTATTGCTCAGGATAATCCTGTGGAGCAGATAGGTGGCTCTGAGCTCTCTGCAGTCATGTCCCAGCTAAGCTCTGCAGGTTTGAGGGAATTAGCTTGAGTGCTGCTTATATTCACTTTAATCAGTTATAATGCAACTACACTGCATTAGGTAAATTCACTGATTAGATCTTTTCCTTTGTAAAGGGGGGCTCCGAGAAGGCTTTTAAATTCTACCTGATTGTGAAGACTCGGCGTAACACATTTAATGACTGTTCACATTTGTTGACATCCTGATCCAAAAAAATGAAACACCTTTCACATGATCATATCATCTCAGACTAATCTGACATTCCTTTGTGATCTCTGAGAGGACTCTGAAGGGAACCCTAGTTTGCTGCCATCGTGGCAGTTTGTGGAGCCAGAAAACTCCAAATGTGGGCTAAGTGGAGGTAGACTGGGTGGAGCTGAGGAGGATTGAGCAAGTGGCCATCACTACAGCTGACTATGACAAGCTAATACTTTCTTTTAAAGTATTAACTTGTCATTGAAGAAAACACGCCTCACTTTTTGTCTCAATATATATTTTGATGGGGGAAGAAAAGTGAAATTGGAATACCAGACACATGGATTATTTGGACTGTGTCAATGAAGAGCTAATGAGCATCACAAGTCAACAAATGCCAACATGCAACCCACATAGTTCTTACACTGTCATTTTGATTAAATCAGTTCCAAAAGCCACTGTGGACACCATTTCACTGCTGGAGACTCTTTAAGGACCAGATTAAAAAGAAAATGGGGCACGACTTCCGTGGGACCCACCTGGATTGGGGGATGTTAGTGGGCTGTCCTGAGGGGCATTCTAGCCAACTTTAAGGGGGACCGGAAGGCAATCAAGTGTCCCCCTGGTGAGACACATGTAAAATGTAGCATGGAGGTATTGTATGTGGGCACCAATAGTCCTGGTGACTCTTACAGCAAAAAGTGATCAAATTCATGGCGGGAGTGGGACGGCATATCTACGGGACCTGCAGTGATGAAAATCCTGAAGGGACAGAATAGGTACCAGCAATACCTACAGGGAAACCTCCCTGAACATACCATACTCCAGGATCATTAACATCACATGTAATGATTTTGCTACCCCTCTTCTATCTTTCATCTAATCTTTTTTTTTTTTCTTTTAAAAATTGGTGGCAGTTGAAGTTAAAACCATAGTTTGGGGAAAAATAAGTTAGCAAAATATGCCAAACTGCTCAATGCATGAGCGATGAAGAACTTTGCCAAAATAAAATATAATAAGTTAGAAAAGGAGTTAAGTTAGATCAGGCTATCAGATAATCAAATAGTTTGTAAACAATTGTAAGAGTTGGGCATTAAACCTGCTTTCCTTAGTTTGGAAAAGGACAATGAAATTTGCGCATGTGTGTATTTGACATCGACATGATGACAGTGAACATGTTTGCTGGTCCGTTGTTGAGAGACTCAGAGGAAGCAGGAAGGTTTCTCACAGCAGCCAGATGCATGGGAGCGACTATTCCCAAAGCATACCTTGGCAACATAATGATGACTATGACATCACTGCTGTGTGTGTGTGTGTGTGTGTGTGTGTGTGTGTGTGTGTGTGTGTGTGTGTGTGTGTGTGTGTGTGTGTGTCACCAGTGCAGATAGAAGGAAAGAGTGTGTTTACATGAAGCAACATTTATGCTGATGATTGAATTTTAGCTGCGAGTCAGCTTTCAGCAGAACTGGATGAGTGAGGGCAGACGACCTGACAGGATCTGACTTCGTGTGTGTGTGTGTGTGTGTGTGTGTGTGTGTGTGTGTGAGAGAGAGAAAGAGAAAGTGCATGTTGGCATTTAGCTCCAGTTCCCACCATCTCTCCCTGCTTGTGTAATTTATGAATGTAATGCTCGCTCATTTACAGCCAATGCAATTCATGACCAAGTAAATCATAGAATGTGACAAGACAGTTGAAGCTTTCCAATTAAATGAAAGATTTCCTGGGAACCTTGCGTGTGTTTGTGTGTGTGAACCTGACAGATTACAGCCTCCCACAGTTTGCATCTGCCCCCCCCCCCCCCCAAATTCATACCAGCACACACGCCTCCCTGTACTGTTTATTTGTTCATAAAAATTCTTCACACTACCTGTCAGTAGCTGTGATGAAGGGTGGAGTGTGTAGCTTCCCATTCCTACATCCACAACACACCTGTATACCTGTTAATGTGAGCATGGACCAGTATATTCTTTACACATCCTGTTTATATGCTGAGTTTCTTTTCAATTTAAAGAAACATAGAAATACAACCAAACATAGTGGAACAAACGGTTGGTCACCTATGCATTCATACAAACGTTATACTGATGGAAATACATGTCACTTCATACAGTAGCGAATCAGTAATCAGAAACGCAATCCATTTTTTCCAGTATTGCAAGAATTGATATACTCAAAAGTAATTCTCTTTATACTTTGAACATTATTCACAATATCTATCCAGTCAGTGTTGATGGTTTTGTCTGTAACCATTTTCGTTTTACAGCTTTCTTGCTGGCTTCTAATAATATCCTCAATAGATTTGTCTGGCACCAATAAAAGCTGCAATATTGCCAAACTGAATATAGTATTCTGCTATTTATTTATATTTTGAATGCTTTTCCATAAAGCACATGTGACTTTTCCTCTCTCTCTCTCTCTCTCTGAGCTCTGCTGCTGTTGATGCTTTTCTGAAAGTCTGTACTCACATTTTCGTTCAGTCTTTACTACATCTCTCCATGGAATAGTCTGTTGCATATGTAACCTCTGTTGGCGGTTATTCTTATTTATGTGCTGTTCTTATTTGATATTCTTGTCCAAACTGCTCTAACAGCCCAGTTTCCCCACAGGGGTCGTTACAGTGTTTTCATCAAATCTCAGATGTAGTAAAAGGGAAATGGCTGCCTTTCTCTGTTACACTTAAAGTCATTTTCACATGCACTCACATACATTGCTTACACAGTCTATTCTTGCTGCTGCAGCGGTCCCTCTACTGCTGACTTCTGCTGACACCTAGTGACCAAACCTGGATCTGCAGGCACAGTTTGCGTTGAATACCTACAGTTTTCATCATTACCTCTGTTTTCTTGTATTTCCTCACACTGTTGGCTCTTTGAGTGCAGCCAAGGGAGGCTTTTCGCCACAGGCAGTCCTCAACTTAATGTGCGTGTTTTTAATGGGCCCAAATTTTAGTAAAGCTGGCTGTGGTTGCATAACAGCATGGCTATTGTGCCTAAGAGCAATTATTATATAATGACATGTCTTATGTAATGACAGCAGTAATTGCCTGTGGGTCAGGGTGGTCAAGACAGGCCCCACACTAATTTACTCCTTGTTACTCATTCTGACTGTCTTTGTTTAAATATTTTAATCCACATGTACCCCTCTTCTATCTTTCAGCTAACCTTTTTTTTCTTTTAAACTTTGGTGGCAGTTGAAGTCTTTTTAGGAAGATAATGTCAAGCGATGACTTTGGGCTCTGACCCAGAGTAAACTGGTCAAAGACAAGTTATACTGTGACATTTCAGAAGGCCCATCTAGGGACAGGCATTGCAAATTAGCTTAGGCTATTAATGCTGTGGTCTGTGGCATTGGTTTATGCTATCCCTATTCAAATAAACATTAAATAAATAAGAGACAATAGATACGAGTGACATGTTGTGAATTTTGCATTAATGTGTTTTGTCCTCTCCTCTCCTGTTTCCTCTCCTGTCTCCTCTCCTCTGCTCTGCTCTCCTCTCTCCTCTCCTCTCCTCCTCCAGGCAGCTTCAGGAGCTGCAGAGGCAGAAGGAGATAGAGCGTGAGCATCAAGAGAGGGAGCGTCAGGAGCGGGAGCGCCTGGAGCGCGAGATGCTGGAGCGCGAGATGCTGGAGCGCGAGCGACAGGAGCGCGAACGTCAGGAGAGGGAGGCGCAGGCGGAGAGGGAGGCGCAGGCGGAGAGGGAGCAACTGGAGCGGGAGCGCCAGGAGCAGCAGGAGCGCGCTGAGCGGGAGCTGATGGAGAGGGAGAAGGCGGAGAGAGAGAGGCTGGAGAGGGAGCAGCAGGAGCAGTTGGACAGAGAGCAGCAGGACTGGGAGAGAGGGAGACGCATCTCCAACGCCGGTGAGTGATGCGCTTTGGTTTCCTGCTTATACACATAAACATACACACTAGGGTTTGAGTACTTGAAGGCCAATACTGAGACTATTGGACTAAAGACGGACATAGTTTTGCTTATTTATCATATCTTAAAATTTGAAAATGTTAAAAAATGTTAAAATGTTCTTGCCACTTGGAACAATAGATCAATATAGTTTGTCTTCAGAAGAGCATTCTTATGCATGAGGTCTTATGGGGTCACTAGTGTGGAACTTGGCAAAGACAGACTGAAAGCTGCATGGATACTTCAGTTAATAGTGAATATTAAATATTTTTCCTGTATGAATTTTATTTTTGAACAATTTCTTATATTAATCTTGTGTGAAGTGGAATTTAATTTCAGTGTGTCCCAATTCCATACTACATCCTAACTATACTGTATACAGTATATATTAGTCTTAGTATACTGTTTTTGCAGTTAGTATTAAATAAAGGTCAACATACTTAACTGTTACCATACTGATACTAACAGGAAATGATACAATACACGCTCCACTGCATGTCAGTCAAACTGTGGCTTTAGAATGACACTGCCAATTAAATGTCTCAAATAGACATCAGAATGTCATTTTATGTTTTCCTCTGTATTCACAAAGATATTTTACCGCCATCCACAATTTGCATTGCATTGTGGGAGAATAATGTGCATCAACAACACACTCAAAAATCACTCAAAACACTCTAAAAACAATCTTTAGTTTGCAGGGTTACTGTGTTGAGTGTATTTTACTTTGTCACTTCCAGTGTGAACTGTGAACATGCTACATACTCAAAACATGCTTAGATTTAGTGTGCAGGATGGAGTTGGGACACAGCATTCATCTGGGTCAAACATGGTCAAAATGTTGTGGTGCTAGTTCTTGATAGTCCCAGCTACAAGATTCAACTGAAAAATGTCCTTAGTTTAGGTTTAATCCTTGTCCACTAAACATGTCTACTAACTAGCATAGCTCCTAATATTGAAGCTGTAATGGTTTCAAGAAGATGCTACTGAATGAGAATCTCACACCCAGTATAGTGAAACTTTGAAGTTGCAGATGCTTCCAATAAAGAGAGCTCTTCTCTGGATGCAGGACTTGAAGCAGGGAGATGGATACCATCTGACTGGACAGAAGCTTTCTGTCTCCTCTGAACTGTTAGCTTTGTTAGTGCTAAGCTACAGTATGGCCCCTACTCTGCTCATCTGCCCATAAGCTGGACAGACGCTATGAACAGATTGCTAAGGCACTGGGGCATGGGGGAAATGAATGTGTGAGACTTTCCACGTGAGTTTAGGGGTGAGTGCAGTAGTTTTGAAAGAGCGTCACCAGCCCCTACACCAGTCACACACACACATACACAACTTCTGACACATCCAAAAATCTAATGACGATGTAAAGGTGGTGCTGTGCAGACATGCTGGACGTGGGAAGAAACTATGATTTCCTGCAAATCCTTCCTGAAACCTTTGATGATTATCCTCAGTGAACCTAAAATATCTGAAGCTTAGAGCATAAAAAGCTCAGTTTGAATGAAATGCATGTACACTCACAGCTCAGCTCAGTCTCTGTCAAGTTTAAAAACTGGGTCAAAATATTTTCATTCCAGTGTAATCAACACATAAATCGAGCAGCAGGGACAAGGTGGAGCCACAGGTGGAGCACACTCTGATTATAGACTGGAGCTGCAATGGATCAGGGTTTGGTCGTGTGACAGGAAGGGAAATGTGCTGCATTTAAGGACTGGGTCAGTAGGGAAAGCAGCGTTGTGTGGCACGCTTCAGTGCCATGCTCGGTTCATTAGCATATGCATGCATAAACACACACACACACACACACACACACACACACACACAGTTTGGTGGTGTTACTCAGAGGCTAAAAATACATCATCAGGGAGAACACTGGTTAGACCCCCGGGATGAATGTGTGTGTGTGTGTGTGTGTGTGTGTGTGTGTGTGTGTGCGTGCATGCATGTAAATGCCCCAGGATAAGAAGGAGGAGTTATTTCACACATCATACACAATAAACAAACGCATCGGATCACACAGGAATGCAGGAGCACACACACACACACACACAAATACTGTACTGGATGTAAGTGTGTGTGTGTGTGTGTGTGTGTGTGTGTGTGTGTGTGTGTGTGTTTATGTGTGCGTGCATGCATGTAAATGCCCCAGGATAAGAAGGAGGAGTTATTTCACACATCATACACAATAAACAAACGCATCGGCTCACACAGGAATGCAGGAGCACACACACACACACACATACTGTACTGGGTGTGTGTGTGTGTGTGTGTGTGTGTGTGTGTGTGTGATTACTATTCACAAATTATACAGTGGAGTGTTTGCTTCTAACGTCTGGTCATTTGAATAGTCTCAGTAACTCTGAAAGCTGTGCATTGTCACTGTTTTCTTAATCACTTTAGAAGACAGAAGTGATCATCATGTCCTCACCACCTTAGAGCAGTTAAATAGTCAAGATCACTCTCTCCCTTTTTTTCTGAGCCAACTCTTTATTTAGTCATTTTTGCACATTTCTGTGCAGTTGTTAACCTTTTCTTGATGAGGCGCGTTTGTTGAAGCTTTCCTATTTGGTGCCTCACTTGGCTGAAAATGGCTAATTGGCATTGTTAGCCTTTTTAATTAGCTGAGTATGGCTAAACATACTGAATAAGTTCACTCAGTGACACTCTGTGATAAAAACTGTGAAATTCAAAATGTGAATGTGACCCTTTTCTGTGTAGATTTTTCTTTTACCTTTTCCAGAGTTTCAGACATCTGCTTCACTCAGTGACTGTGTTTAATTTGGAGTACATGTTATGGAGATTACAGAGGTACTGCACACTTAAACATGTTTTTTGAGCTGTAAAATAAATGACTGAATAGAATGACTGTACTGTGATGAAACACATCAATGCTGTTGTTAATATTGACATTTCATATCAAATATATATATAAAAATCAGCATCTACTGTTTTAAATCATCCCTGAACCTGACATAGAGTCAACTGGTTGGGACCTGTCTACATCATGACATTTATATTAAAAAAAACTAATCAGTGTCAATCACACCTCTGTTGCATTTTTTTAAATTACCTGGGAGAGAGCATTCTAGCAGATTTTGAGGGCGACCACCAGGCTTTTTCTTTTTTGCCATTACTACTTTTTTATGTTGGAGTTGTCCTTAAAGTCCATTTAGTTTGGTACGGGGGAGCTTGGCTTCAGTATGGCTTCATCGTCTTCTCATGTGTGCGCATGTGTGCTTAATGTTCTTGTGTGCGCGTGTCCAGCTCCCCGTGTAATCAGCGTGCTCAGATTGTGTGTTGATTATTGTGGAATGGCAGAGCCAAGCTGGGGCCTCCCGGTCACGTGACCCGCCCAGAGCTACAGCTAGAGAGAGAATGAAAGAAGAGGGGGTGGCGGAATGATGAAGGATGATGGAAAAGGTCAAAGTTTAGTGAAAGAATAAGAGGATGAGAGAGACAAGGAAGGAGATAGTATAGTGTAGTAGTGTAGAGCAGCGGGTTGAAGGTGAAAAAGTTGTCAGAAGCCGAATGACAAAATCTGAAATCTGGGTCAATGAAAAAGAGATTTAAGAGAGAAATTGTGTGTGTAGTGGAGTGGAAGTCGGAATGAGCATTGACTCCAGATAGAAGAGGAGGATAAATGGTAAATGCAGCATGAGCTGTCAGAACATTCAGCTGGGTGAAGCAAAAAGAAGTCACACAGAGGAGAAGCTGGAAGAGAGCCAGGCCGTCTTATGAATCCATCCATTTATCTGTCTTGTGACTGCTGGTTAGGTGTTCACGTGAATTCCAGTACTGTTCCTGCTGTGTGTGTGCGTGTGTGTGTGTGCGTGTGTGAGTGATCCAGCACAGTTAGTTCAAGGTTGTGGTATATATGTGAGAGAGAAAGTTTCTGTGTTCTGTGATTATGCATGCATCCGTATGTGTAGATTTGAACCATGTCTGTGAGTAAGTGTGTGATTTATATATGTCAAGTTTTCTTTGCAAGAAGGGAAAAAAGGTGGAATGGTCTTCAAGCAGCGGATTAAATAAAGGATACAATATAAAGTATGAGACAGTATATAGAGTATCAGTGTATAATATCAGTACCCTGAGCAAAAAATGAAAATCCAGTCATGAGAAGAAGGATTGCAGAAAAGTGTAAATTACATCACTAGTAAAGGGACATGGAGCAGAAGGTGAACAGAGGATTAACAACCTTACACCATCCCCACTCTCACACAAAACGTATGGCAGCTCCATACAACACTGTCCAGGCTACGCGTAGTGCCCGAGTAGCACATAAACAAACACAACCAAGGTAATTAGTTAGAGAGGGCTAGACTCCACTCACATCACCACATTAAATGATATGAGACACTAAGTCCTCCCACCCACTCCTTGTAAACCCCATTAAAACGAATATAGAAAGGCGTTATTAAATACCATTAAGATCTGTAAAGTAGAGAGGTGGGTGTAGTGTGATTACAAAATAATAAAAAGTTTAGAAAGTAAGGATTTAAACAAAACCAAACAGAGCTTTAATTATTCATCCTATAGAGAGGTGACTCGGGCAACATGAGAACCTGACACTGGTAATCAGTCACTACCTACTGTACTGGAAATTCACAGAAAAAGATGAGGCAAAGAGGACATTCAGTTCGTACGAAAGGACACGGATGTCAGCTGCACTTATGAACAGGAGTGATCTCTTTTTTTTTTTATTGAAATGGTTGACTTTACTAAAGGTATGATATTACACAAGTTAACAGTCCTGTAGTCCATTAAGCATCTCTTTGGTAGCTAGAAATCTACACAAGTAAGGCATCAGACCTTCATTTATTTTTATCTTCTCACCATTATGATAAACTAGAAGTAGATCCAATCATCGGCTATCGTGTGGCGACAATTTGAATGCAGATAAAATAAAAAAGCTAATAAAAAGCTAATCTCTAGGGTTCTGAGATTGATAAAAAGCTAAATGGTCATCAGACGATAGCAGATGGGTTCCGAGATTGCATTTCAGCCAATGCATTCCCCCTGTTTTGCTCTCCACAAGGACTGTTTACCTGCATGCAACCAAAGCCTGCTCAAACGTGATTGGTCAATACTACTCGTACTACAAATAGACTACAAATAAAATGGAAACCAGAACCCTTCCGATACCAAAATCTTGTCCCTTGCCTACAGATTCTGCATTTATAAGCAGATATCTGTTTACAGAGACTAATACTAAAACAACTAATATTGTACATGTAGCTGTCATTGTCAAAATAGACAATCACGGGAAAAATAGGGTCTAAAAAAGTCAAAGATAAGCTACAAGTCTTTATATGTGCATAAGTCTGATTGGATGAAAGACATCTGTTTATGAATTTATAGTCCTATCCTTTACAATTCATTTCCAGCAATGTCCTGGTTGCTTAAACAAAACAAAACAAAACAGGGCTCACTACCTGAAACGTTACAGTATCATCATGATCGTACTTGTAAGCAGTTCACCGAGCTTGCTCAAAGACACCACCGCAGAGATCAGGCACAGAGACCACATGCTCAATTGAATGTACGTGTAGTGTATGTTTTCACTGTTGAATGTGATTTTGGTTCCAGAATGAAGTTATTCTGTACACTTTTAACTGTTCAGTTTGTTATTGGCTTCCTTTGTTTTGATAAGTGTTATGTTAACTGGAGCATGTTGGATCTTTGGGTCAATGTGGTTCAATTCTACATGTGACTTGGTGTCTCACTGCCAATTGAACAGGCTTGATGACATTGGTGATGAGTTGCATCTACTTGGTTACTATTCTATGGACGTGTGCTTCATGGTAAACTCTTGCTCCTCTGAATTTTCCTCCTCAGTCTGTTTGTTTTCCCCTCTTCTCTTGCGAACAAGACTATGAAAGCTTTGTGTCTCTGTCCACAGTGCTAACACCTGTCCACTAACATAGTAGCATCACCTCAGCCCAAGAAAGTACACACAACCTGGAGTAAAAAAATGGTATAGCTCTGTGCTGGTTTTTCCTGCTTCATCTGCCCCCTTCTCTTTTTTCCTCCATCCCTCCTTCCTTCTCTCTTTCCTGACCTGCTGTCTTTCCCTCCTGTGTGCATGACGGCTGCTACCTTCCTGCCTTCTTTCCTTCCTTATGTCACTCCTTCCCTTCTGTCCTGTCTTGTCCTTGACCTTGGTTTGTCCATTCACGTGGCGTGCATTTAGCCTTCGAAAGCACCCTGTACACTCCCACGCCTCAGGAGTACAGCAGGACATCCTCCACACCTGTATCTCCATCCACGCCCACCTACCCAGCTCCGGGGACGCCATCAGCCTCCTCCACCACTCCCCCAACCCCGCCTCTAAGGCATTCGGCTTCCCGATTCGCCACCTCACTTGGTTCTGCCTTTCACCCAGTCCTGCCTCACTACGCCACGGTCCCAAGGCGACAGCAAGCCTTTCCCCAAGCCCCGCCTCCTGCTCCAGTCCCTGCCCCTGCCCCACCTCCTCCACCCAAGTCTGTGGTGTGGTCAGCGTGCAACTTCACACCCCTGCCCCCCTCACCCCCTGTCATGATAAGCAGCCCCCCAGGGAAGGCTGCAGGTCCGCGGCCGCTCATCCCCATCGCAGCACCTTCTCCTCTCACCCAGAAGCCCCCCTCGCCGGCCCCCAATGGCCCGCCCATGTTCCCCGCACCTTCTCCCGTGACCGTCCCGCACAGCCACACCCCTATCGGCATCGCCTGCCCCACCCCGCCTCCCCCACCTACCCCGCCCCCTCTCCCCTCCCCCATAGCTCTCCCTCCGTCTTTCTCCTCCGTCTCGTCTCCCCCCTCCTCATCCCAGGCTCCTGGTGTGCCCTCTCCCTCCCCAGCACCCCCTGCTGCTGCAGCCGCCGCCACCTCTGCCTCTGCTGAGCACCTCTCCCTCCCCGTGGGCCTGGGCCTGTCGGGGCCGGGGGAGCCAGACACAACTACAGGCCCAGAGCCCCACCCACCTCAGTGGGGCTCCTCCTGTCAACCCCAGCCCCAGGGTAAGGCCTCCAGTCGGGACTCTTGTCTTTGTTTCTCACTGCCTCTCTCCCCTCTGTCTTTCACTGCTTTTTGACTCACACACTAACAGGGGGGCTATTGAACACTGCTGGATCTGTTACCTTGCTACTGAGCTGGCCACAGCACAAAGTGAGTCCCATAATACAGGCTGATATCAGAGGAGTTTGACTGTTCTTTTGAGGAAAGTGTCGGTCCTAACTCAACATTAAAACAGCTGCCATGGTGACTGTTGTGGGATCTCTGGCGTAGTAGTCACTGTTGCTCAGGCCTGTCTAACTTTTTTGTCAGTCTCATAAACTGCATGTATATCCATGTGTTTGCTGCTTAAAGGTCTGTCTGGCTGACTGTTCATTGGATATGAAATATGTCTGGTCTTTCAGCGTGGCATGTCTGTCTGTTATGACGTGGATGCAGATCCCTGACTGAAATCTGCACACAGCCACTGCCTTTCTCATCTCTTGGTTGTTGTTTTTGTGTTTTCTTTCATCAATCCATTTCTCAACAAACATTTTTTTCCACCTCTGTGCTAATCTTATCATTTTAGCATTTGATTTTCCCTCATTTGACTCTTCACTGGGTGAAGTCAGTGTGCAGTAAGTCAAACATATTCCACAGCAGGACATTCAGTCTGTATAAGACATTAGCAGAGGATCTGTGACTGTCCTATTCCAAATTAAATTCTCATCCCCATCTACTTGTTCTACTGTATTGCAATTGATTTACCTAAATAATCTTTCAATGGGCTTCTATTTCAAGTTTCTTTCATAAAAATATAATATATAATAATAATACGAATGAAATATATAATAGACCAGATTTTTGTAGTTAAATTGTTATTTTAAAGGGAAGAGGGATATGTAAGCTTGCCATCAAAACACTGTGTTTAATCAGTTCTCCTCATGGTAATTGTACATTTGCAATATGATATTCATCCTCAACAGTTGGTGATTTGTTGTATCACTAAATCTGGAAACAAGAACAAACATTTCACTTGAAAAATTCCTTTTTATTAGCCTTTTGTATGCCTTTATATGATAGAAATTTAAGCTCAGTTGTCTTTCACTGGTGGATTTGCATTTAAATGCCAACCCTTTTTATTTTAAGGCAAATTAACCTTACAATAAAAAACTAGCTTTGCATTTAAATGCAAATCCATCAGTGCTCCACTGACCTCTATCCCTTGGCATTTCTCTTATTAGCCACAGACTGTGTTCTAATGACCTTTGACCTCAGAGATCATCAAACTGATTGGCTGGAAGGGACTGGACTGCTGGTTTAATCACAGCTCAACATGTTCACATTCCATCATAGATTATTGATCATGGATTAAGGTCTGTGAGCTGGGAGCTTCTGATCATCAGATATGAAGTAAACATCTTGTTGTATAAAACAGACAAAACTAGATTATAAATGTGATCATCTTTTGGCAATCCATGAATTAGGACTTCTATCCTATTTAGGCAGATGGTTTTGACCTAAATACGACTGCTGTGTTCCTGTGTTAATTGTCTTTTGGTCATTACGTGTTATTTTGAATGTGTCGTGTGTGTGTGTGTGTGTGTGTGTGTGTGTGTGTGTGTGTGTGTGTCATTGCACCAAAAAGTGTGTTTCGCTGATTTCATGCTCAGTTTTGATTGCTTTGTCTCTGCTCCATTTATTGGAATGTATACCTTCTAGATAGGGTTGGGCAATTAATAAACTGATATTTATTGTTTATCCCTTTAATTATTATTATTTTGATATAAAAAAAAAAACTTTTTCATGTTGCCCAACCCTACTTCTAACTATTAACCCTGTCACTACTACTCACTAACGCTGCATGTTGATAAAACAAAATGTAGCTGTAATATGATGTGGCATGCTGTCATACCTAATATGTGTATTCCACGTTCTGTTTCATTGGACTATTACACCTACCATTATTGCACTAGAAATTCAGTGACAACGGTGTAACCTGTTGATGTAACCCAACAAAGACTTATTCAGGCTGAAACATTGTTTAATGCTGCTCTGCTTTTTAGGTTTTTGCAGGATTGTCAAATACTACAACATCACAGTGATGTAAAGCAAAAGAGCATTTGAGGGAAAAATGCATTAGTCTATGTTGAAGACAATTCTGCATACACATGGAAAGTTAGCGATCTTGTTTCACAGTCATGGATTAGTCCTAATCCAGTCTAAAGAACATTTCTCTCAACAGAGATTTAGAGTGAACAGGCAGACCCTGTGTCACATTTAAGGCGGATCATTGAATGATTTTGTTTCAGTCCAAACTGGTTTTTGCTCTTTAATGGTTTTCTAAAAAATGACAGTTTGAATTTAATTTTCTATCCCTGTGTCTTTGTCCCTCCCTACCCTCTATCCCCTCCCCCCAACAGACGTGGTGCAGACCCCGGGGTTGACCACCCCCACCCCTCCCCCACCTCCACCCCTGCCACCCGGCTCCACTGTGACCTCCGCGGCTGCCACCCCGGCCGCCACCCCCACCACCCCGTCCAGCCACCCTCCCCCACCCCCACCTCCTCCGCTCCCTCCTACACTGACTCCAGGCGGGACCCCCCCTCCTCCACCAGGTCCACCTCCTCCTCCCGGAGCCCCACCCCCTCCCCCGGCGCCTCCCCGTCCCGCTGGACTGTTCTCTCCTTCGGAGGACCGCCCCCTCTCAGGTCTGGCCGCTGCCCTCGCCGGAGCCAAGCTGCGCAAAGTGCCAAGGGTGAGCGCTTGATTGGTTATTTGATCAGTGGAAGGCTTGACAACTTGTCTATACTCACATAGCTCTTCATATCTGTACCATACAAGTTATAGTACATAAAAGCATTATTAAGGTAATTAGCTGCCTACGTGCACACACACACACACACACATAATTCAAATTTTCTATCAATCTTTGTGTCCTTTGTTTTCAGTGAAATACTGTTGATACACACACAGCCCTCACACATTATCTTCATGCATAATCACACAGACTCACTGTCACTGAAACATTCACACAAACAATCCACCTTCACGCATGGTCACCCACCCACACACACACACACACCCACCCACACACACACACGCACAGTCGCCATCTGTCACATCTCATCTCAGACTCAGAGGAGGTTTACGAGGAACACTGACAGCCTCCCTGCAAAACACTGCAAGTCTGCTTGTGTGTATAACATGACAAAATACAGACATCAGCTAGAAATTTGACAAAAAACATGTTGTGTTTTTAAATATATATGGCTTCTCTGATATGGTCTGAACATAAAAAGACCAATAATACGTTTTCAATTCTCCTATTATTCTCAAAATAGGGTTAATACTTCCCCCTGATTGTAAAGAACTCGTTACAATCATTTGTGTTTCACGAGATGTCCCTTGTATCCCTTCAGAGTGACGATGCAGGGGCAGCTCTGGCAGCAGCCATGTTGGGGGCTGGAGGGGCCGCGGGGGCCAAAACTGAAGCCAGAGGCAACGGCCCTCTGCCTGGAGGAGGAGGGCTTATGGAGGAGATGAGCGCCCTATTGGCCAGGAGGTAGAGTCACGTCACATATTATTGTTAGCTTCAGTATATCTCGAGCAAGGTACATACACTTCCTGTGTCTGATGAATTCCAGATTTTGTCTTTCAGGATTTGTTTTTTATTTTTATCTTAATTTTATCGATTTATTTTGTGGTGAAATATTTCTGGCAATACCCATTAGATCCCATTGGTCCTTACTTTTTTCTTCTAATTGAATTTATTCTTGCTGCTACATTACATACTTGCTGAATGTCAAGAATAGCTGATAAAAATAAAAGAAAGCTAAATGTACCCAAAAAAGGAGGTTTTCACTCTAAAAATACAGCCATGTGGAACAGCCACCGTTCATGTTGAGAAGAACAACAATTAGGTAATGCCTAACATGACAGCTCCTACCTACCTACATGAATAATGTACTTAGTAACAATATATAACAAAGTCTGCCACAGCTGATATATGTGCTACATGTCATTCACCTGGTCACAATGTTGGTCACAGTGGGGTTTTTACCTTTAGTACCTTCTGAAGAATAATTTCATGCAACCTGAAAGGAGAACTGCCACCTAATCTCCCAGTAGTGTGCAGAATTCTGAGTTGATTTGTAGGAAAATCCCAGTTTAACTGTATTTTATTGAATTAAAAATGTGCAATAATGTAAATCTGAATTCAAGGCTTTACTCAGAACTTTGAGTTCAGATAGAAAAGGTTTGAGCTGTCGAAGGCAACTTGCTGTTATTCAACATTGACCTGGACCTGGGCTTTGTGCCTTACAGGAGAAGAATTGCAGAGAAGGGCTCATCACCTGAACCTGACCAGAGATCAGTAAGTATCGTCAGAGCCGCTCTGTCTCCTCTCATGTCTATGATATCTACATTTTGTTTGATTCAGGTCCAAAATATCATTACTTACCGCTCACTGCTGAATCACACAATAGCTCCTCTGTGTGGTTTCCTCAGTGAGTCCAGGCTGTACAGAGTGTACTACATTCACTACATTCCTGTCTGAAATCAGTCTTCAATCACTCAGTGCTTTATCTGTGTGATGGTCTGCGTGCCTTATGTGGATGTCGTGCAACACATTCCAGTCTGTAATCACTACCTCCATATACCATAAAGTGTGAAAGACTTACCTGAACTGCAGAGAAAGCCAGGCCTTCATTTAAACATCATTAACATCTGTCATGTATAAATGTGTGTTTTATTGTTGTTTCCCTGTTTTCTGATCTGCTCCCGTTTTTATTTGCTGTTGATACTGTTTCCTGCTGATGCAACACTTTCTTCAGGTTAACCTGATGTCTTGAATAAATTCTGAATAAATTCAGTGTAATGTACATTTCTACAACTCTAATTCCATTAGTTCAACATGTCATAGTCACACTCTGTTGCTCTGTGTTTCTCTTGTATAACAGAAATGCTGTTTTCATTTTCTAATTCATTCCAGTCACTTCCACTTTGCCGGTTTTTTTTTTGCAGCTTTAAGCTAATGTCAATGAATCCCAACACTTCCTGCACTGATGTTTCACATTAAAAGTCTTCCAGCTGCTCAAATGGTATAAGCCCTCCCTGGCTTTTAATGTGAAACGTGTAGGAAGTGTTGGGTTTTGTTGACTATATCTTAACAACGATTAAAGACAATGTAAAGTCAACTTTTAAGGGGTTTTCATTTATTTTCAGGGTGCATATTTTGCTTGTTTTCTGATTTAAAAGAAAGTTTTTCCCAAAAGGAAACAACTGCTGAGTCAATTTCTTAATTTTAGGTTGTCACAAATCACCTATGCACTACACAGGTGTACTATCACCTGCATGTGACATTAGTAGCATTAGTAGCAACTATAATTTACACCTCAACACAAAGAAATGTAAGTATAGATAAATGGGTGGTTTAATTCGGGACATCATTTGTCCCTTTATTATTTCACAGCATTCATTACATTTGCATTTAGCCTTGACCTCGGGTGTTTTAAGTTCAAATTAAAAGGAAGGCTGTGTCTTAATGTTACTGGTTAAACACAGACAAAAGAAGCTTTTACTCGCTCCTCCTGACTAGCTATTGCTGTCTGAAAGATATCCGTTATCCAGTCTGTGTAGAAACTCTCCCTGATTATCACCACAAGTTACATTTGTGACCCTCTGAGTGTGACTCATCTTTGACCTTTGAACCTTGTCTGTCTGTCCAACAGGAGGAGGGCGAGATAAACACGACCCCCAAAGTGTCAGCCTGTAGCACACCAGGTGAGTGTCAGTGGGAACGAGCACTCAGAGCCTGAAGACTGGGGGGAAACATCAGCAACAACAGGAATTAATATGCACCTTCCGAACACAGGCGACAAGGATCCAAGTTAGCATTGATCTGGTTACATTTCTCCTCAGTTTTCACGCACTGGAATCACAGCAAATTGGCTGTTTTATAGTTATTGGAAAAAGTTTTTTTTTTTTATGATAACGGGAGAATTTTACTTCACTGATTAGCTGAACTCCTTGTCATATGGTTAGAGGAGTCTGGTTTTCATATTTCTGCTGTGTTTTTGTTTTGTTTGTCTCCAGACATGCCCAGGAAGCCATGGGAAAGAACAAACACCATGAACGGTAGCAAATCTCCAGTTATCGGAAGGTACAGGATCTCCCCACTTCTCTGTTGAACGTGTCGTTTCTCTTACACTGTGTCATTTGTTGTGTATTGTTGCATTTAAAGTAATATTTGATATCCTAAAATGCTTCAGAAGTTTAATTTTCTAAAGTATGTTTTATCTACCACATTATTCATGTTCATTGCCCATCTGAATGGCTAGCAGCGATGCTACTATACCACATTTTCCCAGTAAAAGAGACCATAGGGACATATGAAAGCGTTAGCATCAGTTAGCTTCGGCATGATGCACTGCTGGGGCCGTTCAGCACTGGCTAACATCACTAAAGCTTATGTCGCCTTCATGTGCGCGTTGGATGTACGTCAGACACCCAACTTGAAGCTCATGTGTCTGTGTGCGAATGAAGAAGAATAGGGTAGTATCAAATTTAGCTAAGCAGTTCTCAAGACTACAGATTTTTTGGGATGTTGTCAGCCACTTACACGTACATTCTATGAGCATTCTGAGTTGTGGTTCCCCCAGTTTCACTGCTAACTTTGTATGACATTCATTGCATTATCTAGGTGGTTTTACACCTCCAAGGGACATAAATGCACCATTAGCTCAACGACACGTGTGGTCATTACTAAGGCACATTTTTACCTCTCAGAAACATCTTTTTGGCTAACTACGGCAGGCTGAAGGACTGGGAAACACCCGCTTTCACATATAGCCCTCCATACATCTTAAGGCATTGTCTGTAGTGCTAATTCTCTACCCAGTAAACAGACATGGGCATCTGGACGTTGCTAAGTAAAGGTAGGACTGGATATATGCTCACAATTATAAGTAAACAGAAGTACGGTAAGTGCAGTCAGGACATGAATAGTTGTTGATAATACTTTTACTTCCAGATCCAATTGTAGTGATTAGTCAAGACCTGACTAGAAGAACTGATACTTTAGGACTGACTGTGGGTTAAAACAGTGCTAAACGTTCAGTAGCATCCTTTTATATTTTTTATTAAATTTGTGTATAATAGCCTGCTGAGTGGGCATTATGAACAGCCCTGACCCAAAGCCATCTCATTAGGCTGGGGACATACACAGATAGATACTAAGCTGTAATTTGTAAAGTCAGTGTCTCTGCTGCTCACACAGACGAGAGTCTCCGTGGAGAAATCCCATGGGAGCAGATTCCTCCAACAGGTAGAGAGAGAGGGCCCTGGGGAGTCTGACAAATCCTTTTCTTTAAAACAATCTCCTTTTTTTCATCAAGGTTTGCTGTGATGGACGTGGTTTTGTTGGAGAGGGCTTCTTTTCGAATGCTTGGATGAAACGTTTGGAATGAATCCTGTGTTGTCTTTGTGGTCTTTTCCAAATGTTCCAACCTGCAGGGGCCAGCTCTGTTCGTCTGGTGTTTGATATGTGCCATTTGGTACAATATGTCATTTGGTGTTTTCTAAACCAGTCCTTGTCTGGATGATGGATTTCTAATGTAATCTAGTCACTGTTTTTGCATGCTGCTCTGCCCTCGAAACCTTTTCATTTTTTTCTTTAAAACAAGGAAATCCATGTGTGTGTGTGTGTGTGTGTGTGTGTGTGTGTGTGTGTGTGTGTGTGTGTGTGTGTCACATACAGTACAACCACCCTATCATACACACAGACACAAAAAAGAGTGTCCGCCCAGTGCACAGTAGACTTGGCACAGTATTATCATTGTAGAGCCAGAGCAGATCCAGCAGGCACTCACAGATACGGCCCCGCTGTGTGCGTAATTCTCTGTGTGCACACACATGCACAAGAGAGGAGACCAGATGGGCGTTTTTGATTGCAGCTTATTAAAAGTGACTTCAATGTGTGACCCACAGAGAGCTGAGCACACTGGGACTTGTTGGAGTGCATGAGCTCGTATTGCTGCACATGTTTTTATATTTACAATTGTGTGATATCATAATGATACGGATTCAATCATTTGTTCAGCATGAAGTTACAGACAGAAGCAATGAGCAGCATTCATGGCAATGTGTCAAACTGCTGCTAAAAGATAACAAATAATGATAAAACACTATTCATTTCCCTTAATATAGCTGACTATCATATTTTTGACATACACATCAGACTGAACAAATATATTATTATAATATGTCCCAGTTTGATTAATGTAAAAGTTATAGTCTGAGTGTTCACTGCAACTGTGACTGAATCTAGTTCTCACCTCCTCTGTCTTTTGTCCTGCTCTACATATATTATCTTTACACCAGAAACACTCGGTACTGAAAAATACAGATAAAGGACTACAAACTTAATTTCCGTGTTCCGGTATACAGTATTTCCAACCCATAGCTACTAAATGACCTGCTGCTGAGCTCATTTCCTTTCCATTCACTTCTCCTTCCTGTCACACTTCCTCTCTTGAAAGTGATTGGCTGTTCTGTGAATCTTTCCCCTGATCATTCTCACATAGAGTAAGGAGCTCTCTCAGTGTAGCGGCTGCACCTACACGTTTTGTGTTTTTTTTTTTTAATTGCTGGCATCCTCCTGGCTTATCACTTTTCTTCAGACATGTGAGGCAAAAAAGGCCTCAGGAAGCTGAGCTGGTAATAGGTTGCAAGTTTGATTGAAAGATGTGAACTGAAAAAAAAATGTGTTTCCAGATAATGTCACATGTCTCTTTGAGGGACATTTGAAATCAATTACACACGGACACTTTTGGATCCTTTCTTGACGTGTGGGAGAGGATGTATGGAATCATCATAATAACTGGAGAGATCTAACCTGCCAGAAATATTTCCTTCATTAAGTTTCATGGATTTCTGAGACCTCTGTGTGTCTGTCTGTCTGTCTGTCTGTCTGTCTGTCTGTCTGTTTGTGTGTGTGTTGCTTTTATGTGTTTACATGCATGTCTAGGTGAGTGCACTTCCCCAAATGTGTGTGCATGCCATGATCAGGATTTGGTTCCTAACTGCAGTTTTGACAGCATTCCCTTAATGTGTGCATTTTATATCAAACTATATAAAAAATATTAAATTCAAAACAGGCTTTTGCCATCAGATGCCACAGCAACAAAAAAGTAAAATGAGGAAAGAGTTTTCTTGGATGTGATGATGGTTCAGGGTCATTTTCCATTTAAGGGTCTACAGCAGAAGATGCTGAAATCATATGGCTTTACATTAGACAGTACATTGTATGAATACAGTACGTAGTATGAAGTCAGATGCTGTTTGAGTGATCTTACTAGATCCAAAATCTGTATTTATTTGATATACATGATAATAATGGAGCAAGCAGTGTTCTTTGAGCATCCTGTTTTTTCACATCATTCCTGGCTCCTTTTCTTTTTTTACGCTCAGTTTATTTCCTGTTCCTTGTCTCCTCACAGACCTAAATCCACTCCTACACCTACTGCATCCTTAAGTGCCAACGGTGTGCCAACAGATGCTGTTGACTATGACAGATTGAAACAGGTAAGTGAACACTTGGATCATTGTTTCACAGATTTTAAGAAGAATTCTCATCTTGTCATTTCATCACTGTATGTTATAGGTGGGATATTACACTGTCATGCTGGTGCCTGTTTGTGTCAGTATGCAACAAAGAAGTCCAATCTGAAAACAGTCTGTTAAGACTAACAATTTTATCCTTGTTAACTTTTTATTACTACTCTTGCTTTTCCACATGCTTTAATGTAATTGTAAATTGTAAATTTGTTTGTTTGTTTCATGTATCCTGTCTGTCACTCTGTTAGAGTCCAACATTTTAATTCCTTCAGATAGATATTTAGTACAAATAGCAATAAAGCATTTCATTTTTTCCTAAACCTCTATAGCTCTTTATAGCTTTCAAGACCTGTTTGCGGGAGTACTAGTACTGGCTGAGTTTCTTTTGTGGTTTGTAATAATTGCAGAGTTCATCTGTGTTCTTAATCCGTGCAGATCTGAAATGTCAATCATTTGTAAAATAAAAGATCCAGACAGACACAAACAAACACTGAGGTATCATTCTCATGTCAACCAGCAGTTCAGTAGTTTCCGATTCTATGTTTTGACAACTTTCTTGGTTTCTTTTTTCTTTTTTCTTTTTTTCCCTCCTTTAGGTCAGAAACGTCATGCTGTTCATTGTTACTGATAGCATTTTGGGTGCAGATTCAGCAGCTACTGTAGCTACCCAGCTTGTAGACCATTACAGCCAATGATAAGCGCACATAATCCTCATTTGATCAATAGGTTTGTCTGAAAAATACATTTTTGTTTGTTTCATGCTAATATGCTGCTCAAAACAGAGACATGGGGGGTAAATACCTTCATTATGATGTCTGCCTGTAACTCTGCTTCAAGATACTGAGTTCATATTTGTCTATGATACCAAAACTGGTTTCAGTAATGATCTGCATATTAAAAATGCTACAGTAATGTTAAATAATATATAGTGATTATGGTGGGATGTTGTGTTTGGGGTCCAGCACTGCTTATCTCCAGCATAACCTCCACTTACACAGAGATTTCCATTGGTCACTTTGTGTTTTTTTTCATAACAAATTATGCAGCCCTGTTAGTAGTATAACTATAACTATAGTGTGGGTGTGTGCAGTGACCCGTCATGTTATAAGTCAGCTCCTCCCTCTGACTTCTGTGAATGAGCCTGTTAGATAAGTGCAGAGTCTCTCAGTGTCCTGCCTATCTGTCACTACAACTGGTCACAGCAGTGGGACTGGGAGACAGATGACACCCACTAACCCACTACTTTCATTATCGGCTTCTCATATACCCATATGTTTACCCATATACCCTGTCAGTCTGTTTATGTCTTGCTGTCACTAAATTAGTATTTAGGCCTAATCTCACAGGGATTAGCTACTCTGTTAAGAAGACAAAGTGCCTCCACCTAACTAAATCCAAAAGCCAAAGGAAACTCTGCCAGTTAGCATCTCCTCTTAATGTCATGTGACTGTCCAAGGGGAGTTGAAGGTGGAAGTGGGAGCTGCTAGGTGGCACAAGACTGGTTTGTCTCTTGGTGACTTTGTTCTGTTTCTTTTTTAGGACATTCTGGATGAGATGAGGAAGGAGCTGTCAAAGCTAAAAGAAGAGCTCATTGATGGTAATTATCATTGAAATCTGTGCTCTCTATTCACACACTCTCCAGTCATCTTGCAGAAAATGATTCATCACAAATGTAAATCAACATAACCTCTTCCACTACATTTAATATTTTCCAGTATAATTTTAAGGCAAATTAAAATGATTCAATATTTTAGAATTAAATCTTTTTTCTACAGTACATTATTTATATGAGCTCTTAACCGTACCTTAACGTCCCGAGTAGCTTCTGTTTCACCTTCACTCTCCATCATTCCTCACTATTTTACCGCCATTGCCCAGTCTGAAGAGACTCAATGCATCTTGGGGCAGTTGAGTGTGTCCAGTAAGCTCACGTTGCATACTCAGAAACCTAAATCTAGATCTAATCTAGTTTACAGCCAGGTATTTCTCACGTATGGAGTTGGAACACATTACATACTCAGTTTGTATTATTATGACTCATAACTTCTTGCAACTCAGAATGTGGTTTATGTTCTTGTGAACAAGCCACAAGCAGCCTGTTCACATGCATCAGTGTATGTAGCTGGAGCTGAACAAACTGCAGCACTAATGTTGTTACATTTTGCAAAGTGCTGCTGTACTTTGCTGCAGACAAGCTGCCTGAGGGTTTCCAGCAGCTGGCAGCATTCAGCACAGTAGCCCGAACTGACACTACTGTACTTGGGTAGGGCAGTCCCATGCTGGTCCAACCTTTTTGGAGGGATGTCAGTGCCACTAGAGCTTCAGATATCATTCCTGATATCAGAAATGTGAACCATTTTTATGAACTGCTGCTAAAAAATAATGTTGCACTTAGCAATGCTACCAGTGGCCAGGAGTTATACAGAGTGGGCAACTGCCCCGGGGCCCCACACCCAGATCAGCCACTTCCCCATTTTTACCCAATGTTTTTGTGTAGTTTTGTGTAATCTTGAGGTCCTGTGTGAAAATCTAGTTTTAATACCTTTTAATATTCCAGTTGATAGAAGGCTTACATGGCGTGTGTGTGTGTGTGTGTGTGTGTGTGTGTGTGTATATATATATATATATATAATATGCATATTCTTAAATCGATTTTCATTTAATTAACTTAAAACCAAACTAAGTTGAAGAACATGACTGGCTAAATAGGGGCCCACGGCTCACTTTGTGCCCCAGGGCCCACTAGTGGGTTAACCCGCCTCTAAATATTGGGAACAAATTAAAGTATAGTTGTTTATTACAACTTGGGCATTACTTACCAAAGTAATTGCTGAGATCTGGGAACATGGCAAAAAGTCCAACAGGGCAACAAACACAGATTCAGATTCAGATCAATTTTATTATCCCACACAGGAAATTTGTTTGGTCCAGTGCTCCAGACATAAAGACACCATAAATCCACAGTAAAACAAGCAGTCATGCAACCACACAGGTTTTGAACAAGCCAACAGTAGAGCCAGATTATCTAAACCACTTTATTTGTAGGTCAAACTGAAAGTGAGCGCCGTCTAAATGTTAGTAATAATCTCTGCACAGGAAAACTGTGTTCGTCAGTCAGTAAACTGTGATGGATGTTTGCAACAGACAGTTTGGTAATACTTTTACTAGTCACCTTCCTTTTTTCTTTCAAATTAGTTTGGCTAACATTAGTTTGGCTAACATCTGAACGATCGCGTTTACTTATTTTTAGCGATGTCACCGTGTTCCCAGATCTCTGCAGTGATACTGAGGAAGTATCGCGCACCATTATCTAGCTACACTCAATATTATGGATTTCACAGGCATTACATCTTTGTAAGTTCTGTTTTGGTACCTTAATATACACCACACATTGCTGCAACAGCCCTCTAAAAAAGTAGGACCAACCTAGAACCCCAAGTCTAGATGAGTTCAGGTGACAAATACCTCAGGGATTCTCACATGCATGCGTCTGTCTTTATCTTTGTCTCCTCAGCAATCAGGGAGGAGCTGGGCAAGTCCAGCACGGCGTAGAGGATCCAAACTCCCTCTTCACAACATCTACATCCACGTGACCCGACACACAACCACAGTGAATTTAAGACATGACTATACAACAGCAGAAAATAAAACCAACAATACGGTGGAGACAGTGATGATGACAATACTCATTTTAATACTGAGAGGGGACATTATTTGGGGCAGAGCAGCATCGGACAGAACAACAATGGACAGGGTGGTGGTGGGAGGCTTGTAACTCTGATAGCTGTGACTCACAGAATCCATTCAATGAAGGCTCGTGTTTCTGCTGCCCCCCCCCCCCCCCCTCCTCCCGCTGAGGGCATCGCATCCTGGAGGACAGTGCACGGTCTGAAAGAGAAGCGAATGTCTTTATGCAAAGATGATTTCTCTCTCTTTGTCCTATAATAACAAGAAAAAACACACACAAAAACCAATATTGAACTCTTCGATGATACTGTATTAACCATTGGCGCATAAGTGAACAGCAACGTTGATGCTAAGAATCAGAACTCTTGTGATTTACTATCAAAGGCACGTTTTATTAAGAGAGTATGGAGACAGGAAGAAGGTGGGTATGGAAAATAAAAACTTTTTTTCCCATAATGCCATAGGGGTAGCGTGCGTGCGTGCTTGTGTGCGTGTGTGTGTGTGTGTGTGTGAGAGAGAGAGTGTGTATGGGGGACTGACAGTCTCTGGTGAGGTCCACCACTGCAGGACACTGTAAAGCTTGTCTTCCTCAAATACTATTTTAACCTGAATATGTACAAAAGAGACAAAAAGTTATTTAGAAAAAAAATATCTATCAACCATGTCTGTTTCAGTGTAGATCTATGGCCATATCAAGTAGCTCAATAATCCAATCTTTAAACAGGATGCTCTCTCGTCTGTCTCTTCGTCTGTGGAATCATAACCAGATGTGTTGTTTCCCTCCTGAAGTGAGCGCTCTGTGGAGACGTTTTACCGTCATTTCTTTGTTCTTACTGTTGAGTGGCAGGTGGACGAGACACGGAGGGTAGCTGCCTGTCAGACAGCAGCCATTGTAGCTCTCTACCAAACTTTATCTGTCAACAAGAAGTGCTGATTTGCTAATACCCGTCATGCTCGTTGACCATGGCCCGATGTGTAGATAGAACTGACTTTTCCTTCCAGTATGTTTTGATTTGAAGATTCTCTCCCCCTTTCTGTCTCAGTCTCCGTCATGTTCGTCATATTTAGGTACTCCGTTTGGTGCATGTACGGTTGTTTTCTTTATACGGTGAGGGTCACAAGTCTGCCACGAAATTGCATTAAATGTCACAAGTTTTATTACAAGCAATAAGTGTAGCATCTATTTTAAGGCCCACCTGCCCCCAGTCCCAACACCACCAAACATTTTTCAGTGTTTGTCTGTCCTTTCTGGCCCTCCCGCGCCCCCGTTGGACAATGTTACTGTGTGACACCATGCCACCTCTTGTCAACTTTGTCGCAGATTTTCTGTGAAACTGAAGACTGACATGAAAGAATATCAGAGCAACACTGTAAGACATGATTTCATGGAATAACATCGTTTCTAAATCACAATACTCTCCTTTTTTATTTTTTTTCTATAAAATCCAAGGATACTGTATCTTTAGCCACATTGGAGCTGAACTGTTTTTTTTATCCTTTATTTTTATTTTACTGCATTTATAAAGCAAAACTATTGAAACGTGCACAGGACAACCCAAATGTGTAAGAGATGGTGTCCATATGAGGACATGAATGTGCCATTTATTATTTCACCAGTGCTTAGTGATGACGTGTTTGTTTCATCTTTTTTTTTTCTTTACCTTTTTCTCCTGCCGCTGTCAAATCCTTAAAATGAGAAACTGTATTTTCCCTCAGATTTTAGATAGATAAGGGAACTGTCACTTTATTCTGAAAACACTTTTGTTTCAACATTTCCTTCAGTTCAGTGATGAGTTTGTTTCGCTAAAAGTTCAAAATACAATCAACCTGAGAGGGATATGTTGTGAGCTGAGAGACTCATGTCCAAATACTGAAGCTGTTACTCCAAGGTCACATGTCAAGGTAGCAGATAAAAGTCCATTTTACAATTCTGCACTCTTGTTGTCTAAATGAGATCCTGAGGAGGGACCGCTCCACTAATACAATCACACCTTATGACTGTCTGACAGCCACCCACAGCGGGGTCTGCAGGACAAGCTTGGCTTATCCTAAACAAGTTGTAAAATGATGTTTTGTGATATAGCATCTACAGTCGTGCTTGTTACATGCATCAAATATCCATAAAGTTGGGAGACTTGCAATAGGCATATTTAAATATATATATAGTCAAAATCGAATCAACAAAGGCCAGATTATCCTGACTTTTAGTCCTACAATTCCCATAATGCAACTCAATAGCATCTTTTCATAAGATGCTCCCTGCCTGATAAATGTAAACATCTTTCAAACTCCATGCTCCCGGTTTGTAATGCTAGATTTCTGTTAAAAATTTGTAGTCACCAAGCCTTATCAGAAATAACCCTGGTGACATCGCTATGACATCATCAGGGTTATTTGCTCAGACTTTACAAAGCTTTTCCAGAACCACAGAAGACGTTATACAACTGCTTTCACCGGCTGAGTAGTACTCCTCGTGATCAAACTGATACTCGTGTAAAATCGGTGGAGTGCCCCTTTAAATTATGATTAGGAGATCCAGCTAAGGAGTTATCATCATGCCTTGCTTGTGCCCTGGGATCCTAATGAAAGGGTTGTTAATTAGTGGCTGTCTGCGGCTGTTGGATCTCATACAACAAGTTCAAGGGCTTGGATCTTATAGCTTTGCTACAAAAGATGAAAAATGACTGATTTGAGAAAATGATGTATCCCCACAGTTTCTGTTGTTTGCTTTGGATTGGGTCAAATTTTGTCAAATTTGTTAAAAATACTGCGATGAGAAATATTAATGGGTTAATTCCAGATGCCATAATCCTTTGGTTTGAGTGCAGACAGGAGTTTTTTGGCATCTTCTTTAGATTTCAGGTGTGTTGTCATGCTCTATCTCTCTGTTGATGAAGTTGTTTCATCTTCTCATTCACTTTTTAAAATGGAAACACCCAGCCAAGAGGCTCCCTGTACTGAGTGTTTACACAGCATTGATTGCACTTTAAGACAAAAACCCACAGAGCAATCCAACATACTCTGACAACAGTTGCTTAGAGCCTCTGTCGCCAACAGTGTGGCTATCTCACCAAAGGATTCAACTCGGCAGTCTCCTGCTAAACATAATCACTCTCAACAAAGTCGCCTTTCTTATTTTTGTATCATTTTGTCAAGAGATGTAAAAAAAAAAAAAAAAAAAGGAAGATATCTGTCTCTATGTTCAGTCCTTTGGACATGATGGCAGGTGAAATGTTTTGATCAAGAAAAGTTTATCTCTCTGTGAAGATATGTGGTTTGTGCCTTGTTCCGAAGTTGCATTTAATATGTCAAAGATATAAAAATGACTAGTAATAATATCTAGGGACTGTCATTATGATCACATGCAGTTGTTATTTTGTTTGTCTTTCTTTTTTCCATCATGGTTATGTTGATTTGAAGGGAGAATTGAATGACCTTGGTACTGTTCCCACCAAGAAAACATCTTTTGCACCAGGATCTTCTTTGTTTGCTTTTTAACATACATGTGATTTATTTCCATACAGTTGTGAGGTTGCTTTTCTTACAGCTCAGAAGTACAATCAAACCTTTGAGACATGAGGCCTATAAGGGTTCAAAGATGATCTTTGCTCTGAGATGATTTCTCTAAACCTAAAACCCTGTTTGGAAGTCCAGATGAGTCTGACTGCAGTGTTCTGTGTTCCCTCATGCCATTTAAATGTCACAGAGACTGTTTGTGTTCAGCAGCTTAGCTTTCTTCACACGCTTGGAGATCAGTTGTCCTCTGCAGTGAGGTCTGCTCTATGTTAATGTCAGATTGCTGATGGAAACATTTATCTTTGTCCGTAAATCCAGTTTTCTGCTGAGGGAGCTGAAGGAATTGTGAATTTGCAGAGATGAATTTGGCTTAAGCAAGTTTCCTGGATGGGTTTCCAGACTTATTCTTTTATCATCTGCATTGTACCATACTGTTCTCATGTTAATTAGTCTTTTCTTACATGCTAACATATTGTTTTGTTTGAGCAAATTAAATAAAAATTGCAATACAAGACTAGAACTTGTTTCTTTTTAAATGATGTTCTCTGTTATGAACCTTGAACACGGTTTTTCAGCTTTACTCGTGCCTCACACATCTTATTTTTCAGACTTTTATAATAAATATCTCTTATTATATTTGTGTCTCTTTTCAAATTTCAACTCCAGATGAGAGTTCCATGACTATATAATGTACTAACTCTGAAAAGTTTAGATTAGTGAAGTAAAGTTACTCTTTAAGTCAGTGAGCTGACTGAGTAATCAGTTACACAGCAATATCTATCTAAATGTTGCTAATAGCTAACATTAGCCACCATATGCTACTGGTCATACCAGACCAAGTAAGGCTGTAGCATCAAAACCCCTGAGTGCATTGAAGTGAGCAAGGATGAGGTTTATTGCTTATGAATTCAAGAGGGGAGGATTGTGTTATTTCGTCTTTCAAAAGTGTCAGTGGCTCACTTTAAATGAATAAAAACGTATTCCCTCCCTGGTGGGCCCACATCTGTCGCTACACCAGGTCAGCCTCTGTTTCACAGCTCATTAACTGTGACAACATGTCTGACTCTTCCGCAGCGCCTCATATTCACGCTCAGCGGCGGAGGACAGGAAGAGGAAGACTAACTGAAAATGAGAGCATGAAACTTTTTTTTTCTTTAAGCCTGCCTAAGTCCTTCCTTCTTGTGCTGCTGTCTGTCAGTGAGCTGAGCCGAACTGCTGCTGCCTTGCTGGAGAGTGAAAGGATGACAGAACTGAGGTCAAGACCAAGATTTGAACCCACAATACTGCAAGTTGAGGTTTGCACTTTCAGTGTGCTCAGCTACAAGGAATATTCTTAGAGGATTTAGTACTGACTTTTTTTGATCATGTAAAATCAGGGTTTTGTCATTTTTTTCAACTCTTGCATAACTATTTTTTGGGGAACCCTTGGTTTTGTGTACTTGCAGAAGCTTGCAGTTCCAGCTCAGCTGTCCATCGAAAGCAGCTCGCCTTTTCTGTTTTTGTCTGCTTAGGAAGCTTGGGTTACTCACCAGGGTCTGGGATGTATGACATGAGAGAAGCAGGGGTTGAACAAAGGGGAGAGCTGTGGAAAAAGAGGAGGGAAATGGGGAAAACACCGGGAAAGGGATGTTTTTGTGCTGGTATTTTTTGTTTTTAAAAACATACACTGACTGTTGAATGATTTGTCTTTAAAGTCATTCATGAGCAGCCAGTGTATGTATTTAAATAATACATCTTTTAATCCATGAACAGCTTTCTTATTATTTGAAGGGTTTATATCTGGTTTATATACTGAATGGATTCATGATGAATAATGAGAATAAAGGCTTTGAATTTGTACATTTGGATTTGTGGATATGGTATTTTTCAAAAAATAAATATTCAATTACGTAAATCTCTCTGTTCGATTCTATTAAAGTTGTAGAAACCAAAATGCAGATTCTCTAAATACAACAAAGTATTTGAAGTTTTAAAGTTATTAGTTATGGATTTCATAATAACCTCATAAAGTTTCTGAGTGACACTTGCAAAAACTGCAGTTGCTACAAATATTCTAATACTTCTGCTTTGCAGGATAAAACCTGTGTTTAAGATTAAAGGAGACTGCCCACTTTATGGGTTGCAAAAATGTTTCTGTGCAGCTTCTCTTTACAACACATACACTAACACTTCCTGTGGGCGGGGCATAGAGAGGCCTGGCAGTGCATCTTCAGTTCATTTGAGGTTTTGTTTGACTTGCAGCCAGAGAGGGGCTTGGCTATGGCGAAAGCTGCTGCACTAAGACAGGAAAACACCCTGAGCTGCAGAGAGAAAGACGAGGAAGCTGAGAAAGCATTGATGCTGTAATTGGATTGGAGAGTTTGAATTTTCAAAATCAGTTTTCTTCCTCATATTGTGTTTATGATCTTTGGGTATGAGCGGCAGGTGTGAATAATGTGTCACAACAGTCAGGTCTTCCATTAATATTTGCTTAAGCAAATAAGACAGCATGCAGCTGTTACTGACTCAAACTTCATGTCTGAGTGACTTGCTCACTTGCTGAAGTAGTTTGATGCAATCACTTTCATTTGATGATGCACTTTCCCACAGAATTTCTAAAGTATAACACATAATAACCAATTTAGTGAATCCATGATAATTAAGTACAGTATGACTACGGAGACGAAAGAAAATTGGATAACTTACTGAAACTATGAAAAGGTCGCAAACACACTGGAGAGAGATCCAATTAAAATTCTACATAATTTTAACAATTTAAACAGTGCAAAGCCCTGTGTTGCTGTTTTTATGGTATTTGAGATAATGAGGAACTATTCAGCACACAGTGAGACTTATTATATGTATATTTTTAAATTTCTAGTAGGGAACTATAATTGGATATATTGGCTCCATTCTCCTACTACTTTGTAGTTGAGATGACTTTGTGATTTCAAGTTTCACTTTTATATATAAGGATAGACAGTGGTTTACTATGCAACATAATTATGCAAATATGTTCAAGTGTCTTTTCTAATATTTAGAATGAATGTACTGTGATCAATTCTGCATTCTATCTGAATACTGTGCAACACTAGTGCTGCCTATAACAATACTGACTCCACCAAGTGATTTCATGTGAATGCATCTGTGCCCAGAGCTTGATTAACACAGAATGACAACAATAAGTCTTTTACAGTAGGAGTAGTACAGTACCATTATGATGACAGCTTCCACCCAGAAAGTCATTTTTTATTACACATTATAAAAGAAACTCTTTTGCCTTAGGCATAAAATGTAAGAAAGGATGTAAACAGACTAAATCGGGCAGATTCAGTTGATTTCCATTAAATTTCACCAGGATTCTGGTTATTGTTATAGCAGGCCACATTATAAAATATAGTGGGAATTATTATATATTTATATTATGTTATAATAATATACATTTTAATGTTAGTATTTTAATAATATATTTAATTGGATTTCTATTTCACTATGTTCTTATTACATCATTATGTTCATTTGCGTATGAATTATTTTCCATTAGGGTTAGAGTTAGTTTATGAAATTAGGCGAATTATGAAGCAAAAGTGTTTCTAACATAGATAGATAGTGTTTATTGTGTGATATCTGTTTTTGACATTACTCCCATTTTGACTGACGGTAATTTGACACCAGTAAACAAAGTAGCCGTGACTCCCTCAAAGCCAATCCCAACTCAGTTAAAATCCACCGATAACCAATGACATTGCAGAACTGTTTGAAATGAACACTAAACTAGCCAATCAGCAGCCTTCGCGCCTTCCTAGTCACTGGTGGGTTTTGCCCAGAGAGGGAGGGAGAAGGAGGTCTACGTCAAACGTTAGTAAAGTCAGTTGTTAAAATATAAAGCTTAATTTATGAATTCCTCGTTTTGTTAAGGAATATCTTATCGGTTTTACTCACTGGAATTATTTGCGTAAAATTAAGGTAAGTGCAGCCGTCCAACGCATATGTTTGTGATACAAACTAGCAAATCACTTTACGTTTGTCTTTGTTGGGAAATTGGGGCTTAGCTAACTCAAGCTGACTGTGTAACGGTGCTGGGCCCCGACTAGTTTCTGGAATCTTAACTTGTTTCCACTCGTCCAAGTAAAATGCTGGATGAACTGTTAGGTTTTATATATGCTGACATTCTTTTCCCTTAATAGCGCATAGTTTTATTAGAAATGTTTGATAGTTCTGGCCAGCAGCACTAACTATAACGTTACACCTATGGACGGGCTATTCGCTAACATCCCGATTAGCGACGCGTAACTGTACCGTGTTCAGAAATTAGACTGTGCCTGTTTAGTCAACGACAACCTCTATTAGACTGTTACGCTAACATTAGCCCAGTCGGCTTTGCGCTTGCCTGCGCACAATATGTTTTCAAATCATTTGCTGGGATACCGTCACTGAATTCAGTTTTGTCGAACTCATGTGCTGACAGGTTGATTCTTTGACGGATGTGTTTGGTTTCTTCGTCAACACAGTATTTGAATGCATGACGTTTTCCCTCCTTTCCTCTCTGTCGCTTGCAACTGCATCACGGCTATCTTGAAGCAAAGCTAACGTTAGGCGCATTCCGTTAAAGAAACCGCTCCTGACATAAAGAATATAACTTAACATACTATTATTCAAGAAGACAGCCCGAGCTCTCATTCGTGTCTCAAGCAATAAAATATCTTAACTTTGTGGACCTAAGAGTAAAAACAGGCAGGTAAAGTTAAAATGATAACGAAAATAATGAATAAAAGTGGTCCAAGTTATTCGTAATTATGCCAAATCATAACGCAACTAAAATTGCGCAGGAAACAATAGATTGTGATTATATGTTTTTACAATAGCTAGTATGTATACTGTATATCTACATGCGACTTTACAGTATATTAACCTGACATTTGATGGCGCATTAATATAACATTAGGAAGTAAAGTTTGTGTTTCAGTGAGTTATCTGTCTCATTTCTTTTTACCATGCAGATCTATCCTACCATTATGAAAGTTAAATAATACGTCACTGCAATGTTAACACAGCAGGTTATGCCTCTTTGGTTGGAGTTTACAATTTAATTCACATGTTACATTTCAAAGGGGCTGCTGAATAACAGGTGGAACTATAAACAGCAGTTTTCAGCACAAAGGGGGGATGTGCCTGCCTGACTTGTATTTAAAACTCCACCCACGTTACAGCTCATATCCTTTCATCAGCCCAGCCTGATAGCTGATGGGAAACTCTCACTAGTCACGATTCAGCCCTGACTTCCACATCCCATATGGAACTTGGCAGGCAGGCCAGGAGAGCAGCACAGGGACTTACTTTGGGTGTGTCACATTGAGCTGGTTTTCACTCAGATGTTGTGGATGTTTGTGTTTTACAAGATTAGATCAGTTACCAGTGGATTAGGGATTGGCTGCATATGTTTGACTCTCCCTGCCTATTTGTAGTAATCCTGGTGAGACAACTTCTCAGTGGACTGTTGGAGCCTTTGCTGTTAAGTTATTTTGTGTTTATAAAGGCTTACAAGAGATCGATGAGGTACACATTGAATTCTTTTGCATAGCAGAGTGGTTTAGTAGTCAGTAATTAGCTCTTATTGTCAAGTTTAACAGGAAGGGGTTTTTTGATATATGTATAATGCTTAATTTCTCCTCAGATGAACACTTTAGGATAAAAAGCACAAACCTTGAAGCAGTTTCTACATGCTGCCTACCCTGTGCTGTGTTAACCACTGGAATTTTAATTAGCAGGACTGTTTGTTCGGGTATGCTGCTAAAATTGTCACCAGTAGAAAGCTGGAGGTAATGATCTAAATTTGCTTTGCTGAAACCAAAGCCTGTTGTCCTGAATGTGTTTAAGTCAGTGTTTCCTTCCTTCCAATAACTTAATGTTCTTGTTAAGGTGCTACTAATCAAACATTTCTTACATATTGCAGTGCTTCCTCTGTGTTGCTGACGCTGGCATGGTGAGATGGAAAAGTGATTTAGAGTAAAAGAACATGCATATGCCTCCATTAATATTTTTTTCGAGTGAGCGGTATGTAACTCAAGTATGTCTGTTCATGGTTTGACTTGACATTTTATTATTTTTCATCTGGCAATTATTCAGGTGTTGGTTTCTGCAACATTGAAGAAAATCAGTGTAAAACTGACCAGCCGTTATCACCATTTTATGAGCCCAGTTAGCTTGAATGGTTGCCCTCAAACTGGCTGCCAGTGTTGGCAAACTTAACAGCCACAGTTTAGTTTCCTGTCATTTGCACAGTGGCGGGTCTAAAATTCCTTGCCTTGTTGGCTGTGACTTGAATGGCACACTACTCTTTCAGACAGACAGCTATGGGTAAACCTAGCAGGGACAGGCCTGTCAGCAGTTCTGCAGTAGTGTGCTGATTTTCTAGACACTGAGCCTCCCTGGTCACTAATGTTCCATAATGCTGACCTTGCCTGTCCTACCTCATTGTGTCCGGTGGTGCACACTACAGTAGGATTTTGCTATTTGAAAGTGTTAGCTAACGTAGATTGTCCAGCCTCTCAAAATGTTTGTATGGTTTTGAAATTTTGAACTAAGGATGAATACAATATAATACAATACATACATACTTTAATACTATATATATATATATATGTGTGTGTGTGTATGTGGTACTTTATTGACTTTTGTGATAAATTGTCACTTTACTCCTAATATTGATAATGAAATATCTGAACAATACTGAAGCAGGTACAGCTAAAGAATCTTTATCACAGACAGCTAGCAGGGCAGTTGGTTGACAAAAATAGCCTTTTTGCGAAAGTATGACCTCACCTTGCTACACCATACATCTGCCAAGCGAGAAAACAAAGTGAAATCAGAAAGGCAGATTCAGTCAACTTTCTTTTTTTCTGTGTAGTTGAGAGATTCCCCTAGGGGTTTTGGTCTAGACTGTGGGTAGAGCAGTTTATTATGCTGTCCTAGGGTTAAATATATTTATTTCTGAAGAGTAAATGCTTGGGGGTATGGCCAGAACAGCCCACTCATCTCTGGTCATGTAGTGATGTGGGCTTGATTTTTCTCTCCTGCTTCAGGTCCTGTTTTTAGCTCAGGAGCATCCTTTTTGAATAACATCTGCTAAGTATAACCACATGGTCAATTGTATTAATTTTGTGTGCATTGCTTTGCATGGTAAATCTGTTATTTGTAAGATTATTCTTGATTCATTTCGTCATTAGGCCACTTTTTTCCTTCATTAATTACAGCAACAGAGCATGTTATTGTGCTGACTTTTGTAATTCATATTGTGTGACTCGAATGATATTACAGGGAATTATTGTCCAGCCATAGTTACACTGTATGTAAATGCAGAGACAGACAGAAAGTTGTGTGTCAAGTATGTAACTGCCAAAGCAGTGTGAGAGACATTGAGATTTTCAGATGCCACTATAGTTGTCATCCAAGCAGATTGTTAAAGTTTGAGCTCATGCTGTGCTTCAGAGGATTGTATGACAACAGAAGGGGCAGGGTGCAGTGACAATGCCTGTCATTGTATCAAGTCATCCTTCTTCACTACCATATACATATACATACACATTTATTTTTTTTTACTATTAAAAAATCCCAAATTGAAACACCCAGCCTACACTGTTTGGATGTGGGAGTGGAAAAAACCTTTTACAGTGATTTTGCTCAGTCAAATAAAAAACCTTAGTTTAGGAAGCGGTTTAAAAGGTTTTTTTTTTTTAAAAGTACCTTTATCTTTTGTCACCTTTTTTCTGTGTTTCCCCTTGCACCTGTTCTTTTCTTTCACATCTCCTGTCCTCCCTCTTTCTCTTTCTCTTTCTGTCTCTTTCTTCCCACCCTCCTCTTTATACTGTATACTTGTCTTTCACTTGTCCACAGGTCAATGAAGATGCCTACTGTGAAGTATCAGAGAGGGGACATGGTGATGGGCCGCTGGCCTGGCAGCAGCCTGTATTATGAGGTCAAGGTGCTGGGCTTTGATGCCAAAAGTCAACTTTACACTGTCATCTACAAGGATGGAACTGAACTGGAGCTCAAGGAGCAAGACATCAAGGTAGCCCCGGAGTCACAGACGCTTACAAACTGAACTTCACTCTTTCATAGAACATTTGTTTTGTGTAGTATCTTCTTTTCAGGTTAGGTTGAAATTCTAGGTTGTCAGCAATAGATGTAGCACAGGCTCGACCCATAGGGAGTTCAGGATATTAATCAGTTAACAAAGTTTGTTAGGGAAAGGTTAAGATGCAACTAAAGCTCAAATGTTTGGCCCACTCTATGACTTAACATCTACAACGTTAACGGTTGTTAGGCCAAAGTGTACTACTGATACTGGCCCTCATGATAAATGTTGCTTTAGCTCATAAACTCTCTACTCAGGCAGTTAAAGGTAGTTCTCATTTTGGTCCTTATTTTGCTTTGAAAGGTTTCATCCCCCATATTAGAAATATTTCAATTGTTTTCCTGTTTGCTGTGTACATTTTCAACATCATGTCTACTTACTGTATTATACACAAGATGAGGTGGACTTCTTTTTAATATCTTTTCTGTTTTCACCTATAAAAACAAGGTATAATTGTTAATAACGGTTGCAATCACCTTTTCTTTCAATTGCTTTTTTTCCCCTCAGAATGCTGCTGGTTTCCAGACGCGTCCTCGGTCCCGCTCTCGTTCTCGATCACCAGGCCGTCGTCGCAGCCGGTCACGCTCCCCAGCAAGGACCACGCGGCGCTCATCCTTCCGCACAGCGGCGGCTGTCGCTGCTGCAGCTATAACAGAGAGTGCACCGCCCTCCCGCAGGGATATAAACCTGAACCTAGAAGTCCGGCTCAGTCCCCTGGTAAGTGCCACAGCTCATTGTCTTGTCATAGCACTGGTGATGTTGGAGAAGCTGATGTACAGAAAGATATGGATCCAAACATATCATTAGAAGGAAATGCATAAATGCAGATACTGTACCATATACAGTGATACTGTTCACCTCTGATACTTTGCAGATAAAGAGTCACTATCAAGACACTCTCATGCTATAGCGTAACATGGCATAGTTGACTGCTGAGTTGCCTTGACATACTTGCATCAGAGTTTACACCCAATTTAAACTGTGTAATCCATTAAAGAAATGATAGACTGGAAATAGTACAGAAATGTTGCAGCACCAAGCCATCTCACTCCAGAGCAGCACATTTCATTTCTAGAAAGCACCTTGAACCTGGAAGAAGCCGTTACCTGTTAGCTTCCTGTGACACCAACTCAGTGTATTGCATGGGTTGTAGGCTGACAGGGTAAACTGTCATTTGATCATGACTGAGTGCTCTATGAAGTTCTATAATTTCCACTCACCACACACAGATACCATTTGTGTAACAATGGTGAAATCAATCTGGGTGCCCCACCACATTAGAGTGCTCTGTTATACTGGTATTCTTTAACTTGCCCTACTAGGCCATTGAAAGTAATCACAATGTGGCTCTTATATGAACTACAGGCTTTATCTTATATAGCTCTTTACCGCAACAAACCATGTGCACTGTAACATGAAACGCAGAACTACCCTGGTTACAGCAGTCAGTGCAATGGGGCACAGAGTCAAACAGTCAGTTTTACCTAAGTACCCATGCTCATGAAGACCATCCTTGTAGCTTTTTTGGTAATTAAACATTAAGTGGAAAAGGAAAGCAATTGTTTGGCAAGGTCCAGTCCATCGTCAAATGGCCTAAATCATCAGTACCTTGTCATTGTGGGTAAATGTGTCTCTGTCATTCTGGATTTTGACCATAACACTGTCACGTTCCCTCTGCCTATTCCTCATGTTGCTTTTTCCCCTTTTTGTGTCTCGCCATCTCCATCAATCTCCCTCCATTGATTGATGGGCAGCAACAGACAAAGGCAGCTGAGAACAATAGCAACAATAAGCATGAAAAAAAAGAGGAGGAACAAAAAGAGGAGAATAACACTGCTAACAAAGTAAATGAGGTGAGTTTGATCTTGTAATTAAAAAAATGAGGTGGAGAACTTTTGGAAAATGTGATAGTTTTGACATTTTGGAAAGGTCCTTATTTACTCACATGCAAAATTCAACAATAAATTGTGGACAAAAAGTGGACAGTTGCATTGCCCAGCTACTGTCAGTACACACATGAACATCAACACAGCTGAACACAGACCAAAGTCATCTAATACACTCAAGACAACATGTGCAAAAACAGAAATGTTAGTGTGTGAAAAACAGACTCATGATGTCTTTGGACTGTTGCACTAGAGCTTTTCTACTTCTCTCTGGGCTTTGAGGTAAGTTAGAGCTAATGGAATGTCATGATGCATGCATGTTGGGGGGCCGTGTGTGTGTGTGTGTGTGTGTGTGTGTGTGTGTGTGTGTTCCAACTGAGAGAGGCTCCCCTCACAAGATCGAGCTTCATTTAGCCAGTCACATGGTGCGCCAACATGTGCCATGACTTTACTTTCCCTGCCTTTAACAGTTTCTGACAGCTTTGCATGGTCCTACTTGTAGACAAAGTGTAGAATGGTAGACATCTGTGACTCTTAAAAGGAGTTGAGATTTAAAAAAAACTCATCAAGAGTACGTGTTATTTCAATTCAGTTATTCTTCGTTTTTAGCTTTGTTGTTTTTGTCTAAATCAGATCCCTGAGTAGGATTACAGACCTGAGACCAGCTAGCCTCTAAAGTCATTGTTAGTCTGTATGGTTATGTGACCTAATCTTTAATCCTAGATAGGTATACCCTCTGTAAGAAGCTTTCTGAGAAAAATCTGGAGCTCAGTCATAGCTTTGGGAAAGTATTTTTTAGTTAGCAGAGAACATAAAGCCTTAAGGTTACTTCATGAACAGATTGAAATTTATAAAAGAACTTGCCTGAATGAAGAGCAGGGGGTGACTGACAAAATGTGTCAGTAACTCTCATATATCCCCAAGGGCTTTTATCTGGTGTTGTAATTTGTATATGATGGGGTTGGGTGATTGGACGTATATATCGGTGAGTCCATCGCTGGTTGGTTGTTTTTTGTTGTGTTTTTTGGGCTGATTTTTGTCATTTTATTTTGCTAATTTAATGGTCTGCCTACTTGAGAATTCAACTCTGTAAATAATGAACCTATAAAGCGCAATTCAAAGTGTGCCCGAAAAGGAACTGGCAGTTGGAGTTGGGCCATATAATGCACGTTCTTGTATGCACTGATTTCCGACGAGTCTTTCACAAAACAGGGCAGTTACTAAAGGACAATTTAGCTGTCTTTAGTTGTTGCTGTCCGATCATTTGCGCTGAAAAGCTGAAAAAATATCAATTCATAAACCATATTTGAGAACTAGACTAAAACTGTATGTGCATTTGTGCACCCTGATCGTTTAATAGCATAGTTATGTTCTCCCCACCTGTTTGTTCATTTGGAGGCTGCAAGCAGAGGTGTCCTTCATCTGACACCATCCGACTCCATTTCAAAGTATCGTCTTTACAGCTTATTGCTTAGCAACAATCTTAAGGTGATTTATTTTGTTTAATTGAAGAAGAGTAGCCTAAAGGCTGTAATGTTTCAGTAAAATTAGATTTTCACATTAAAGACCACTGATGTCAGTCTAGGGAGTGGGGACTCACACTCACACACACGAATATATCGGCAATTGTTGGGCTGACAGTGGCCGGCTGGAAAATACATATCGCCCTAGTATATGAAGAAATATTTTGTGTCAGAGCACATTATTGCTCAAAACCAGTAAAACCTGTTTCAAATGACAGACATCTATTTCACATCAACCAGCCTACTCTCACAGACTTTCTCGCTTTATTTCGAGATAGAACAGCAGTACACGAACGAACCACATGGTACAAAGATTAGGGCAAAAACAGTGTCAAACACAAGTACTAACATAAAAGGAAAAAAGTATGCCCCTTTGTTTCAGTCATACAATGACTTAGAAGAACAATTAGCTTAACTGCCACTTATGTTTCATATCACTGTGGACTAAACACAGTAAATCCACTAATGCTCAGTGCGGTGCACTAAGCCTGAAAATAGCACCCCAACAAGCTGAATACTGTGAGAATACTAGTTTGTCTACAAGTTCCTGTAGACAAAACCTTAAAATTGAAACACTGTGGTTTTGTGTATATGAGCTTTACCAGATGGTGCTCTAACGACCGAAACCTGGTCAATAAAGTGAGTACAAGTGGACAGTGTGTGGGGGTTGTTTGTTTTCTTTCCAAATCGAGAGTTTTTTGATCCTCTGCACCTGTCACTGAGATTTTATGGTGTGCAAGAACTTTGTTAAAGTTGCGAGCCCATATCTTGTGCAACTTCTGAGTTTGATTTGTTGAATGTCTTAATAATCCAAAATCCTTAATAAGCCTAATCTTTCTTCAGAAGTCTGAGGCTAAGGTAGAAGCAGAGCCTGAGAAGAACCAAGGCCGTTACAATCTGCGCCGCAGGAAGGACGACGGAGAGGCCAAACCAGTTGAGGCCAAACCAGAGCAGCTGAAGGAGAAGGATGCCAAGCTGACTGCAGCTCCTGCTGCCTCCCTCTCCACCCCACTTGACTTTGGAGGGAAGATAGGTAGGTTACAGGATGGATAGGAAATGCAGTTTCATGTCAATATGTAGCTACTAGACTGAAGAGGATTCTTTAAGCAAAGTCTTCCGATTACCGATTACATCCTTGCACAAGCCCAGTGCTGTTAAAAGCCACAACACTGGATTTAGTCACACTTCATTTAATTATGTATATTCATTTTCTGTTGTTTGAGGCTGTGTCAGAGTGTTGCATCTCTGACACAGTGTAAACCATTTAAAAATGTAGTATTCATTACAAGACAGCTGTATTGGATTGCAGATGTTTCTACTCACAGCCTGTAGGGATCCTTGCAGTGCAGGTGAAGACAGAATGTAGTGTAAACCTATGGTTTTATCACAACAGTATGCATTTTGTGCCATTCTCTGCTATCATAAACTATGGAACACTGCACAATCCAGAAAAGGGTTTTGTGACTTCCAGTCAGAACAAAGTGCGCGTGCGTGCGTTACTACATGCTAGGTGGGTGTTGTGGTAAACAACCTGATCAAACTGACGGCATTAGTATCCCTGGTGTGTCTTCTCCTTCCTCCAGGAGCATACTTCTGGCTGCTCTTCCTGCCAGCCTGGGTTCTCTTCCTGGTACTCCAAGTCAACCTGGAGGACCCCAGCCTTGCCAACTTCCCTGCTCCTCTGCCCCCTCTTGAAACCTTCTGGGATGCCCAGGCTCTTGGCTTTGTGGTCCTCTGGATCCTATTCCAGGCCCTGCTCTATATCCTGCCTGTTGGAAAGGTGAGTGACGAGCTGAGAACTGCATGCATGACTTAATTAATAGAAATTAAGTCTGTAAAGTTACACACAAATGCAGTCTTTCCCCCCCTCTTCTACATACTAGAGTGTAACAGTATTCCACTGAACCCAGTTCAAACAGTATAGGGAAGGTGGTAGCTGCCTAGCTGTCTGTATTCACTGGTACAGGAAAGACACGTGAACTGGCACATGACTTTTTCTGTTTGTTAGCTCTGGCAGGAGGCAGAAACTGGATTAATGGTCAGGAGGCACTCCTGAAAAGCTCTTGATCTTTCCCTCCTGGGTCATCTCTTCCTCTTGATATCTTTGACCAACTGAGATTACCCTCTGCTCACCTAAATGACAAACTTTTATAAACATATGACATTTTTAGTGTTCGGTATTTCAGTGCAAGTAGTACTTTCTTATGTAGATCAAATGCTGACGTATGTATTTCATTCTCAGTGTCCTACTCCCCTTCAAAAGTCACTACAAACCTCTCCCGTCATAGATGTTGACAATATAAATCTTACTTGCGTCTGAAGTGAATGAAACCAGAGAAGCAGACTGAACAGACTGTCTCTGGCTCCCCTCTGGCCCCTCTCACATCCCGTGAGCTAGAAATGTGGGTCTGTAAGTTTTAGCATGCATGTGTTTGCTTGTGAGTGAGTGACCCTCACTCCTACCGTGACTCTCCCCCCACAGTGACTGAAAATGTGCTCTTGGTCAGCCGTTAATCCCAATGTCTTCTTTTTCTCTCTCTAGCTGAGCGAGGGCATGCCACTGAGGTCTGGGGAGAGGCTGCAGTACAGAACCAATGGTGAGGCTGTGTGAAATGAGAGCTCTGTCTGCAATGATTCCATTACGATCAATAAGTGTCTGTCTGCACTCCAGCCTCAGTTCAATAAATTAATTTATTTTATTCATTCATTTTATTTGTTGTGTTGACTTAGACACATTGATACCTGTGACAGCTAATCTTGTGCTGGCTCATCTGTTACTTTGACTGATCACTATAGGCTTAGAGCAGTAAATTGGGGTCACTAAGGAACAATGATTTTGCTTAAACATATTTCCTTTTTGTAGTTTTAATTTAATTTCCTTTTTGTGGATCTAAGTCTCTCTGTGTCCCTCCAGGTTTCTTTGCCATCGTGGTGAGTTCTGTAGCTGTAGTTGCCGCGGTGCACCAGGGTATTGACCTCACCTACATCCACAGCCACTTCCTGCAGCTGGCTGCGGCCTCCTTGCTCATCTCTGTCCTGCTTAGTGTCTACCTGTATGTCCGCTCTCACTACGCTGCCCCAGAGCAGCTGGCACTAGGGGGAAACTCTGGTAAGGGGAATGATCTAGAGTTACCTACTCACTGATCAGATACATTGTGTTGTGCCTCTTGTTATTCATTCATTTATTTTGATTTCTTTTCTCAACCTTTGTTTCTCCAGGCAGTGTGGTTTATGACTTTTTCAAAGGACATGAACTCAATCCCCGCATCAAAGACTTTGATCTGAAATTCTTCTGTGAGATGCGCCCTGGTCTGATTGGCTGGGTGAGTTGTCATGGGACACCAAAGCAAAAAATACAGTTAGTGAGCACTCAAAGTAAGAAGATGTTTATTATTGTTATTAGACGTGTGTCTTGATTTTTACAATCTAACTGTACCCCACAGATAATTGTAGTTGATCAAAGTGCCACTTGATCTGTTTCAATGGGGCCTGCCATTTTCTTCACACATTGCACTCTCTGGTGGTCATATGTGGAAGTGATTTTTAACCTCAGACGTGGCATGAGCTCATTGAACGCCTCGTGTTTGTTTGTGGCTATGATGTTAATGCAGACTTAGATTTGATAGCATTAAAGAACTACACCTTTTGAACATGGGTCCCTGTGTTTGGAGATTTTTAGATGATCACCAAAGGCTTCGTGCGGTTGTCAATATAAAGACTTCAATCCTTAAACGTAAGCAGACTTTACATGCTGGTTTTGTGCAGCATCAGGGCTGCAATCAATTGTTTCTTCAAAACCTTGAATGAAAGTTGGCCGGTATCTTCACAAATGGCTATGCAGCATTCTGGATGATAAGGAAACATTCATAATATCTGTCTCTCTTTGTTCAGTGTTTGATCAACTTTGCGATGGCGCTGGCTGAAATGAAGCATCAGGGTCTGGATGCTCCATCTTACTCCATGATCCTTGTGAACCTCTTCCAGCTTCTCTACGTGGTGGACGGCCTCTGGAATGAGGTGCGCTCAGCAGAGCACAAGACAAATGCACTGTAACATGGACATTTTCTCAGAAATATCACTCAAAGGCAATTAGATAAAACACATTGTTTAATATATTAACATACATGGTCAGGTAAACAACTTGTAAACCCATCTTACTTCATGAAAAAATCAGTTGTTAAGACCAAATATGTAATGACTGAATGTGTCTTTGGGTCCTCAGGAGGCCATCCTGACCACCATGGACTTGATGCACGATGGTTTTGGCTTCATGTTGGCTTTTGGTGATCTGGTGTGGGTTCCCTTTACTTACACCCTGCAGGCCTATTACCTGGTCAGCCACCCCAACCCCCTGAGTCTCCCTGCCCTCTCAGCCATCGTCGCACTCAAACGTAAGTAGGAGCAGTCACTGATCATCTCGATGGAGGATTTAGATTGTTTGATTACACATTCCCAAAGAGATGAAGTTTCAGTGGTCATTTTATTTTCCCAGTTTGTAAAGTTGGGGTTGATGTTGACGTTTTCTCTTGGCCTCTCTGTCTTTCAGTCGTTGGCTTCTACATCTTCAGGAAATCCAACTCTGAGAAGAACGCCTTTAGGAGAAACCCATCAGACCCCAAACTGTCTCGTGAGTTCTCCTGCAGGCTTAAGGCTAATTATGTCATGGTTATGTAATGACGACTTAGAGTTAGTGATGTTTGAGCTCTCTAGTTGTCGCCACACCAGAGTGTCTATGACTGAATTGTCAGCAGTGGTGGAAACTACATACAGTATGTTGTTAAAGAATAACAAAGTTTTTTGATGGTTTGTGTAAAAAAAAAAAAGGGGAAAAAAACCTGTTCATTCATACCATCCTCTCCATATCTTAAGTCAGTATGTGCACCTAAAACCCTTTCACATAGCTTATATACTGTACAGTATATCTACAGAAACCTGCAGTTACTATATTTGGGCCTGATCTGGTTTGTGTTATTCAAAAACAATATAATAAATGCTCAAAGTACACTAGAATGTAGCGTTTTATCACGTTTAATAAACAGGACAGGGAACTTCAACAAAAAATACATTTTATGCCAGAACAGTGTTTAAATATCAGATTGATATCCCTCTTGTTCCTTCTATTTCTTTGTCCTTTAATCTGTCTTTCTCACTGGTAACCTCTATCTTTGTGTTTTTTTTCTTCTCCAGATCTGAAGACTATCCCCACAGCTACAGGGAAGAGTCTGCTAGTGTCCGGCTGGTGGGGTGTAGTCCGCCACCCTAATTACCTGGGAGACCTTATCATGGCTCTGGCCTGGTCCCTACCCTGTGGTGAGTTGGCTTCACATTTGCAGTCAAGTGAACAGTGTGCCAGAGGACTGGTGAAGCACTTTTAGCACTTTCTTATGTGTGCTGCAGGTGCGCCATGCACCTGGAAACGGGGTGTGATGAGGAACAATCTACCCACTATGTGTCAGTGGGTGTGTAAGGGGCTGGTAAAAATCATGGCCATTATATCAGTAACTCTGTAAATGCAGAACTTTCAACACAGTGAGGTGCTGACCGTTTGGTAATAAAGTTTCGAGTCCACACATCTATAAGGAAAATGTCTGGAATGCACAGAGTTGCAAGTGCAGATATACATCAGTCTGAATATGCTGCCAATGGCAGGTGTGGGTTTTTTTAATTCATGTTTCTGGATATTTCAGAGGTTACATTGTTTTTGTGAGTAATTCTTTTTATTTGGAATCACAATGATCCTCACAGCAACCACACTTGCAGTTAAAAGCTAACATTGTAAGAACATCTACAACAAGTTAAATTTAAGTACACAATGTATAGAGTTTTGCAGATTGTCTGTACTTATTTTCTTGTAGTTATGTGGTTATTAAGGTTGCATTCAGTGGCTGACATAAGAGCAGAAAGCTGCCCCACACTAAATCGTGTGACCCTGACCTCTGGTTCTGCTCGAGGTTTCTTCCTGTTAAAAGGGAGTTTTTCCTTGCCACTGTCGCCTAGTGCTTGCTCATGGTGGGAACTGTTGGGTCTCTGTAAATATAAAGAGTCGGTCTAGACCTGAGATAACTTTGTTATGATATGGCGCTATATAAATAAAACTGAAATTGAATTGAAATGTTGAAGTCTCACACACATCGCAATTAGATATCATGTCATGAATTCTTTCCTGTGGCTTGTGTTACAAGGCAACATGATGAAGTTTGTGTGGGTATTTTGCAACATCCTGGTGCTGGTGGTATCAAACAAATTCAAGGAAAGCAATGAATTTGATGTGTGTAATGGGGCTTTGACAGTGAGTGAAACTCAAATTGGAGACTTTTAAAAGAACAACACAATTGTTGCCTTCAGATGGCTGGAGGTGTCTGTGGGGGTCTCAAGTGACAAAAATACCAGAGAGCATGAACTTTTGCAACAGGATAAAAATGGTGTGAAAAGATTAGAGCAAATGACTTTGTTTTGTATTAACTGATGAATTCACAGTCCAATTAAAATGTTTTTTCTTTTTTTATCCGTCCTCTCTGCCCTTTTACTGTCCACACACTGCAGGCTTCAGCCACCTCCTGCCATGGTACTACATGATCTACTTCATCATCCTGCTCGTGCACCGGGATTCCCGCGACATGAGCGAGTGCAGGAGGAAGTACGGCTCGGCGTGGGACGAGTACTGCCGAACTGTTCGCTACCGGATCATCCCCCGTGTCTACTGAGGAACCCAACGCTGGACACTCCCAAGCTGAGGCCTTTTTTGACCCAATATTATGGCTGTGAAAGCTCACGAACAAATCCAAATATGAATGGACTAACTGACTGATTTGATTTTTATAGAATTTTTTTAATTTTATTTTTTTATCTCGATTCTGGACTGAAGGCTCTACAGTGCTTTGAATTTTTTGATGCAAGAAAAAAGACACTCATTGGTATTATGGACTGTTTGAAGAATTGCCTTTTTTAATAGAAAATACTCAAAGATTTATACTTGTAAAAATTTACAAAATGGGGGTGGGGGGATACTCTGCTAGGAATGTCTTGTTAGGATGTATATTTTTGTATATACACATTTGTTTTTATACTTCAAGAATAACTCACCACTTGCATATTTTTTAGTAGTAATAGTTTTACTCTTTGTTCCCATATTCAAAATGTTATTCTGCTTGTGTATATTGTGAAGGATGGGATTAAAACTGCCACTTCTTTTTAAATTACCTGTACAGTGGAACTATGTTCTTTCTCAGGACCCAGGATGTTGTCAGAAAGTTGAATTAGAAAAGTTCTGTCTTCAATTTTGTTGTGTATAATTTCATATAGAAATCTAGTTTTGACTTGAGAGTGTAAAATGATTTTGGAGGTTTCAAGAAAAATGCACTAATGTGTTAAGGCATTTTTATTTTCTTACGTTACAAAATGTATTTGATTTGGCTTTGCTACCTCAGGTTCACTCACTATCCAATCTTTCCTCCTTTGTGCTCTCTGGGAGGCAGTGGGTGTAATTATGAGTGTGACATCACTGCTTAAGAAAGACAATTGAGTTAGACTTGTTTTTCATTTCAAAAATAACGTTAGTATCTGTTATGAACAAGTGGCACCCATCCACATCACACGCGTCATGCCTTTTAGAATGGAATTCCCGACTACTTTGATTTGCTGCATTTTGATGGCGCTGATGAAACATCTGTATTTTTTCCTGCTAGTTTCTGGAGCATATTCTCTATTATGAACTGGTTGATAATTTGCCACCACTGCCACAGGAATTTGGTTTTAACCTATTTAAACTTGCCAGGTCAAATGACAATGACAATTTTAATGAAGTTTATACTGTGAGAATGTGCAGAGCTGTTGACTGTGCTAGCATTTATCACCTGTGCATTTGCGAACCCAAAAAGTATTTTTATGCCTGTGCAGCTGTAGATGAGTACATAAGTAGCAATACATTAACTAGAGTAGGTAGCATTTTTTTATGCTGTGCTGACTGAATACCATGTAAATATTGATTTTATTTTTTTTGTTTTGTTTTTGATCATGTTATTTTGAGTAAACGATGTGACTTAGTGATGATGATAATGTTTCTCAATAGATATTTTATGTTGCTTTTTATTTGTTTTTGTTTTTCTTTTAAGTTAATTACCTAATTTTGACCACTGTAGTTATGTTTACACCTATATCTGCCATGTTTCTGGACAATATTTCAAAATGTGTTAAAACAAATGTAAAATGGTGTGCTACACTCTTTACCTAATCAGAGACAAAACATGTTTGATACTCAAGATGCCACCATTCTGTATGCCCCAAAACACATTATGGTGATTTTTTTTTTCCTTCTTAATATTATGTTCTTCTCTCCTTGGTTTGGTCTGTGAGTGAAAAGCAATATGTTTGATATACTTGGATATATGACAACAGTGAATAAGAAGTTAACAGATGCAGCAGGCTGTCAGTGAGGATGAATCAAATCTGTGACATTGGCTGGAAAAAGCTTATCTGTACAAATGTTGCGACATAAAATAAAGATTTACAGTATTTGCTTTTTCTGCTTTCTGTGGACTTTGTTCATTTGTAGGCTTGTTGACAGGCTCAGGTGAACAGTGCTACTCCAGGATTAGGGTGCAGAACAAGACACAGTGTCCATTTGCCTTCAGTGTGGAGGAATTTATGATGAAAAGTTAATGAATTCACTATGATTTAAAGTGGCAATATATAGGTCCAATGGGGAAGAGAACGTAATGAGGTGGAGTCATGTGGGTCATGACAGACAGAACTGTAGGCTACGTTGTAACCCTTGTTCTCTGAGTGGAGAGACTATCTCTCCACCCAGCTACATATTCCATATGTATGGGGAATACCCCCACCTGACAGATGAAGTGGATAATTATTTAAGACACACCAGTAGTACTGGCACGCATGGGTATATAAGGCACAGGTATGGGATATTGCTCTGGTTTTCCTTGATCAACACCTGATTCTGAGCAACCTCAAAGTGGAGAGGTAGTCTCTTCACTCAGAGAACAACGGTTACAATGTAACCTAAAGTTCTCTATGTATTGAGACTATCTCTCCACCCAGCTACATATTCCATATGTATGGGGACTCTGTAAGACACCTCGCGAAGAAGCAGAACACTCTCAGAATCCTAAATTCATCACCAGTACTCTAACCATATACACAACCCGATGGCCCCAAGCCCGTGCTACAAACAAACTATATACAAATGTACAATTTTTACAAACCCCTGAGCTGGCAGGACAGCTAGACGCTGTCTGCTGCCGCTGTACGCTGTAGGCGTCAGATGCTACCTAAAGCCTCACTGGCCCCACAAGACGCCAAGGCCAGTGACCACAGGGGTGAAAGGGCCGCTCAAGCTAGCCTGCCAGACGCAAGGCCAACTGACAGGATTAAGTGGCACCCCAACACAGGACACTGATATCCAGAACCATAATAACCACAATACATACCGCTAAGTAGCACGCAAAACCAACTCCCCAAAGGGAGTGGATGCAGCCATATTCAGACGGTAGAATTGGGCGAATGTAGACGGAGCTGACCATGTAGCCGCTGTGCAGATCTCTGCTAAACATGCCCCTTTCCATAGCGCCCAGGATGTCACAACTCCACAGGTGGAGTGTGCCCGTACTCCAGGTGGTACTCCCGCCACCTTGTATGCCTGCTGGATCACTTCTGTGATCCAGTGGGACTGCCTAGCCTTGGACAGTGGTCTACCCAGACACTCCTGTTTAAAGCACACAAAGTTAGCCTGTGGGCCCATGTGGCCCTGATGTATAACTCTAGTGCTCTAACAGGGCAGAGTGGGGACCGTCTCTGCCTCTGTTCCCCATCCGCTTGAGGGCAAAAGAAAGGATAAAGCTCAATCACCTGACTGAGTTGTAAATCCGAGAGCACCTTGGGGAGAAAGGCTGGGTTGGGACGCAGCACTACTCCCCCATCATCCGGCCTAAACCTGCAAAGCCCCTTGTGGACTGATAGGGCTTGCATCTCCCCCACTCTCCTTGCAGATGTCACTGCCAACAGAAATGCTGTCTTGAATGACAGCCATTTCAGGCTCACTGACACAAGGGGTTCAAAGGGGTTACGCTGCAGAGCCTCCAGGATCAACTCCAGGTCCCAAGGCGGAACCGCAGGGGCTCTAACACAAGCTCTGAGTCTCCGTGCATCCTTCAAAAATTGTGCAGTGAGGATACTACAGTCCTCAGAAAGCCTGCACTTCCCCACACGGGCTGCTTTGATGGCAGCCACCATACCTTTTAGGGTTGATAAAGCCTTCCCCCTGTCCAACTGATGCTGCAGAAAAAGCAGGATCTCCTGAGACCCACACGTGAGTGGGTCTGCCTGGTTTGCCCCACACCACAACTCAAACACCTTCCAATGGTATGAGTATGTAGCCCTCGTAGATGGAGCCTGTGCCCCCTGGTCAGCACCACAGTGTATGGCAGACCCATTGCTAAGAGGCCAGTCCAGATCCACAACCACTGTCCCAAAGTGACGCCAGATCTCTGCCACCATTGGACCACTTTTGGTAGGTACTGACAATTTGGCCCTTGTCAAAGTCACTCACATCCTTACACTTGCCCATTTTTCCTGCTTCCAACACATCAACTTCGAGGACAAAATGTTCACTTGCTGCCTAATATATCCCACCCACTGACAGGTGCCATTGTAACGACATAATCAATGTTCTTCACTTCACCTGTCAGTGGTCATAATGTTATGGCTGATCGGTGTAGATTTGATAAACAGAGCAGCTTTTCTCTGGACTTATCATTTGTTATTAAATTTGAGTAATTACTTATGTGTGCTTACAAACTACTGTATCAGTGATAATAATCCAATAACAGTCTTACAATATATCTTTTAATATTGTAACACTGACAGGGGGACCGCAGAGTATGATTTAAAGGCTAATGTTTTCATTATAGTAAGAAGATTTACTTTGTTTCCTGGCAATCTACATAGTTGTGGTTGTTACATTATCTTTAAATGGGCCGTTTGTAGGCCCTGAGGGTCAAAACACAACAACATTACACAAAACACGACATTACACAAAACACATTAACATTTCACAAAACACGACATTTCACAAAACACAACATTACACAAAACAAAACGACATTTCATAAAACACAACGACATTTCAGATTATGGAAAGGGTAGGACAACACTTCTTATTTGTGATTGGACAGAACCCAAGTCAATCAATAGGCCTATTCACAATAGGCTTGTTCGACACAAACTGCGCCTCGCTTGGAAAGTGGACGAGATCAGATGGGAGCAGCAGGGGGTTGTGACAAACAGCAGCAGTCAAGTCAGACAGTTTCCAGCAGCCTTCAAAGAATATACAGGAAGTCCCAGAAATATTAACATCCTGTTAGATCCACCTGTAGGCTACCTGTAGTTTGCAGATCACATTCGGATAGCTATGGCTGAAATTAAATTTATTATTATTCATATCAACCACACAAGATATGTTTGTTAACAGAGGAAACCGTCACTGCACAACATTCAGCCTACAATCTAGCGTTAAATATCACAATTACACTGAAAATTAGGATTTTCTGCTCTTTGATCAGGCGAAAGCCAGGCATTTCCCCTCATGCCCTGGGTCTTGCAGTCAGTGTAGAGCATAGACATATAGTGTAGGGCACCTGCAGCGCAGCGCCTGGCTCTAAAAACTGCGGCCACCTCGATCTTGTGAGGTTATCGTTGCCCACGTGTGCATGACGTCAGAGTAAGTCGGGATCAAGTCGGACACAAATCTGACCAGCATGCATTGTGCGGCGATCGCCGGTGATCGATTCTGCGCAGGCCTGGCTCATCTCGAACGAGTCTAATGCCTCTGAACTGCTCTTTCAGAGCCACATCTGCTTGGAGATCAACCAGTTCCATCTGAAGAGCCCCAGCATTTGCCCACTTGAAGTGCTGTGTGACTTCTTTTAGAACCCCCTGACATCTGTGATGAGGAATGGGTTCTGAATTAACAGGGTGAGCTGCTGTCCAAAGCTGAAGCTGTCAAAACGTTTGCTGAAGTTTACAATCAGCTTATCAACAAAGTCAACAAAAGAAGACACATCTCTCTGTCCCTGAACCTGTTCCTGCAGTGCTGGGAAGTGGACACAGTCTCCCTGCAGGTCTTCCTTGAACACCTCAAGTTTCATCCGAAAGGAGCGGACAGCTGTTAACAGTTCACAAATTGAATTGTCCTTGCCCTGTAGCTTCAAATTGAGTTCATTCAGATGTGAGGTGATATCAACCAAAAAGGCCACATTATCCATCTTTTTTTCATCTTTTAAAAAGAGAGAAAACTGTGTTGCTTTCTGACTTTTCAGCTCTACCAGGAAAGCTGCTACCTCCCTTCTGATGGACCAAAACCGCTCTAACACTTTGCTTTTGCTGAGCCATCTCACTTTGTTGTGCAGCAAAAGATCATCAGCATTTGCTTCAACTTCTCTGAGGAATTCCCTGAGCATGCGATGCTGATAGGAAGAGGATGCCCTGAGAAAGTTGATCATTTTCATCATTATGTTCATCACCTCAGCATGCTCATCTGACAGGGTGGAGCATAGGACAGATTGGTGAATTATGCAATGGTAAGCGATGAGCTCAGGATTGTCTTCTTTCAGTCTTGCCACAGCTCCTTTCTCTCTCCCTAACATGGCAGGGGCTCCATCTGTGGTTATTGAAACCACTTGTTTTGGCTCTATTCCCCTCTTTGTTAACATCTCTTTTATGGCCAGGTAGATGTCCTCTCCTCTTGTACTGGTCTGGAGGGGAGTAATACCTAACAAGTCTTCACAGAAAACTTTCTTGTCTTTGTTGAAGAACCTTACATAAACTAACAACTGAGCATTGTCAGACACATCAGTGGAGTCATCTACAGCCAAGCCCACACATGCTGCTTTATGAATGTCTTCATCCAGCTGGGCTAGTACATCCTGGGTTAATATGTCACTTTTCTTTGTGGCTGATGATGCTGACATGGGTATTTGCTTTATTTTATTACAAAGCTCTTCTTTTTGTTTTCCCTCAAATACAGTTTCTGCCACTGCACTCATGCACTCCTTGACAATCCCCCCATCAGTAAATGTTTTTTTGTGTTGACCCAAAATCCAAGCAATTCTGAGGGAACATTCGTGAGCATGTTGTTGGGCAGTGAATGAATGGGTCAAGATCCTGGTGGATTGATCGTACTGCTTATTTTCTGCAACCTCAGTTCAGACCTCAGTGGGTATGCTTGGTCAAAATCTTTGTGTTTTGTCTCATAGTGGCGTTTCACATTGCCACTTTTAAGTTTCCTGATCTGCTCAGCCAATGCCGTAAACACTAGAAAAGCTGCGGCAGTTAAAATAGAAGCGTCCCGTCAAATTTAAAATCCCCTTATAATTTATTGGTAATAGGTCCGGGTCAAGCCCCCAGGAAGAGCGCCAGGCTTTGAAGCCAATTTGACATAGTGGCCAAACCGTGTAATTACAACTTCTGGGTCCGTCATGTGATGCACACTGGCCCCAAGACACTTTTCCCCATAGACTTACATTGTGAAAGAGACGTCTGTAAATCAGCAGATAATTTTTTTTGAGGTACAACAACTAGCCAGTATGAACACTTAAATAGCCCTTATTTAAATCATTATGTCCTAAAAGTTGTAAAATGCATAAATAGCCGAATCCAGAGTTATACAGTGACTGCCATTCATGTGAGTGAGCCTGAGACGGAGCGGTTTGGAGGCAGGGTTAAAGGAAAAGCTAGTGCGCTTGCTCTATGGGCCAAGAATGCGGAAGCTATGTGGAAGATCCGGGTAATTTTATACCCGGGAAGTCGAACATTTTTGGCTTCATGCGCCACTGAGCAGCTTTCATATATATATATACATCCATGGTCCGGGTCCGTATAGGATGGCATCTGGGTCCGGACCGCGGTCCGCCAGTTAGTGAGCCCCGGTCTAGCATGTAAGGACGTTTAACTACCGAAATAGAGCCAATATTTAGGAAAATCTGATGTGTCAGTGGCCTTTTGCTTGTTGACCTGAATGAAGGATGTATTTACAGTGATATTCTCACTGGTTTTAATATAAATTAATAGATAATCATTCATGTAATTTACAAATTAAGTATGAGCTGATTATGTAAGATTTATAACGTTGAACTTCTATCTCTAAAAATGTATATTACTAACTAACAAAGCTTTTTTACTCATCAGTATGCAGTGGTGGAAAGTAAATAAGTACATTTACTCAAGTACTGTAATTAAGTACAATTTGGGGGTCCAACCATAACCATAGATCCAGACTCTACAGCTCCGGAGGCAGAAACACCTGCAGAAAGCAACAGAAGGAGAGAGAAAGGGGAGAGAAAGCACACAACTACGGGAAGAAGTTGAATTAGTAACAAGCACTGATGGGATATGAGGGCGTACAGATGGAGAGGAAGAGGAGGAGAGAGGAGCTCAGTGCATCATAGAAAGTCTCCCGGCAGTCTAGGCCTATAGCAGCATAACTAAGGGGTGGCTCAGGGCTCACCTGAGTCAGCCCTACTATAAGCTTTATCAAAGAGGAAAGTCTTAAGCCTACTCTTAAATGTGAAGTTTAGCTAATTGATTAGTTTCATCTGGCTTGATCGATAAATATAATTGGGTATCATCTGCATAACAATGAAAATTTATGGAGTGCTTCCTAATAATATTGCCCAAAGGAAGCATATACAAGGTAAACAGAATTGGTCCAAGCACAGAACCTTGTGGAACTCCGTGACTAACTTTGGTGTGCATAGAGGATTCATCATTAACATGTACAAACTGATATCGATCTGATAAATAGGATTTAAACCAGCTTAGTGCAGTGCCTTTAATGCCAATTAAATGTTCTAGTCTCTGTAATAGAATGTGATGGTCAATGGTATCAAATGCGGCACTAAGATCTAGTAAGACAAGTACAGAGACAAGTCCTTTGTCAGATGCAATTAGAAGGTCATTTGTAACTTTCACTAGTGCTGTCTCTGTGCTATGATGCACTCTAAATCCTGACTGAAAATCCTCAAACACCTTATTGTTGTGTAGAAAGTCACACAACTGATTGGCGACTGCTTTCTCAAGGATCTTAGAGAGAAAAGGAGGGTTAGATATAGGTCTATAATTTGACAAAACCCCTGGATCAAGAGTGGGCTTTTTAAGAAGAGGTTTAATTACAGCTACTTTAAAGGACTGTGGCACATAGCCTTTTAATAAGGACAGATTGATCATATCTAGTAAAGAAGTGCTAAGGGTAAAATTTCTTTAAGCAGCCTAGTTGGGACGGGGTCTAAGAGACACGTTGATGGCTTAGATGAGGAAATCATGGAAGTTAGCTGATTAAGGTTGATGGGAGAAAAGCAGTCTAAATGTACATCAGGTTTTACAGTTGTTTCTAAGGTTCCTGTGTTTGAAGATAAGTCATTACCAACTGAGGGCAGGAGGTGCTGAATTTTGTCTCTAATAGTTAGAATTTTATCATTAAAGAAGCTCATGAAGTCGTTACTACTGAGGTCTATAGGAATACATGGCTCAACAGAGCTGTGACTCTCTGTCAGCCTGGCTACAGTGCTGAACAGAAACCTGGGGTTGTTCTTATTTTCCTCTATTAATGATGAGTAGTAGGCTGCTCTAGCATTACGGAGGGCCTTCCTATAAATTTTAAGACTATCTTGCCAGGCTAAACGTGATTCTTCCAGATTGGTGGAACGCCATTTCCTTTCAAGTTTTCGCGATGTTTGTTTTAGTTTGCGGGTTATACCATGGAGCTAACCTCCTCTGTTTTATTATCTTCTTTTTTAGAGGGGCGATAGTTGAGTGTTATTCGCAGTGAGCCTGCAGCACTATCAACAAGATGATCAATTTGGGAGGGACTAAAGTTAGCATAGGAGTCAACTGTTACATTGAGACATGGAACTGAATTAAATGCCGATGGAATCTCTTCCTTAAATTTAGCTACAGCACCATCAGATAGACATCTAGTGTAGGAATGTTTGCCTAATGGCGTGTAGTCCAGTAATAGGAATTCAAAAGTTAATGAAAAATGGTCTGATAAAAAAGAATTCTGTGGAAAGACTATTAGATGTTCAATTTCAATGCCATAGACAAGAATAAGGTCGAGGGTGTGGTTAAAACAGTGAGTGGGTTTATGTACACTCTGACAGAAGCCAATCGAATCTAATAATGAGATAAACGCAGCACTAAGGCTATCATTTTCTACATCCACATGAATATTAAAATCACCTACAATAATTATTTTATCTGTTTTAAGGACTAAACCTGCGGCTATACATGTCATCGCTAGTAAGATTAGGTAGGGGCCCAGAGAAAACTACGGAGTCCGACATTGTCTTTGCATATGTACACACCGACTCAACATTAATTTTCGTGACCTCCGATTGGCGCAATCGGGTGTCATTACCGCCGACGTGAATAACAATCTTAGCATATTTACGTTTATCCTTAGCCAGCAGTTTTAAATAGGATTCAACGTCGCCCGCTCTGGCCCCTGGGATGCATTTGACTATGGTCGCTGGTGTCGCTAATTTCACGTTTTGCAAAATGGAGCTGCCAATAATCAGAGTTGGTTTCTCAGCGGGTGTGTCGCTGAGTGGAGAGAACCTGTTAGAAACGTGAATGGGTTGGTGGTGAACCGTGGGCTTTGGTTTAGGGCTATGCTTCTTTCGGACAGTCACCCAGCCTCCCTGGCTTCCAGGCTGCTCGGGAGTTGCCGGGAGACGGCTAACAGAAGCTACCTTTGGTCATGGTAGAACATTAACGAAGGTCTTCGCATACTGTTGAAGAACCCTGGCTCCTCTTTTCATGGCTTTTGTTCATGTTATACATTTTGCAAATGACATGCACTTTTAAATGAATTTTGAGGTAACTGTTATCAAATTAAAATGTATACATTTTTTTTTTTTTTTTTTTTTTTTTACCTGGGTGTGGGGCCTGTGCCACGCCTGCTGTTTGCTTGTACAAGCAAGGGCAGCAGGAACATTTTTGGTTCCCAGTCAACTAAAATGAGCTGTCTGGAAAAGTAATGCAGCAGCACAAAAGCATGAATATGCTGTCATCTCAGGTGGAATGTTTGTAGTTTCAAAGGTAATATGAAGAAAGTGATGTCAAGACTTTAATATGTTTCACAACTTATTTAAATATTAATCATTTTATATTAATTTAAAATTATAAAAGCTGTAATGTGTCAGTTTAATGATCACATGCTATGTGGTGAGTGTGTAGTAAGCATCACATTAAATTGGCATCTATAAATTAAGGAAACCTTGAATTTATGAATGTATTACAGTCCTTTTATCAGTCCTTTTTATGTGTTTGTTATTCAACTGTATAGCTACTGTTTCTATGGACACTGAGACAACAGCATTTGAGCACAGGTAGGAAAGATAACCATCTGACTGTTTAACAGGAACAATGTACCATTTAACATTAGTTATTTACACGTATTTACCTCGAGCTGTTGTGGTTCCTCACACTTTATTAGTGATCTATAACATCTGGCCCTAATTACAACATTTCCTGCAATAATATATGAGACTAGACACAGGTACAAACACACAGTTGACAAGAAAAGTTTTTTTTATAAGCATACTTTGAAGATCATCTAACTCTTAACAGGTAAGTGCTGAACTAGAAGGTAATTTACATGTTAATTAGCATAGTAGGCTACATACCTTGATAATCAAAAATGAATTGCTTGTCTAACTTTGACCTTTTCACATCGCCTTAAAATTTGTCAACAAGATATCTGCAATTCTGATTTTTGGCAGAGAAAGGAGAGACTGGGAGAAAACACGCTGTTCAGAGTCCATAGTAGCAGTGACTATACACCGATCAGCCATAACATTATGACCACTGACAGGTGAAGTGAAGAACATTGATTATGTCGTTACAATGGCACCTGTCAGTGGGTGGGATATATTAGGCAGCAAGTGAACATTTTGAGCATAAGGCTGTGAGCGACTTTGACAAGGGCCAACTTGTGATGGCTAGACGACTGGGTCAGAGCATCTCCAAAACTGCAGCTCTTGTGGGGTGTTCCCGGTCTGCAGTGGTCAGTATCTACCAAAAGTGGTCTAAGGAAAGAAAACCGGTGACACGGTCATGGGCGGCCAAGGCTCACGTGTGATGCACGTGTGAGCAAAGGCTGGCCCGTGTGGTCCGATCCAACAGAAGAGCTACTGTAGCTCAAACTGCTGAAAAAGTTAATGCTGGTTCTGATAGAAAGGTGTCAGAACACCCAGTGCATCGCAGTTTGTTGCGTATGGGGCTGCGTACCAAGTACACCCCTTCATGGAAACGGTATTCCCTAATGGCAGTGGCCTCTTTCAGCAGGATAATGCGCCCTGCCACACTGCAAAAAAGGTTCAGGAATGGTTTGAGGAACACGACAACGAGTTCAAGGTGTTGACTTGGCCTCCAAATTCCCCAGATCTCAGTCCAATCGAGCATCTGTGGGATGTGCTGGACAAACAAGTCTGATCCATGGAGGCCCCACCTCGCAACTTACAGGACTTAAAGGATCTGCTGCTAACGTCTTGGTTCCAGATACCACAGCACACCTTCAGAGGTCTAGTGGAGTCCATGCCTTGATGGGTCAGGGCTGTTTTGGCAGCAAAAGGGGGACCTACACAATATTAGGCAGGTGGTCATAATATTATGGCTGATCAGTGTATAATTTGCACACTATGGAGAGAACTTCTGAACTTCTGAACCAGCTGTCCTCTCGTCTGCTCCGAAGCCTCTGGTATCACTGTAAACCTACAGCAATGGAAAATCTCAAGACAGTCTGCTTCTCTCTTCTGTTGTTTTCTCACATAAAACCGGGTTTGAGATAAAGTTAACTTATAACTGACATTATGCTGGTCTGGCAGAGGTCTGCAGGAACAAGCGCTAATCTTTGCTAATACGTGACAGCTAGCTAACAATAGGTTCAATGTGAGGAAACAACGGCAGAGAGAAACAGACTTAAGCCCTATTCGCACATGACCAGTATTACCAGGGGACCTCGTGATTTAGAAATTACCCCCCAAAGTCTGGGTTTCGTGCGGTGCTTTCACCTGGGCTAAGCAAAGTCTGTATTTTACTCGAATTTACTGACCTTATCCCCCAGATATGATGTCAATGCTTTGTATGTGCGAAGAGACATTCAGTTTAATTGCTGTGTGGGGTGAACCATGTTACCAAAAGCAATTTGATCAAATGGTGCACAACCACACCATTTGGGAAAATATTCACACAGACATCTTCCTCCGATGCAGTTGACCAGTAAAGAGGCAGTAAAAAGAAAAAACCTTGCAAAAAAACAACAACAACAAAACAACCTCAAATCGTAGAGATGCCAATTCGCACAGGACTAATATTATAACATGACCTCTGTGTTTGGCGAAATATGGTAGGTAATTTGCAGTTGAATTACCAAATTACGGACATGGCTGATTCGCACAGGATTAAGATCACAGACAAACTCTGCAATTATTACAAATTACTAGAGGTCCCCAGGTATGTGAATAGGGCTTTTGCTGCAGTTTGGGAATTCCAGGTGAACACCCTCCTTGCCCTTCACCTCAAACCCCTCCACTCCACGACAAAATAGTGACAGAATGTTGAAACTGAAAACCACTGACACTGACAACTGACAGCGAAAAAAAAAACTCACTGAAAAAAGAGAGACATGAAGAAAAAATCAGAACATTGTCATTGAAAAACACAGAATGCAAAAATATCAAAATAAAATGATTAAAAATGGAATGCCTGTGTTTTATTTTTCAGTTCAGGTTTTGGCAGGGAAGGATTGGAAGAAAACAATGGTAGATGTAAAAACAGTAAGAAAGGGAAAGTGAACCTGAATCATTTTATTTTGAGCCATGCAAGATATGCAGTTTTGATTAATTTGTGCATGAGATACAGTTAGTTGTTGTAATTTGTTTTTATTAATTCGTGCTCGAGGTAAGTGTATATACAGAGAGTGTTGAGTAATGGGAAATGTTAATTCTGAAGAACTACGAGTTAACAGTTTGTGGCAAGCATAGAGGCTGTATTATGTGTAGCTAGCTGTGTTGGTGTTTTTCTTGCGGTTGCTTTGTATACACAGGGTTTGTACAACTTTTTAAGAGTAAAATTCAAGCACTTTCCAAGCACTTTCAAGGAACCTAAAACCACAAATTTCCAGACTCTCGACGTCTTTATCATCACATCTGAGTTGTTACTATAAATGCCAGGAGACAGCATAGTAAACAAATATGACAATGGGATCCTTTGATTTCAAATATTAAAATATTTTTGGTTTACGAGTGATTGTGTAGATGAAACACCAGATTATGTTGAAAGTCAAGTATTTGTCAAGGAGTATATTGGAATTTAAACACATTACTAACCTTGAAAACATGACGGTTAAAATTAAGCATTTTCCAAACTTTCAAGACTTTGTACAAACCCTGTATACAGTGAATTGTGAGCTGTAGTTTCCCTGGTTAACACACTTACCTCTTCGGCTTACCTCTTCGCCTGCCCGCCTGCTGATCGATCTTCTCACGGCCACCATTATAAAATGTTATAATGAATATTATGTCAAAGAAAATGTATGCCTTTCTAAAAATGTATATTATACATGTTGGTGATTTGCCAATGTATAAAACCATGTGAATCATTTAGCTAAAGATTAGCCTGAATTGCTAAGCTAAACAGTTTTTTCCAAAATAGTGGCTATGGGGCAAAGTGAGCCAAATGCTGTGGGGTTCAACTCTGAAGCATAGAATTGTATTTCAATGAAGTATTGCATAACTGGTTTGGTTTATCATATGTTAAACATTGTAGAGAAGCTATCATGCCAAGAACCTACAAGAGAAGAACCAACTCAGGCTCAACACCCCTTGAAGAGATGGAGAGAGCAGCTATTGATGTAAAGGGTGGAAAATCCATCAGATCAGTGGCAAAAGACAGAAATATTGACACGTCAACCCAGTGGAGGTACATAAAAAGAGGTCTTCACAAAGGAGGTAGAAAAGGAGCTTGCAGATCACATCAAAAAGCTGGCTGACCAGTTTCATGGACTTATTTCATAGAAATGCTGTGAACTGGCATTAGAATTGGCAAAAAGAAACAACATTCCTGTCTCCAACAACTGGAAAGAGAAGGGTTTAGCAGGTAGGGTGTGCAGGAAAATGATGAGAGATCTTTCCCACAGAGTGACGTGCTGAAGAAGCTACCTCAACCTCAAAAGGTTGGAGGAACTACAAGGAGGGAGCAACAACTCATATTTCCTTGCAACCTTGATGAATGGAATGTTGAATAGTCATTTTTGATAGTGGTCTCTCTAACTGGTGGTTTGTTCTCACAAGTTCAAAACTGTGAAACTATTAGACAAAATTTAAAATTACAAGAGAAACTACTGCAGGGAATAAATTGATATTTTTTCTGCCAAACACTTGTTTTATTATAGGTGACTGGATGCCAGCAGATTTGAACTCTTTCTTCATTGACATGATTTTTTTTTACTACTATGCTCTCATTTAACAGAAACATTTAAAATTGTTTAACCAATGGCAAACATTAAAAGATTCTGAATATCTGAAAAGCTTTATTTGGTTGGTTTTATGTTGTTAAAGTTAGCTTTAAGAAAAGAAATAAGATGTGTGACAAAGTGGGTGAGAACTCCTTTACTCACCACTTGTCCCGTCCATGTTCATTTTGCTATAATTTACCATTGCTATTGTATCATTGCAGCACTTACTATCCCGGGTTTGTTTGTGTTAGCATTAGGTTACAGTTTAAATGTATGCACATGAGTAAATTAAAGCAAACACACAGCCACAGGTTCGTTTCAGTTATATTTATTATGTTGCAGGTTTGAACATTGTTTAATTGTTTGTTCCTTTGTTCACACTCACCATGCAGGTCTATTGTTTGGGAGGGGGCCACCCAGCAGTTCCTGATTTTTATGGTGTTGGTGATGTCATAGCTGACATCACGGGGCCAAACCAAATGGAGGGGTTTTCTTTTGTGAAAGGAATATTTCATCTGTGTTTGATATATTCTGAAGTAGTGTGTAGGCCTATTGACCTTACATAACGCCTGTTAAAAATGTAACTGAGCGTATAAAAGGAGTCCAAGAAGGTAGGGGATTGTATTGTATTAAGGTTACTGTGGAGGTCAACCTTTGGGGTTGTGGTACTGGCCGCAGCACTCTAGGTGCTAATTGAAGACCCTATATATAGTCAGTTGTGTTGCTGCTCCTGAAAGGGAGAGGTGAGGTTGTGCTGCTGTAAACACGGGCCTTAGTTTGATTTGTTATGAGTTAATAGTGATGGCGAGATGAAGCTTCTTGAAGCCCTGAAGCCTTCCAGCCAAATGGTTCACAAAAAGGTTCATTTCTTGAGGTTTCATGTGCACACAAACCCCCCTGCTGGTCAAAGACTGTTAAACAGCCAGATATATTATAGCTAATTTTATCAATTTGTAATACACTCAAGACTGTCCTGCAACAGTGCAGCCATGGGAGTGACTGCTAAGTAAAATAAATCAATTCATCTTAATAAATGCATTTCATGTATCGTTCATGTATTCATTCATATAAATAAAATTTCTATTTTTGTTTAGTGTATTATGGGTATGTAACATGACAATACAATGGAATCTAATATTACTTGTCAAATGTTTATCAATAAATAATTTTGTCAACGTTTGAATAACTCATAATGACAGGGGAACAATTGTTTTCAAACTGTTGCAGTGTTTTAACAAGGTAAGGGGCAGTGAATGTGCTTGTGAACATGAAGAGGGCAGTGAATTTGCTTGTGTAACTTAAGGACTTTATTCATTTTTATTCAGAAACAAAATATGTTCCACTGTGCTGGGGTTCAGACGATTCCTCCTTTTAGAAACAACTTCTCCTGCTTTGGAGAAAACTCTTTCGCAGGGTACAGATGAGGCAGGGGTGCACAAGAACTCCACAGCAAGTTTGTACAAGTTGGGATAAATGCTCTGTTGCCTCTCCCAATACTGAAGGGGGTCCTCCGTCCTGGGAATGTTTGGTTCTGCCAAATATCTCTGGACTTCGACTGTGGCATCAGCAATCACATTGTGGTTCCTCTTGGTCTCCTTCACTGTGGCATCTAAATAACGCCAAAGTTTGTTTCCTGAGAAGCATAAACAGATCGTGTAAGTGAGAGTCATAATTAATCCAGATTGACCTTAAACCAAAGCAAAAATAATTACCAGGTATTTCAATTACAGCATCCTGTGATGATGTTGATGCTGATGCTGCAGCTGGAGATGACTGGGACCTTATAACGATGGTACATTCAGATGTTAGTCGTTTGACAGCGTCAGTGGCCTTTGTTGGGCTAAAGAAACCAATTTGTTTGAAGCGAGGATCCAGCAAGGTGGCCAGCAACATGATGCTCATACTTTGCAGGTTTTGGAGCCTTTCCCTTAGGAGCCTGATGAGGTGCTTGCCCAGTTCCCTTGCCAGTGGGATTGTTGCATGTTTTGCCTCCTCCTGGAGCATCTGCTCTACCATTTTTAATAATGGTATCACTTTTGAGCCAGATACCCTTTTTTCCTCCAACAACTCCACAGTGGCTTCATTGAAGGGTGAGAGAATGGACAGGCACGCAGTAACATTATTATATTCATCAGATGTTAGCCCAGGGATGTCGGTTTGTGAACTTGCCAAAGCTGCCCCCACAGGCTCCCTGAGCTCCACCAGTCGCTGGAGCATATGAAATGTGCTGTCCCACCTGGTTTCTACCTCCTGAAGCAGTTTTAGTTTGGGTCTCCCCATCTGCTCCTGAACAAGAGCAAGTTTCTCCTTTAAAGACAAAAAAGTAAATCATGTTATTGTGACATGCAGAAATATAAAATAGAATGTGAAAATAACATCAGTGGACTAACTTTTGCAGTTGTGCTGCTTCAGAAATATCCCACCAGCTTTCTTGCCTGGGAACGAATTGAGGACAGGACTGGGGTCAGATCGAGAACCTTTTTTACAGTGAGGTTTAGAATGTGGGCAATGCAGATGGCATGGCGGAGCCGCAGGTCCCTACCACAGGCAATCATATTGGGTGCACCATCAGTTACTAGGCACGTTATTTTTGATGTTATTCCCCATTCCTCCATGAGGGATGTCATCACACAAGCTAAATTTTCTGCTGTGTGTGCCTGTGGGAATTTCACTGCACCCAGTAAAGCTGACTGGAGACAGGTGTTTCCATCTATATAATGGAAGGTCACAGCCAGGTAGGCATCCATGTTAATGGATGTCCACATATCTGCTGTTAAGCTGACTGCTGCTACATTCTGGACCGCAGCTTTGGCTTTCTCTTTCTCTCTCCGGTATTTTTCCTCAACCATTGCCTTTACAGCCTAAAGGAAAGGAAGAAAATAAAGGTTAAAAGAAGAAAAAAATAATCAATTTGTTAAATTCAATAGTACTCTCATACTTCATCCATGTCACCAAACACACCTTTCTTGTTGGGAGGACGTAGGTTGGATCCAGTTTTGCCACAAACTCCTTAAATCCTGTGTCCTCCACTATGCTGAACGGCTGGGTGTCTTTGACAATCATTGACACCAAGGCCTCATCCAGCTCCTTCTTTCTGGTCACTGGGAGAAAAAAGACACGTTTTTTAAATATAGTATTAGTTCTGTCAATTATTATAGTTGATTAGGAAATATGTCAGGAATGGAAAAGTATGTTCCTACAGTGGATATTTTTGAATTACTCACTTGGGCTGGGTCCAGCCACATTCCCCTCATTATTTTCATGCAAAGCACGAAAATGCCTCAGCATGGATGAGGTGTTGTTGTTGTACCCCAATTCTTTAGCACACAACATACACTTCACCTTGGATTAAAAGAAAAGACAGGGAAAAAATATAGTACATTGCATAACAAACATAAAACACATGTAATAATGTTACTGAAAGTGTACTTACCTTATTGGGAGAGATCAGATCAAAATGTTCCCACATGGGGGAAAACTTTCTCTTTCTCACAGGCTCCATCAAAATAAGCAGCAGTATAACAAAATGCACCTCTATGTCACACACAAACCAACAAATCTCCAACACTAACCCACGAAGTGTGAGCGGATCCATTGCGGTATATATATATATATATATTCATAAATCCTGCCAATACTCGAACCACTTCCTGAACCAGCAAGGCTTCGAACGTCATCAGTGACATCACTCACCCTAAACGACACAAGCGTCGATACGCGCTTCACTAAACACTTCCGGGATTTCTTGACACACGCTCCGAAGCATCGGCACGGTGCAGCCCATCACTATGAGTTAGTTTTTTGAGTTATTTTTCTTGTGTTTTTTCTTTTTCCTGAGTTTCCTGTATTATGGAGGGCACTGTAAATAAATCTTCACCTCAAAGCAAGCAAAATGTCTGCTGAGTCCGCCTACCTACCACCTTCCTTGCCATTCAAGCTAGACTACATTACACTATGTGGAAAGGAAAATGTATTATTAAATTACTTTTTAAAAAGAGGTAAATTATTTTTAAAATTATGCTCAAGTTTAAACTTTACAAGTCAGATGGTCAATTTACCCCCAGATGGCTCAACCTACCCACTGAGTCAGATCAACTTACCCCTAACCTGAGGCAAGTTGAGCCACTGGGACACTTTTTTTTATGAAGTCAAATTTTCAGGGCCCTTTCTCATAGATGCCTTTATATCATTTCAATTGATAGGAGACATCCTGAAATAAGGGTAGATGTTTTCATTGTACTTCTGTCTCATTTTTCCTTGCCTAAAGGACAACATAAGTAAAAATTGGCTCATCTTACCCCACTCTCCCCTACCTCACCACCTTTTTATTCCTGGCAGTGTGGAGACAGCAATAGAATTAAAATGACAAAAAATGTAGTCAAACAAGATAAACAAGCAAGACTTTGGTGTCTGGTCAAATTTTCTGAGGGGGGTAAGGTGCATGTTTGGAGAACTTGGGCTCCTGACTTCAGCATTTTTTAAAAGTCTTGGTTACAACCCTGCTTCGAAGTTATTTAATATCATATTGCATATTAAAGCACTTATGAAAACATTTACCCACACTGCAATGAACCTGGTGTATAATTCTGGGAAGTCTGGAAACTGAGGCCTTCTTCCCAAACTTCCTTACTCCCGTACTTTTCACTTTTTATACTTGTCTAACATTACACGTTACTCGGTTTTATTTTGAAGTTTATGAGCGGAAGTCATTTTTTTACTCCACTTTGCTTGAGAGAGTTTCATACGGAACTTGTGCTGTCGCTGCTGACTTCCGTGATATCATCTGAACTACAAACGTCCACAGGTCGTTCAGTTTTCTTTCGGTTGGTTGTCTTCTTTAAGTAGCCTCTCTTTGAACTGCCACAGCGGAACTCGTCATAACAGCCACTGCGAGAGGACTGTGCGTGTGTTCATCTGAAAAGTTGAGTATAAACCCAATATAAACCAGTTTTGTGTAAGAATTCTGACTCATATTAATCCACGTAGATGTATACGAACACGTCGAGTTTTGTAAAGATAACGTTAGTGCTTTTATACCTGTACGAGAGAGGGCTAACGTAACCAACCACCCGGCTTGAAATTCAAAGTGAAGGATGTTGGTAGTACACATACCGTGTAACGTAAGTTACAGTAAATAGTTCTAAGTTATTTTGCCTGACAGCTATTTTGTTTTTCTCTAACACAAAGAGAGAAGCTATTCTTCACATATCTGGAACGCTAGCATCTTGTACGTGTAGACTTTTGTGTCTCATTTTGCCACAAACAGTTGGGTTTCAGTTGGGCGAGGCTCCTAGCTAATCCATGGAAGTAGAAGTTAAACACAGGAACAATAGCCACCCTGTTAGTAAATATTTCACTGAATGTGGAAAAATGCCTGTACATATATCTTGTAAATATATGTTTGTACCTTGTACCAAGGTTACGTGAAAGAATATCCATGTAACACCGCACGTTTTTGTATGTCTGGCTGATCTGACAGCAGCACAGCAACAAGAGAGTAGTTAAAGTAGTTAATTTGTTCCCTTACAAATTAAGATGTTTTTTACTTTCTTGAGGATTAAAATTTGAAACATGCATCCTGGCATTTTCACAAAAAGTTTCAAAACTTAAAATGGTTGTTGATTCATGATAAGCCTCATTTTTTTGTTGGATAAAAAAACATAAGAAAATTAGGGATGCACCGATCTGGATTTTTCTCTCCCAATACGATACCTAAACTTGAGTACTGATTTGATACCTGGTATATAGTGATAAATAAAGGCAATAATATGCATAAAGGATTCCTGTGGCATTAAAATTTGGCCCGCTGATAGTGGAAACACTGCATTTTTATTGACAGGACAATGTATCGAAGTGGTGAGACAAATAAAATATCATTTATCAAAAAATGAGTAGTGGAGAAACTGAAGAAAATCATACATAAAGGGTGGGTTTTTTCAATTTTGCAAGTATGTCTTAAAACAATACTGATGTGCCCATGTGTAAATTGGTCACTGTAATCATTCCTCCTGTCCATGCTGGCTTCAAAGAGATCCCTTTCTGAAGTGATTTCAGTGTAAGTGATGAAGGACAAAATCACAGCCTAATAACATTAGCTCTACGTTGACTTTATGAGACAGGATCATGGTAGTTCAGTTTGTTAGTCTTTGTCAATTCAGGCTTTTCAGAATAAGTCCTGCCTTTCTGAGCCGTCTTTATAAAATACCCTTTCGCTGTGGCAGGAAAAAAAAAGTTTGCCAATATCGTGCCAACATTGGCGAGGTAGCTGCAATAACCTTTGTGCGCCAACTTGGTGTCTGTGTTTCCACAGCACCATGAGTCTACGAGAGATCAGTGAGAATGTGAAGCTGGCCCGCGAATACGCCTTGCTGGGAAACTACAGCTCAGCGAGTGTTCTCTATCAAGGATTGCTAGAACAAATCAAGAAGTATGTGTACACCGTGCGGGACAGCAGTTTTCAGCAGAGATGGCAGCAGGTAAATATGGCATTCAAAACTTAACAGATCATATCAGAAAAGAGTCCTGGCTTTTCTGATGTCTATCTTTATATATTTCTCAGTTGTGGCAAGAAATTAGTGAAGAGAATCGACAAGTTCAGGACATAATGTCGACTCTGGAGAACTTTCAGCTGGACACGGCGCCTGCTAAACCCAGTAACCATGATGATTGTGAAGTGAGGCCTGTGCACGTGGAACAGAGGTATTGCAGTCGGTTATTTACATACAACTTTCATTTTAATGAACTTTCTCATTCATTGCTTTAGTAAATTTTCTTTGTTCGCTGTTATACCAACTTTGATACTGATGACCTTTGCAGTGCACAGATTTGTGGTCGGGGGTTGTATAAGGTATTTGTCTGTGAACAATTAGGCCCGATGTAGTCATATGATTGAGATTAGTAAACTTGAGTCCCTGATGTGAGACTGTTTTATTCCTGCTCTGCCCTCAGGAAAGGTGGCCCGTAAACCTCAGGCTGCCTCTTGGTTTGTTCGGTTTGGTGTTTCCTTCACTTACATGTCTTGTATTAGTCTTCCATGAATACACTTGATGAGCATTTTCACATATAATGTAGTAGTAAAGTAGTAGTCTCATACAGTACGTGTGGCCTCCAGCTGTGGAATTTCTAATAATTTATTGATGATTTATTTGATAGACACAGAATATGCATACACACTGAGAAGTCATTCATTCAGTTATTTATGATGTTGTATTATTTATCTTTTAGACCGACAATGCTATGATAAATATGCTACATGCAGATTTTTGAAAATTATTACCTTAGTCTGTCTACTGTGTTTTGTCTTTGTCCACTCCAAATTTCATTACATCACTTATTAGTGCCCTGGAATGAATAAAACCACGACTAAACAGAGAGTAACATAATTGTTTGGAATGAGAAAAACACATGGTTTGAAAGGCTGATGGTTGTTAATAGCTCCATCTTCCTCTTCTCTTTTCAAAGACATTCTCCCTGTCCCGTCAGGCGGCCTGCTAACGCCCATAAAGACGGCAAACCTCCCAACAACCGCCTGAGCGTGGTTGTGAGGGCCCAGCAGAGGCACTCGCCTCGCGGGGCCAACGGGGACAGAAGCAAACCCTCCAAGGGCAAAGAAAAGAAAGAGGCAAAGGAGGCTGCTGGCAAAGCAAAGGATGATAAGGTGAACAACATGGTTTCAACGCACTACCTTCTCCTTCATAATGTTATGCAAGATATATTCAGAGACAACTATTTGCATTGTTAATTAAACAGTATCCACATGGTGCTTGTTTACCTACAGCCATGCCTAGCCTGTAATTCCAGTTTTCTTTCTGGGAGAAACCAGACCACATGGGTTACATTCAGGTAATGTTTTGTGTCTGCCTTCCAGAACAAAGCAGATGTCCAGGAGAAAGAAGTGAAAAAGTTTGATGGGCCAGGATATGATAAAGACCTTGTGGAAGCTCTGGAGAGAGATATTATATCTCAGAATCCAAATGTTAAATGGTACGTGTTCACCAGTTTTTGTTCATCACAGCTGGAAAATAATTTTTCCATTCATTTTGGATAATGTACTTGTTTGCTGTCTTCGCAGTTCACTCCTGCGTTCAGTCTTTGTAGTAAGCTAGGCTAAATATGTCCCAGAAGTGCCTCAGTACTGGACGCTTGGAGACGAAATCAAATCAGTATTCTTTTCTCAGGACAAGATGGCACACAAGCCAATTTCCAACGATGTTCAAAAGGAACCACTCCTTTTGATCTTTTTTCAGAAAAAATCAAATTCAGAACTCTAGAATTCTCTGTCATTATATAGCCACTTAATATGAAGGTACCTTACACTGAAACATCAGCTAGAAGTGATCTTGGGAAAAGACGATTTGAAATAGTTGCAATATTTTAATTAAGCTATAAGTTATTAATCATATCTCAAGCTGAAAGAGGTGTTGTTTTTCTTGATTAAAATTGTTATATAAATTGTCAGATTTACTCAACTGTAGCTGATTAACATTAATTCCACCCTGTATTGAAAAACGATCTAGCGTTAGCTGGTTGCATCATGTTATTTTCTGACACTAGCTAGCATGTTGGTAATTGTTGCTAAATGACAGCTGGAGGATATTGAACAATAGTCAGAATCTTCTAGTTAAACCTTTAAAGCTCATTATGTCATCATTTTAAACTTATCACCTTAAAGGCTCTGAATTGAGACCTCAGGGATTTGGGTTTGTTAAAGCAGCTTGTCCTGTCACTCTGTGAAACTATTGCTAGCCACAGCAACTGTCTTACAACTTTGTCAGACGTGACTTACCAGCAGCTTGTCATTATTGCCTTAACTTGACAACTGTAAATATAATGCCAATTTGAAAAATTGCAGTTAAATATTATCTTCAAATCGTTCAGCCTGACATTATCCAGTACAATACAGTAAGGACTGGAGCTGTTTGGACAGCTGTTTTGATTTCACTGTCCTTTCAAAGTATGCCTAAAAGAAAGACACCTAAAAAACATACCATTATGTTAGAAACACAAATTTCTAACATAATGGATGCAGACTCTTACTTACCAAGAATCGTAGGTAGTGTGTGGTTTATCAAGCAGCTTTCTTGGCATGATCACTGGCCTTCCTGAGAACTGCTTGGTGTAATCTCTGGCACTGTTTAGACGTGGCATTAACATGCGTCTTGGGTGATCTGATCACAAGTGGAAAGCTCTAAGTATAGGTGTGAATGCAGCCAAGACGCATTGAGATCCAGATCCAATTCACACATTCAGAATGTGATCTGGGCCACATATGGCCACATTGTTTTAGCAGTGTGTACACAAATGTGTCCTGGGCCATATTGAAGGACCACCTACTCAACTGACGTCCTCTGAGGAAGTACATATTTATTCGCGCACCAATGGCGTCATATTATCGCATTCGATCTTTGCAAACGGAATGATGTACGTGTTTATTTGCATACAGAGCGGGGAAGTGAGATCCGATCACAAGGGGTCACTCGAGACGCATGTGGAGATGCATTCTAATGCCAGGGGTGAACTGACGTAGCTGTCCACTTGTGATCGGATCACCCCAAGATGCATGTTAATGCCAGGTGTAAACAGAGCCTCTGTCTAACCTGTTTCTTTAGGGACGACATTGCAGACTTGGAAGATGCAAAAAAACTCCTGAAAGAAGCGGTCGTGTTGCCGATGTGGATGCCAGCATTTTTCAAAGGCATACGAAGACCATGGAAGGTGCTGATTTAAAGAGATTTTAGTTTTATTTGTTTTGTAATATGTATAGCTGATGTCAATGCAAAGAAACATTTTTTTTACTTTAGGGAGTACTTATGGTCGGACCACCAGGCACAGGGAAAACACTTTTGGCCAAAGCAGTTGCTACCGAGTGCAGAACCACATTCTTCAACGTCTCTTCATCTACTCTCACCTCCAAGTACAGAGGAGAGTCTGAGAAGCTAGTTCGCCTTCTCTTTGAAATGGTAAGACTTTAGATATGTGATACAAATGATAACCAAGTAATATTGTTGGTTTTTTTCTAGGATTCTCAAATGTTTTGGACATACTTGTTGTTATTATCATAAAGGTTCCTGTGCAACAAAGTCTGGAAAAGCACCTCACAAACAGTACATTACATTGTAGTCCCTTTCAACTTTCAACATGCATCTGAAATACCAAGTAAAATCCTCATGTTTTAGTGAAAACATTGGGGTCTGAAATTTTTCAAATTAATATGTAAAGTTCATAGGAGCCCTGTATTACAGGGTATTATACATTTTGCCATGTCGTTTTTTCCCTCACTTCTCTCTCCTGTCTGCCATAATGCAAAATATTGTGTGATTGTCATGATCATTTTGCTCAAAGTTGAGATAATTTAGGTTTGGCGATATGTAAAGAGAACTTTAAGTTTAAATCACAGTAAATCCCAATGGGAATCGTTTGATTTGATGCACCAGAGCAGGCAGTCTGATCACCCTCAGTTGTCGACATTTTAGCCTCTTTTAGCTCATTGTTTTGGTTTTCTTCCTCACATACATAGTTTTGCCTCTCGGCTCTAATCAATCCCCCAAATATAAAACCATAGTTGGTGTTTCCAGCAAACAAGTAGGGAGAAGTCAAGTGTACACTACCTACTTAGCATGAAATTGCAAAGAGCTGAAGTAAACAGGTAGCTGGTGAAGAAAGTGAAGCATCTAGAAAGCTGATTACTTAGATATAACTTCTCTGGAGTTAGTTGACAAAACCATAACTGAAAGCAGAGTTAAGTATTGTTTGGTGTTTGGTGCCCATGTTGCTCTATGTCTGTCTGTGAGCTTATGTCATATATTTGTATATTGATAAATGCATAACATCTGTTTAGTATCAAGAAATCAACACTACATTTTGAAAAAACTCTGGAAGCAACTCGATTCAAAACTATTACTCCCTAGTGGCAGATTTATTTAGATTTAATGTTATTTATGTACATTTTTGGCAGTGTACCTGATTAACTTATGGTACCTTTGGGTGATTAATCGATTTTTATTTTCAATTTCGATTTTGGCTTCCAACAATTATGAAAACAAGATGATTAAGATAAAATGATTATTGTGCCACATTCCGTTTCACAGTGATACTCTTGTTTTGTCTTGTGTTGTAAATCCAGCGCTTTTGCCCCTTCCCCTTCCCAAACTCACTCTCAGCCAGGCTGAGAATACTGGAAATACTGTGCAAGCTTTGTTACACAGTGGTGTCTGCACCACAAGGCAGTGCGACCAATTTATTTACTCATCTGAAATTCAATCACAAAGTGGTCTATGACCAAACAATAAAGGAACAAAAAACTGAGAAAAGTAAAGCCTCCTTCTTCCAACGCAACACTTAAAAGTTCAAGGAAATTCACTGTTTTTTTTAAAAAGTTCAATAAATGCATTATGTTTCCAAAGTCAATGAGTAATTGTGTTTAATAATTGTGATCTCAATATTGACCAAAATAATCGTGATTATGATTTTTGCCATAATCGAGCAGCCCTACTGAAAACTACCTTAGAATAACAAAGTGTTGAAAATAGAAAATGAGTCGAGGTTTCTCTTTGACTGAGTCATTGCGTGTGTTCTTGTACAGGCACGTTTTTATGCTCCCACTACCATCTTCATTGATGAAATTGACTCCATGTGCAGCCGCAGAGGGACTTCAGAGGAACATGAGGCCAGCCGGAGAGTCAAGGCAGAGCTTCTAGTGCAGATGGATGGTATAACACCTATAGACGTTCTTGTACGCTGACAATAACATAACCACAATTGTATTTACCAAGTCTTATATTCACTCTTAGAAACATTTATTTTTTTCTGTTGAACAATTTTATTAGTCTAGAATTATTGAAACAAGCTAACATTAGATTTCTGCAGTATTGTCTGTTTCCCAGCATTCTAGATATATGTAAACCCAGATAGAAGCAATTATTTTTCTGAGGCCTTTTCCATTATTGTGGCTTTTGTGCAGGTGTTGGTGGTGCATCAGAAAACGATGACCCATCCAAGATGGTGATGGTGCTGGCTGCCACCAACTTCCCATGGGACATCGATGAGGCTCTGAGAAGACGGCTGGAGAAGAGGATCTACATCCCTCTGCCTTCAAGTACAGTCATTTTTATTTTGCTGCTAGACAGTGTGGTCTCTAAGTGCTTTTCACACCTAACCTGTTTGGTTCGGTAAAAACGCTGGTGCATTTGCCCGGTTAGTGCGGTTCATTTGGGCTGGTGTGAACACACTAATCGCACTCGGGTGCAGGCCAAAACAACCGCACCGAGATGAGGTGGTCTCGGTCCGGTTCCAAATGAACTCTGGAACAGTTTGTTTGTGGTGGGAACGTGATCCGACCTCAGTCCGACCCAGTAGTATACCCGCAGTATACTCCGCAAGTTTGAACTAATCGACTCCTGTAGCCAGGTGTGCTTTGCATTCTGTAATGCAGCAGAGCACACAAACTGTTTGTAGTAGCAGCAGCTAGCTGGAGAATGAACCAGCAATGTTTCTCTCACAGAAATATGCACTTGTCCAGAACACAGAACCTTCTTCTTCTTTGGTTTTACTGGTGGACTACAAATCAACGTCAATGGTGCATGCCACCACCTACTGTACCGGAGTGTGTATCATCCCCAGACCCATCTGACCAGTAAGCGGAGTGAACGTTCTCACGTAGTTTGTAGTGATGCATTTTGGTTAGCTTGAAGTTTACAAACTATCAACTGATTTGGACCAGAGCAAACAAACTATAGGTGTGAAAACGCCTCAGTCTCATGAAACATTTGACTCATTGAAAGTGATCGACTGACCAAAGTTACTGCAGACTAATGTGAGCTGTTACTGTTCAACAACTAGAAAACATGAGAGACAGCCTACATAGGTCAGACAGAAAGACTTCATGATGTCTATATTAATTGCAGCCTTCCTGCGTAATGTGGGGTCATAACAGATTAACCTGCCATCGAGGCCCAGGGTCAAAAATGAGCTGTTGGGCCCCCACTGACCCCTACATTCCTTGCATTCTGTACCCTGTCACATTCAAGTACAGTGCACACAGCAGCCCCGCATGCAGCTTCGTTCTGTTTTGTTTTGAGCACCAGTAAACAACCAGTAATCTTATGCTGGAATACTGCCTAGTTCTAGCCAAGGTTTGTTGTGTATCAGTTTCTGGTCATTTACCTAAACACAGATTTAGGAAAGTGCAACGTGGGGCCCTTCACAGGTGTTACCTGCTTGGTGTATATGCGGTCGGTATTATAATATGTCGGCAGAAAAATGAACTCACTGTTGCATTTCTGTTTGCAGCCAAAGGGCGAGTGGAGCTGCTCAGGATCAACCTAAAGGAGCTGGAGCTGGCCAGCGATGTGGACTTGGACAAGATAGCAGAGCAGATGGAGGGTTACTCAGGAGCCGACATCACAAACGTGTGCAGGTCAGCCGTCTCAAACCAATGTTGATCTTTACGGTGGTTTCTATTTTAAACAGAGATGAAACGACAAATATATGCACAGAATATGATCTGTGTCATTGCTACACTACATAAAATACAATAAGGCTTTGGTGTCCGGTGACCTAGTGACGCATTCCGTATAATTGTCTGCTTCTTTGTTGCGTGTCATACCCCTTTCTCTCTCCATCCCCTTCCTGTCTGTATCTCATGCGCTGTCAAATTAAGGCAAAATGCAATACAGTAAGGTACTGAATCTTCATTTTGCTGCTGTCCACCACCCATTAAGCTTTTTGGAAAAATAGAAGGTAATTTGCAGCAAGTTGGTTGAATACATTTACAAATGTGTTATAATACTATAAAGAGTACAGTCGAGACCTGCTCTAAATGAAAAGTGCCCTGAAATAACTTCTGTTATTATTTGGCACTATATAAATAAAAGTGAATTGAATTGAATATTTACAGTTCCTAAGTTATGTGCCATGCCTTACATCATTTGAAATGCTTTTTGTAAAGAACAGGTATATGTTGGTGTATAAGCTTTTATGCTATGATTCAAAGTCAAAATGGTCTGAAAACAAATCTTAAATGGGGACACTTATTGAAAAAGAAGTTATAAATATGTGGATTTAAAAAATCCTTTTTTTCTGTAATTGCAGATGGTAAATTCACTTTCAGAAGAGCACAATAAAAGCAGGATTATTGTAGGAATTTGAGCAAATCGTGTGATTAAAAAGTTATTGAAATCTCTGCTGAAACTGTTAAAATTAAATTGTTATTGTGTGATGCTGCAGGGATGCCTCTCTGATGGCCATGAGGCGAAGAATCGAGGGCCTCACGCCAGAGGAGATTCGCAACATTTCCCGGGACGAGATGCACATGCCCACCACCATGGAGGACTTTGAGTCAGCTCTGAAGAAAGTGTCCAAATCTGTGTCTGCAGCCGACCTGGATAAGTATGAAAAGTGGATAGAAGAGTTTGGGTCCTGCTGAAAAAACACCAGCATCTGAGTTGTTTTTGTCTGAATGTGTAACTATTGTGAGGCTGAGTTTTAGGAAAATGGTGAGTTTTAGTATTGACTGTGCGCGTGTATTTTTCTGAATAATTCAGGTGAATTGACGATATGAAGTAGGTTCATTACTTTAGGTAAATATGTGCACTTGAAAAATGACACCTCTTACTTTTGTACATTATGTTAATGTTATGTAAAAGTCTTAATCTAAAAAGGTGAGAGTCAACTTGATGTGTGAAAATAGTTGATTTTCTTGCAAATGATGACATTTTTTAATGATCCTGAAATCATCAAACATGTTCAACCTGTAAGACAAAATCAAGTGTAGCTGTTAGAAAAACTGACAAATCTGAGGACACAATGTTTCCTGCCACATGGAGTTCACTTCCAGAAATGTTTTACTGCTACTTTGCCTTCCCAAGTGTCATAGTATTTGCTTTGTACCATTGTGTCTGACAATGATACTAAGCTGACTGCCAATCAAATGTTACTCCTGTTCTGTGTTTTTCTTTTTTAATGCACTTCATATGATTTGGGACCGTGTGGTTCTTTCACATTTTTGGAGATGTGAATTCTTATGAACATAACACTAACAAGATATTTCTATGAATAAAGTTAATGATTATGGATATTAACATTGTCTTACATAGAAGTTTATTTACTAAGTAATATGTCTGCTGAGGACTACACTCAGAGGACATGCTGAAACATTCACTTTCAAATCTAACTGTAGCTGAACTACTGTTGAACCATACATGGCGAGGAGACGGATTTTAACTTGAGTATGCATTATAGTCATGTTGGCTACAGTAGGTTTGCATTATAATTTGAGTCTTGTGACTATGTTGTTGATCTTCTAAACATTAGTTTATGACTGTATTTGGTTCAACATGGGCCTAGTTTGTTGAGAAGAACCATAAACCATACAACCATACATTAATCCATCAGTTTTACGATGTTACTATGACATTTAGGACTTTTAACTGCCATTATATGTGCAGGGCCCAGAAATCATTAAGGCCTAGGGGTTTAGGATGCTGACCATATAATCGCATATATATAATTATATATATAATTTCCCAGTCCAGGTTCGGCTGGGGACCTTTGTTACATAACTTTCCTCTCCCTCTGTGCTCATTTCCTGTCAGTTCTCTTCTGCATCCTGTCGAATAAAGGCAAGAAAAAAGCCCTCCAAAAAGTACTTAGAATACAAACTTTTTCTTTCAGATGAGAGCAAAAGCACATAACTTTTCTGAAAATGAATCGGGATCCTTAAAATGACTTGCTCCTCCTCTAAACGCCTGTATTTATAAATGACAAAATTACTGAGTGAGCACAAAACCAAATTAGCTGCAATTGATCTGCATTTGCAGATTGAAGCCTAAGAGCATAAAGGTTTGGAATGTACTGTCTAGGGTTTTCCCCATCTGTTTTGGCAGATTCAGTATTTTTAAAATGTGAACTTGTTACTTTTTGTCCAACATTCAGACACCCACATTTGGATTGTAGTGTTGTATGCATCATGCCCATAGACAAACAAGCCAATAGACCACACAGGGAAGCACTGAGAGGGTGGAATTTAAAGGCCCTGAAAACCTACTTCTCACTGAGCTTATTATTAGAGGCGATAGGATCCTACATGAAGAATATTCTACCAAAGTTTTCAAAGGTTTCACAGGATCACCTCAAGGTCAAATCTAATAGATATAACTGTTCTGTGTGTACATGATACAAATTGCCTAAACTGAGTAATATGTAGGAACATCTGTACAAATACAAATGTAGCTCCTAAATTCATCAACATGCCTCACCTCTCTCCAGCTTAAGATCAGACTCAACCTCCTGAGAAAAACTTTGTTTTATCCCCAGACCAAACATGAGTCAAAAAAGAATTGTCCTTGAATCTATTGTCCCTGTGGAAACTGTATGCCTTGAGTGCTGTTGTGCACTGTGTGTGTTCACTCCACATTAGAGACTTTTCTTATTGAGGCTTTGTGCTCGGTCACCAGATATCTGAAAACAATGCAGCAAGTGTTCACAGTGCGCTCCATCAACCTGCACAACCACAATAATCACACAAGGCAAAAGCTTGACGGTCATAAGGAAAGCATTTAATCAGCAGGATTTTAGACCCAAATACACAGTCCTGCTGTAATTCATACAATGTATGCACACAAATGTCTCAAAATAGTAACACATGGGTCTACCACCATTTAAACAAAGAGCAAATTAAATACATTTTTGTTGTTTTATTATTCAGCAACACATCTGACATGTTTGCCTTACAGGCTAATTTAGTGTCATCTACAGCACTTTGTTGTACTGATCAATTTGGAATTTGAGGCCGATCCCAATACAGGTTGAGCTGTTTTGAATCATCATGCAGCTTCCTAGTTTTAATGTATAATTGGCTGATAGGCCAGCAAACTGCATTCACTAGCTAGACTACACATGCACCTTTTGCTATCGCAGTACATCATGCATTCTGCAGATTAATTGCACCCCGGGGAGACAAAATCACCACCTCAGCTGCTCCAAGGTACACAAGCGGATGTTTTAGGGGTGTTTTTTAAAAAGCATGACAAGTACATTTTAAAATAACACAAAACCCATGTTGAAGCAATGTCCACTTGCACTTGCAGAGTTTTGGATTAATGAAACCCACTTTTTTGACCAATAACCTGCCTTGTGCCCACCTGTTTGGTCCCTCACACACAGCCTAGTGAAACATTGGGAGTGATACACGGGAGGTTTATCACTTCAGTCATTCTTGCCTATAAATCATGATGTGATTTACCACAAAAAAAAGAAAAAAAAGGAACAACCATCCAGGTTCAAGCCCAGTTTTCACTCCAAAATTCAAAACTAAGTGCAGATTCTTTCCTTTAACAATACTTTACACATTGAATTTGTGGTCATGTCTTGTGCACACACTGTATTTTACATCGGTCCAGTCATAGCAGTAGTTTGTCTTATACGTTTAGAGTGCATAGACAAGCTCACTTACAGTCTCCATTGTTAGTAACACACAAAATCAATCAAGGAAAATTAATTACAATCCCCTCTTTACTGTTAGAGTCCCAAAAATAGTCACAGAGGCACTGTGAATAAAGACAATCGATATATGAGCCTCAATAGTGTGGAGCAGGCCTCGGAGAGAGGTGATTTATCCATCATGGTATTCAGAGTTTAAAAGAGTTGTGGGAGGAAAACGGTTTTCACTGAATGTGCAGACGACACAAAATTTGGATTAACATTTCCCAGACACAGTGATCTGCATCTTTTTCTTTTTTTAGATGAAATATTACTTACTTCATCTGAGCTGTCTGTATCATTATGGTGCATTTGCTGCCTTAAGAGTTTTCTTCAATCTTTTTTTTTTTTAAACAATAGCGGGGCACAATGTTGGAGAAAAAACATAGTGTGAGAAAAAAGTGTGACCTGTACACAACTGCTACATATAGAAAGTCTTTTCAGTGAACATAAAGACTCTAAATCATTGGATGCAACCCCCGAAAATACTCAGTTTGTTCATATTCATTTGTTAAACCTACAGTACTTACATCTGCTCTCCTAAGCCTGTGTCTATTCTGATGTATGTTGCTAGGTCCATGACTAAACAATCTCCCCTGAACGTCCATTCAGTAGCTGTTCTAAGCTAAGCTAAGCTAAGCTACACGGCTGCTGGCCGGAGCTTGACATGAGAGTGGGATGGATCTTCTCGTCTAACTCTCAGCAAGAAAGCCAATGAGCATATTTCCCAAAATGTCAAAGTATTCCTTTAAAAGCAGAGCTACAAAGTTCAAAGCTTTCAACCACATCACACGATTTTCATGAAGAACAGCTATAGAGGTGAGATTGTTTTGTCAACTGCTGTTTCCCAGGTCAAGAATGAACTCTGAAACAAAAGAAAACACCTCTACATAGATCTTATAGATCTATATGACATTAAAAACAACAATGACAAATTTGGAACAATATGCCACATTTCTACGCCATGTTTTGGAAGTGCGTAAAGCAAAAATACTCCGATTACTGTACTCTAGTAAAAAGTAACTTGTTACCTACCTACCTAGTTACTTTAAAAGGCAAGTGACAAAGTGCAGTCATTCGTGACTTAATAAAAGTGGCTTTCCATAAACCCTATCTGACCAATCACACAAGCAAAGAGCTGGGCTTTATGTGCAAACGAGCTGCTAGCTTACCAACACTCCGACCTCACAGAGCTCTCAGTGCCCTCATGGCTGACATCACATCATGTGAATTTAAGGTACAGCACTATGAATCACTCACTTTCTTTTCCATATTGACCATACATTTGAGGGATTCACATGGACTAGCATTAAACCAACAAATTGAGTTTAGTTAGTTTGATGGCTTTAAACCACCTCCTGTTCCATGGCTACTGTGCTTAAAGGGTCAATTAAAGTGAAAACAAAACATAGTGGTTCACAAATCGGAATATAAGCTAACGACAAAACCAGGCCATGCTGAAACTGTAACACAGTAACCAAGGCTAAAGAACAAATAAGAACAAACTGAAAATAAGGTGCTGGCCAAGTCAATTCTCATTCAAGGCTTCTTCTCTTCTTCCTCTGCTTCTATGTCGATGTTCTCCAGCAGAGTGTGCTTCTCCTCCTCTGGCATTAGAGTGACAGGGTTTAGGTGAAAAATGTGCCTGTTAAAAAGAGGAAAAGAAAGTTTAGCATTTTGGAGATAATCAGCCGGTCAATGTTGACGTGGTTAAGCACACCTTCTGGAGATTGCAGCAAATCACTCATAAACCCGATGAAACAAACTCACTTGTGTTCACAAGTTGGGAAGAACATGTCCAAGATCTTGACGATGACCGCTGACCCGACAACGCCAATCACCACCACCCACATAACCAGGAAGAAAAGAGGCAGTGACTCGGAGCTGAAGCGCCTCAGACGCTCCCTCACTTCCTCCACCCACTGACACATGGCCTGAGGACAGGATGGACATGGAGACATGAGCATGTCCTGCTGGTAAAAGGCTCTACTAGTACTACATATTAAAAAAGGGTTTTCTGGGCGACATCGGAAGATGTGCACAAAACCAGAATGACTAAGAGCTTATGGGGAAATCACGTGACATCAACTGCATGAATCGCAAAACTAATGCAATGAAATGTTCAACGAATTGTGCAACGTTTGTCAGGCTCTACACAATCAGTGCTTTGGTGATCAGTTTCAAGTTTCAGTGTGTGGCCTGGTGGCTCTGATAGAGGTGCAGACTGGTGGCTTTGGATGGAAAATGCATTGCGTTCTGTTTCAAAGAAAAAAATAAAACAGGTGTACAAAGTCTCTTTCCATGATCCCGTGTGGCTGATAATCCTGTATCCACACCGTCTGTTATGAGTAAAGTGTTGCCGGTTTACACTGCAGTCATCTAATAAGAGTTTTTGCACACATCTGGCATATATCTAGTGTTATATTTTGAAGGTAGACCATAGGATTTTCATACCTGCTGCCATTATATATAATAATATCCAGAATGAGGTACTTCTGTGCTTTTAAGCTGTGCAGCAGGCAAACAGCAGGATTTCATATATGTTAATGTGTAGCCTGCATTAGCGGTATTACTGCTGCTATTAGCGGCCATTGAAATTCTGTGTCATGTTAGCTAGCTAGAGCCCACAGACTTCTATCAAAATGTGGTGTATATTAAAACATTTGCGAGGACGAGTACACATACAAATTTACCTCTAAAAAGTAATTTAACTGCTTTCCAAAGTTGCTGTATTTTAAACACTAAAAATGTTCATAAGGTATCATGACATTGTGGCAATAACTGTCCTACCCCCCTGCTGCATGTACATCCTCAATGTTTGTAAACAGGAAACCTGTCTATACATACAGCAGGTATGACCAGTGTCAACTTAAAGAAGCAATATTGTATTAATGCAATAATATGTTTTCTGTCAATATCTGGCCAATTGTTGAACTGGAATTTGGGCTTTTTTTTTGGGGCAATTTTTGCCTTTATTTGATAGTGACAGGTGAAGAGGTAGACAGGAAATGGGGAGAGAAAGGGGTATGACTTGCCACAAAGGTCACTGGCTGGAATTGAACTGTTGATTGACTGTTGCGACCAATGTGACCATGGGCATGCGCTGTAACCATTCGGGCGCTCCGAATTTTGGCATTTTTAAGCTCCATGATTTTGATCTAGCTCCCAATAACGTCCCAAAATGTTCTCAAAGCTTGCTTAACTTTTTGAAAGTCAGAACAGTTCGGACAGTTTAAAAACATCTGCAGCGACCAGGGAGCACATTTAGGGCCACTACTGTGAGCTATGGCAAACTTAGACAGCGTGCCTTTCATATAGGCATATCAAAAACTTTTCATCTATTTTGATCCCACATTTGCAAAGTTTTACAATGAAGCACATGAGTAACAGTACTAGCCAGTGCAGGAGGATAAATATTAGATGTTGACAGTTTCAATAAAACCATATTCAATTCAGTTTTATTTATATAGCGCCATATCATAACAAAGTTATCTCAGGGCACTTTTTCTAGTAGAGCAAGTCTAGACCGACTCTTTATATTTACAGAGACCCAACCTTTCCCACCATGAGCAAGCACTATGCGACAGTGGCAAGGAAAACTCCCTTTTAACAGGTAGAAACCTCGAGCAGAACCAGGCTCTGGGTGGGCGGTCATCTGCCTCGACCGGTTGGGTTGAAGGGGGACGGGGGGAGCAGGAGAGAGAGAGCAGGAAGAAAGAGAACATACAATGCATATCAATGCATCCCTACGAATAACTGACTTTCCATTCCCTGTTTGTTTCGAGAGACCGCCGACAGCCTGATTTCTTGGGAATCCAGAAACTGTCATCCTCTACCTACCACTGACAGTGTTCCTCCTGGAATGGCAAGACAACTGAGGCACTAAAGTGCCCTGAGATAACTTTGTTATGATATGGCGCTATATAAATAAAACTGAATTGAATTGAACTACATACTCTATGTCATCAGCTGGATCTAGCATCAGACTTGGCTTACAGAGTAAGATGATATCAATTCTTTGGGCGGAGTTTCCATCCGAATCTGATCCGGCTGGCTCGGCTCTCCGTCATCAAATTCATCATCGTATCGGACATCATACAGCAGGTCGGGGTCCATACGCAGGGGGGTCTCTGGGAGCTTTCCCGGGGCTGCAATCTCCTCCTGGGTGGTCTCTGTGTGCTTCAGGGGGTACTGGCTAGTGGTATGGGATATCAGCTGTTCTTCATCTGATTACAAGGCACAGAAGAAATAAGAATACACACTAAATTGGACTGCCATAGAGTATCTGGATAATGATAATCAGTCAGAAAAAGCATGCATGTTTTCATACCTTTGCTAGGATTTGGTGGATCTGTGACAACCACATCGTTCTCCCTGGGAACCCTGAAGATCTCACTGTGTCCGATGGGGTAGATGTTGGTGAACTGAGCCAGCTTCTGGAAATCTGGACTCATCAGTATTTTCACCTCACACATGTCAGGCTGCTGGACCTGAAGGATACAAACCCAAATGGTGTGAAATCATATCCAAACGCTACTATTCCAAATCATGTTTTACACCAAGGTATTAAGTGTATTTGATCAGTTCTGTGGTAAAAAAGATCTACAAAATAAATAAGAACTAGCCTGCTGAATGTTAAGGATCAGGACTTCATGCATAAAACTCCAAACTGATTTAAAAGACATGGGAATGTGGATCCTGGAGCTTCCTTTGCAGAAGGCGACATGCCTGAAAACCTTTTAATATTGTTTTTTTTTTTTCCACACACCCTCTCAGCCACTGGGAGTTTTTTCATAAAATCTAATATTGAATCCCAAACTTTATAAAAATGAAAGGGCATACAAGCATACAAAACCTCTTCATGTTACAACTCATTAACCCTTTAGAACCGAGCATAGCGTCAATGCTACGCCAGACATGTTCTACAAAACATTAAATAACTTTGGAACTGTTTATGAGACAAGCTTTAAATTGTGTCTGAACTGTTGGATTCTCAGCTTTCCGAGGCAATTTGAATGGTGCATTTACGACATTCAAATTTACGGTGCGTGTGATCACATGATACGGGAACAGAAGCTTGCTGGCTCACTTGAGAGGAAATTTGCACATCACTGTGATGGAAATATATCGACAGATTAGGTTGTCTATTTTCCAGTGATATATAACACTTTGATATTTACTCTCAGAGGTGATATTGACCAAAATATAGACAGCGCCAAAATGTAAATATTGTCACATTGTCTAGTGAAAAAACGCCTAGGACAATATCCAATAAATGGCTGTAGCTCACTGAGGAAAAGGTGTATTTGCACCAAACTTCTCATGGAGTTCCAAAACACCTAAACACAACTTTTCACATTGAAAAAACTAAAATTCCCAGGTTGTCTGTGGAGTTATTCAACAAAACACAAGCAAGCAAGTACATAGTGGCACACTGATAGAAACCAAAGAAGTGTTATTTCTGAAGTTAGTTTTATTTGTTTTATAGTGTGGGTATTATGTTTGTCATTACCTTAATTTATGTGCAAAACGTGTTGTTATGAGCTGCAAGAGCTTTGTCTCCCTCAGGTTCTTGTGTGTCTCATACAAAGTGCCTTAAGAAATCATTTCTTTTCACTGGCCTTTTTTTTATGTCTAATATGGTATGCTCAAACAAAGGTAATGCGTGATGGTGACTTTACACTGCACCAGAAAGAAGAGGTAGGTTACCCTGAATCATATGATGTATAACACTTGATAGTGACTGAAAGAATAAGCTCAGAATTGGCAAAAATATAAAACTATGTCCAGGCGTTTCTTTGTCTATGTAGGTTTAAGAGGGTTAAAACACACTGATACAGATGGGGGGGATTATAATTATTCTTAGAAAATATTTAATATTATTGGTTGTAAGTTTTGAGGTATTCCCCAAGAAGAGCAAACAAGGTTCTGTGGGTATATTCTCTCCAATTTTCAACATTTGGGTGCTGTTTCAAAACATATGCACAACATTCCCCCACTTCTTTTTTACATCTGGACAAACTTATGTCATGTTTTTACTCAGACTCACTCACAAAATTAAAAATGTGACAGTAAGAGACAGGTACGATTGCTAAGAGATATTTACCTCTTTGCCCTCCATCTCTATCACTTCACTGAACACCTGCAGAGCCACCACTTCCTCTGAGTCGCTGTATAGCCGGTTCTGGCTCACCATCACCCGGGTGACAGTGGACACCAAGTCCCCAGATTCAAAGTCACTGCTTCCATTGATGCTGTCTACTGGAAAAACACAATCAGTGTATTTATAAGCACATGGCATTTCTCCAACAGCTTACATTTGAACTTTCAGGGATGTGACTTAATTTCCTACACCCTTAGCTAATGAATCCAACAATTAAACAGCAGTAACGTAATCAATGACAATTTTGATTATGAATTAAACCTGAAGTCATTTCTCAAGTAAAATGCCAAACATTTGCTGTTTTTGTCATGGGTACTTGTCATCATTTGTGACATTAGTTGTCACCCTAGTAAGGATAGCAGGGCTGTAAATAAACATTTTAAAGCTCTCACAAAGGATGCCCATCATTTTTTTTAATTTAGTGAGAAGAATAATTGATTGAGAAGGTGAACAGTATTTTCTTACGGTTTAGATTAGTACTTTCCTCTGGTTTGTGTTACTATGGTTTAGTACTTGGATTGATCATAACCTGAACATCCTAGTGATGTGAGGAAAACTCACACAGAAGTGCTTGACAGTTGAACCTGGTGACCCCTGACAGCTCTACTGGGATGTCATTGACCAGCACCTGCTCTTCGCCCACCGATATGTTTAAATTTATCTGAAAGAAGAAATGACAACGTTAAGGCTTGGCTAGTATTTTGCGTTTTATACAAGACCCACCTCTGTACCTTCGCTTTATAAGTTGGCTGTGTAACTTTATACCTGCAAGTTGTTGGAAGCCTGTAACTGTGTGTCTGCCAATGTCCCTGCTGTCACGTTAATCAGGATGTTTTCCTAAAAATAAAAGGGAAAGAAAACAGAAATAGACGCGAGGTTTAACACCACAATGTCTGCCATTCAGGGTATTCCTAACGCTGGACGATCAGCAAGCTAACGCTATGCTAACATCAACGTCATCAGGTTAGCTCAGTATTTGCTGTTGCTGACATTTGCCACTTTGGGTCTTACCGTATTCAGTTGCCTAGGCGGTGACTCTGTGCACGTTACTGAGGCAAAAAGAAGAAATATAACACCAACTGCTAGCCCTGCCATTTCCATGTTGTGTTGATTATCTCACCAGCAGCAAGATACCTAAAACAAAAACATGAACAAGACATATGTACTGCGCATGCGAGCGGAATTTCCGAACACTATCCTCGCGATATTAGGAACGTCAGCATGGCGGTGCTCCTTGAAACGACGCTGGGCGATATTGTAGTTGATTTGTTTACAGAAGAACGGCCTAAAAGTAAGAAAATAAAGCCATTTCAACATGTCGGCGGCTAATTGTGTGAACTGGTCGCTAGTTGAGTAAGCTATGGACAAGCTGAGTTACAGAATAACTGGGTGCTGGCTAAGGCTGTTAGCTTGCTTGCGCCCTATTCATTTGTTTATTTAACATTAGCAAACAGTTAAGGTTGATTCACTAATAACAATAAAACTGGAATAAACCAGTACACACCCATATTTAGACTTAAGTTCTTTACGCTATTTAGACGCTAAGTGTTATTAAGGATTTGGTAAATTGTAATGACTGTCGGTTTAACTCTAACCTCTGCTCTTTTCTTTTGAAGCTTGCCTAAACTTTCTGAAATTATGCAAGATAAAGCACTACAACTACTGCCTCATCCACAATGTTCAGGTAAAACTAAATGGTCCCTTGCTAACTTCTGTAACAGAGCTATGAATCAATCTCAGATATTTTCAGTTGAACCATGGCGCAAACTCACCTGGACTCGCCTGAGGAGGGCGATATAAATTAGTCACAGACCAGATTTGAGAAGTTCGACTCTGAAATTTCAGACCACTGTTTATATATGGATTACATTTTGCAAAATTAGGTCACTTTCTGAGGTCATGTTGCGCAGATGTCCTGGGCTTCTGAACAATGTATAGCTCCAAAAGCCACAGATTCACATGTAGACTAATTTGCCCATGCACGTAAAAATAAAAAAAGGTTAAAAAACAAACTAGACTGGAGGGCCCCAGGTGCAAAAACAAACAATGCCTGCAACACAACTTATTCTTTTATTATTGCAGGTCTTCTTCACCAAACTTTGATGACAGTCAGTGGGTTCTGGAAGGGGACAAAGTACAGTATACAGAGAGGATAGTTGTGATAGCTGGATAGGTATAGATATTGTTGCCTTCGGTTCCTGTAGCAAGTTAATGTGGCAGTGCTCAGGTTCCATATATCAATAATCTAAAAACACTATAACCAGTATTATGATGGCAATGGGAATCTCTCGAGCCTTACCAAAACAGATTAACTGCTGTAATCATCTGCAGTTTTACACATAATGTCAAGCCAAACAGTGATTCATGTCTGCAAACACAGTTCCATTTGGCCTGTGTGGAGGTTGCACAGGCCTTAGAATAAGTGTCTTTTTTGTGCAAAGTGACTGCATGGCTGTCCCTATCACATAGCACTTACAACTTAGATTTACTTTGAATGACAGCTGGGGAATATTTCAGTATTGTCTGTTGTTTTGTTTATCATCTCTCCATGTAATCATATTGTAACAAAATTCTTACATTCAAATATTGTGGTTCACAGTCCTTATGTCTAGATTTTACCCAAATCTGTCCAAGCATGAGATCTTAAAAGCCCCTGGAACATTTTGTTATATGACATGTCATAAATAAATGTAGTAAACACAGCAGCAGACAGTATTGTCACAAAATGTATGTGGACAGTGTGGACTGTTGATTATCAGGCTCTGTTGAAGACACTGCTCTCCTATTTTATCTGTCCTGTCTCCTCTTCAGAGAGACTTCATTGTGCAGACTGGAGATCCCACTGGGACAGGGCGTGGTGGAGAGTCTGTCTATAGGTCAGTCATCTTCATCATCGCTGCTGACTGTTTGTTTTTGTTTTTTTTGACACTACAATTTGAACACTGTGACAACTTCTCTCTTCGGTGTGTGATTAGCAAACTCTATGGGGACCAGGCCCGCTTTTTTGATGCAGAGAAAGCGCCACGCATCAAACACAGGAAGAAGGGGACGGTATCCATGGTGAACAATGGAGCCGATCAGCATGGTTCTCAGGTAAATAAGATGTACATTCACAGTTGGAGCAGAAGCAACAGAAAAAGATATACTAATTTGATGGTTTCACTTGATCAGCCAAGTTTAAAAATAACTTGTATGTAATTTATTGTATAAATCAGCTGATTAGTTGAAGAAACCCTAGGCTATTATTTCATACAGAAATCTTGGATATGTCCACTGTAGAATGTAGTATTTTGCATTAATCAGGGTTCTATGATGTTATATTGAAGCATGGACTTCCTGTCTGGTTTTACCAATTTTGCTATTTTTTGGTGTGATAGATGTGACAAGTGGTGTACACTGTTTTGACTTCTTTTTTTTTTTTTTTTAAAGCATAAACCTTATCTAATTTACAGATCAAAATGTTCTCTGCAAGATGTGTGACATGATGCGTTTAATCTGTTGTCACTCCTGTCCTCAGTTCCTTATTACCACTGGTGAGAACTTGGACTACCTGGATGGAGTCCATACTGTGTTTGGGGAAGTGACAGAAGGCATGGACGTCTTGGCCAAAATCAATGAGACCTTTGTGGACAAGGACTTTGTCCCATTTCAGGATATCAGGTGAACTAAGACAAACTGTAGCCTATGTAGTAGTAGCCTATATTATGGAAGCCTATTGGGGACTATATTAAAACAATAATGTAAACTTGAAAATGTAATTCCACAATATCGTTATAATTTTCCACACATGTATGTAACTGTTAATTAACTAAGTCACTGAACGAGGAAATTACGTCCTGATCTGAACACCCGCCTTGATGAGAGTTCTGACAGATTGCATTTTCATTTTGACACCAAAAGAGCATGGTGACATGTAAATGCAATAGACTGGGGGTGCTGTTTTGCTCATTGCATTTGAATATTGTCCTCTGTAGAGCAGGTTAAGTCTGTGAAAATAAAATGTCAAATGCTGTTTTCATTTTCAAATTGTTAGAAAATAACATTTTAATTGTAATTGTGACATAAATATTGCTTGCATAAATGGAAAATCAGGTTACATTGCATTTTAATTTTCAAATTTGAATTAACATTTCAATATTGTCCACTGTACAGCGGGGTACGACTTTGAAAATTAAATGTCAAACAGCTTTTCTATTTTATTTTTAATATGGTCATCGAACACCCATACGAGTATGTGAAAATGAACATGCAAATTGGATTATTGCATTTTCATTTTTACTCAAATAACACATACATATGTGGAAAATTAGAAGGCTATTGTGGAATTACATTTTCATTTTCAAGTTTACATTATTATATTAATAGAGTCCCTTATAGGTTTCCATACTATATGTCCAAAAATGTTTTTAATATTATTCAGAAAAACCTCGGGGTGTAAAGTTTTACAATCATGAGGTGAGAATGTCCCTTTGCTGCAGGATAAACCACACAGTGATCCTGGATGACCCTTTTGATGACCCTCCTGACTTGCCAGTGCCTGATCAATCACCTGAGCCCACCAAAGAGCAGCTAGATGTGAGTGCAGTGGCACTGTTCATTAATTAAGGAAAGCTCTGAGAGTTCTTACATTTTTTTCCCCTCACACAAAAATATAAAGCTAAAACTGACACTTCAAATAATAACCCATGCCCAGCAAACCATATCTGGACAAAGACATGAAGAAATGTTACAGTATGTGTAACAGTATAAGCTGGCTAAATAACTAACTACAGCTCATGTGCAGAGTGGCCGAATCGGAGCGGACGAAGTGATCGACGATATGGATGGGAAAGGAGCCGAGGAGTTGGAGGAGATGTTGAAGGAGAAAGAAGCCAAGACTCAGGCCATCCTGCTGGAAATGGTGAGAAGAAGAAATCTTCTCTCAGCCTTGAGCTGAAGATACCAAAGATGCAGACATGTATGTACACTCTCCTGTCATACATTCCTCCAGGTGGGTGACCTCCCTGACGCAGATATGAGGCCTCCAGAGAACGTGCTGTTTGTGTGCAAACTGAACCCAGTGACCACAGACGAGGACCTGGAAATTATCTTTTCTCGCTTTGGTTCCATAAAAAGGTGACGCCAACCTCCAAGTTCTACATAGTTTGTATTCTAAATATTTAGAAATAATTTGTGCATGTGGAAATGTATGTGCTAACATTGTGCTTTAGCTCCGTATTCTAACGTTATTCTCATGTTTCTCATGTTGTGTGTAGCTGTGAGATCATCAGAGACTGGAAAACTGGAGATTCCCTCTGTTACGCTTTTATTGAGTTTGAAAAGGTGAGCATCTTATGATGTGTCTATGTGCCATACAATATCTAAGTAAAGTGTATATGTGCATAGGTACTACACTTGTGTATACAAAGTGTGTGGGGCTCATTCACTTTCTCTCTGAGAGTGAGATGAGAAGATTAATGTCATTACTGTGTGTTAAGTATGGACCTTGAGTCAGAACTCGGTTAGCCTAGCTTAGCATAAGGACTCTGAGCAGGGGGAAGCAGATTGCCTGTCTCTGTCCAAGGTGTAAATATTCTTGCCAACACGTATCTCGTTTGTTTAATTTGTACACAGACAAAAATGTAAAAGCAACAATTTGTGATTGCATGTGTTATGCGTTGGAACTATTACTTGCCGAATAACAGCCAGGTGCAGTTTGGAGTTTTGTTGTCACAGTGAGGTTGGCAGGTTTGGTACCATAGTGCCCTATACAGAGACTTGTGCCTGTGCTCACTAACCGTATCATGTCACCCACTCTATAGCTGGAGATACAGCACCAAGTACTGGGTGGATGGATGAACTGTTGTTCGTCAAGAAACAGTTTCAGCACATAGCTCCTTCTAAAGGCCAGTTCAGACCAAAGATTCCGAAACTGTTTTAGAACGTTGCAGGGAAAAGTTGCAGGGGGGTGAACTGGTCCGTCTGAAAAGTCAGCAGTTAGAATGGAAGTACAGAGAGTCGTTGCTATGGAAACAATACACCGTCTTGTCTAGTTGCATTGGTGTAAACTGGCAGGTTTCAGAACACTGCATTGAAAGTAGCTGCAAGTTTCAACTCGTCTCGTTGCAAATCTTCGGTCTGAACTGGGCTTAAAAGTACAAATAATCGTTTTTACATTTCTACAAATGACATACAACAGCTGTTTCCCTCTGCTTCCAGTCTTTATGCTAAGCTAGGCTAAACATATCCAGCTCCATACTTAACACACACAAGATTGATATTGATCTCCTTATCTCACTCTCTGGGAAATCTGCTAATTTCTTTCAAACTCTTGAACTAGGGTAACTTGACAAGATGCTTTTAAACTGTATTGCATAGACTTACATTATGTCACCCTACCTGTAATGATTTATTGTTAGAAATACATATGTTGTGAAGGAATAATTTAAGAGTATTTTAAATTTGGTGTTTTATTTTTGTTTAGCTTTTTAGTCAATATACAGACATTTGTGTTGTTTAGATAATATAATGCAGTAACACTGCACAGTACAGGAAAGGCCCCCTTTAAAGTCTGCAGTCCAAAACCTTATATGTTATAATGGGTCAACAAGGCTGTAAAGACGTCTCCTCTAAATGTCTCCTCTCATCAGAATTTGGATGACATCCTTAGCAGCCCTCAGTATCCCAAAATTAATTGTGTCACTTGTTTAATGGTGCGTTTAAGTGGTCCTACAGATCATCTAGTGAAAGTGACAGATGGAAAACCCCCAGCAGGATGTGAATAATGGAAGTCAGTCATGAACTCCACTGTTTGTTCTTGTTATGATGTACTGATAATCATCACATGGGCTGCATTGTGATAGAGAAGTATCATTATAGAGATGTGAAACTTATATAAATATACTATATTTTGGCTAGCTGTCTATCGTGGAAGTGAAATGTTAGAACTTGTAAACTTGGGTGTTGTGGAATTTGCCCCAGTCTATGTCGGTTGTTTACCACCACTTTTTTGGCAACTTCCCCGTGGTAAACGTATGAATTTACGCTTTTATGAGTTAATGAGGAACACTTTCATTGGTTTTGTCAGTGGTTTGACCTGGTTATGGTGAATCCTCTGTAGACCATGTCATTTGGGGAGGGGGACAGCAGGCTTTGCCACTGGCCTTCAGTCCTCTGATCACCTTCAACAATGGACTGTGAATAAAATCCTCACATGGTTGAAGTGCAATTAATATTTAAACCATTAGAGGGCGCCGGGCAGTTGTAGTTAAACTGTGTTTTCACTCAGACTTACCAGTGACATCCAGTAATATAATAAAGTGAAATATAGTGAATTGTCCTTGTAAATGAGCCAAAAAAGTTGTCATGAATATAAAAGATGCATTTCATTCAAATTCTGCTGCTGCAGACAGATGCCTTTTTACATATATTTTCAGCAAGTAATAAGTACTCTGGTTTAACTCTGGTTTTGCATACCAGGTAAACGGTGTCAGACAGGACAAAGAGGCTGCCCTTCCCATCAGTGTGTTGAAATTCTGAGCATCTGGTTGAAGCAGTGGTTTGGCCCTTCAAAGCAAACATCTTCTCTATAAACACAGCCAATGAAGGCCTTGCTTGTTCTTAGATATCTGATAGCAGATACAAAGTGAAGGATGCTTTTGGAAATGGTTCGTTCTATATCCTCCAGTAAATGAGTTGCAGAAAAACTTTGTCATTAGCTTGCTTTCGGTTTGTGGGCTTGTTTGTTTTCCTGGTTCGGAATACTGAGTTTGGGGAGAAGATAACAACAAGAACATTTGTTTGTAGCATAACACAAGTTTTGACCTTGAGATTTGTTTTTGTAGTTGAAATTGAATGTGTATTGACTTCATGCTGCACATTTTTGTTCATACTTAAACATAATGGACATAAAGAAATCAGAGCTGCAGTGATTAGTTGATTGATTAGTCCATCAACAGACAACTATGAACTGAAGTAATTCTTTAAGCAAAAAATCAAAAAGGTCTCTAGTTTCTGCATCTCCAGTGCAAGGATTTGTAGTTTTTCTCTGTCTTATGTCTTTGTAAACTGAATCTCTTGGTTTTTGGACTTTTGGTCAGACAAAACAAAACATATGAAGACGTCACCTTGGAAATTTCACATTATCTGCAGATTAATTGATAATGGAAATAATTGTTAGTTGGAGCTGATTATATTTGACGTCAATTTAGACCTTAGACTGTATGTAAAGATGGACAACGCGTCTCCACTTCCTCCCACTGTACAAAAATGAAGCCAAAATATCCTGGATACAGGAGCTGCCATCTTGCACTGGTGAGGTCATTTGGAGCCAGAGTCTGTGCAGTAGTGAATATCGAGGTCCCGACACCACAATCAAATCACAGCTGTCAATCATGACGTCCCGCCCCCTTTTTATAGCAGTCAAATAACTAATTTAAACCAAACATATCAGAAAGAAGAACACTTGAACATACAACAGCGTGATAAGAACTACCTAAAATGACAGAAACAATCTTGGGAACATTTTATTTGAAGCTTGATTTTTCAGTTTGGCCCATGCCCATGTCGGGGTTTATGACCTATACTGCAGCCAGCCACCAGGGGGCGATTGAGATGTTTTGGCTTCACTTTTGGGGAGCTGTCATGTGTCCATCTTTATATACAGTCTATGATTTATACCTATATACCTAAATCAGCTTTATTCCTCTTCCTACCCATTCAGGGTAACCTCTTTTTTTGTTAATGACATTATTCCATCATCTGTTTCCTCTTTTGATTTCTTTCTGTCTCCACAGGAAGAGGACTGTGAAAAGGCTTATTTCAAAATGGACAACGTGCTCATTGATGATCGACGCATTCACGTAGACTTCAGCCAGTCAGTCGCAAAAATTAAATGGAAAGGGAAAGGTATTCGTAATGAAGCCTTTGTGGTTTGCATGTTTTGAATATTTATTGTTCTGAAGGGTGAACAGGTTACACCAATTTAAGTTTCTATATTCAGTGGTACTCACCTTGAATTCGCTCTGACACTGCAGAGATCTGACTCATGGTCTTGTCTGTTTCCTAGGTGGGAAGTACACTAAAGATGACTTCAAAGCCTACGAGAAGGACGTGGAGAACCGATCCAAACTGGCTCTCAAGGATCAAGTGAAACCTAAACAAGAGTATCCTTGTGTGTTAATTGGCTGGGATTTCCTTTTCCAGTTTTTCCACTTCATGTCAAAACATATCAGTCTGCAATATTTAACTGCACAGCCTCTGTTGCGGTGGCCATTTCACAGTTTTTCTGTTTGATTTGGCAAACCTTTCAGCACTGACTTTCTCAACTTCCTGGAGATTTCCATAACTTTCCCAAAAGTTCCAAGTATGACCTACTAATTGAGGAGGAAGAGGAGGCGACAGGCCATCGGCACTCTGAGAAGAAATACAAGGAGAAGAGGCACCATCATCATTCAGATGATGAGGACAGCAGGAAGTCCAAAAAGCACAAGGTATCTTCACGTCTTAGCACCTTTCACGCATTCCCTGTACTCTCTAAATGCTTTAAGCCAACACAACCATATTGTAATATTGTGCTGTACTCTCCCTATGATAGTATCATGAGGATGGAGTAAATTAATGAGCAGTTTTTTCTGCTGCATTTTTACTTCTGCTTTTGTGCCAGTGGGGCAGTATTAACTTTAAGCTACATGGAACCTCATCTAGAATTCTAATTCCAAGGCAACGCCTAGGGAGGAGCAGTATTCCCTGTCTGTGATGAAACCGTTTACAAAACAACTGAGCATTTGAATCAGGAAATAAAAGATGTTACAGTTGAAGCAAAGAAAAAACTACAACAGGGAAGCAATTACCAGGAAAGCCACCAACGCCTTTTTAAATTTATTTAGTCACAAATTCATGATTTAGAATTTTCTGTAGGTTTAAACTGACATATCATCAGTATTTTAAGCTTGTTTAGCAAACGGCTACAGTTAATCGGTACTGTGACAGTAACCAGGGTGTCCACACAAACATAGACACACACTCCAGAGACTTCTTCCAAGAAGCTGGTTTACTGATTCATCTGGATTATTGTTGAGTAACTCCCTCAAACCCGGAACAGTGACTGGTGTAAAGAGAGCTTCCAGATAACTCAGTAACCTGATTCTTTAAACAGGCCCCTGCATGCACACATGTTCACACATGGGCACACACACACACACACACACACACACACACACACACACACACACAGTCTCCACCTCATTTACCCAGACAAGCAGTGGAAATGGCTTAATGAAATGAATGTTTAAGAGTCTTTTTCTTTTTTCTTTTTTTGTCTTTGTCCTGTTTTTCTTTTTGCATGGCATTGCATTTTTGAGTATCATAGAGAGAGTTCAAATACCAGTTTCAAAATGAATTTGGAAGTATATTTTAATTATTGCTTTTGCGATATCCTGATGAGGCGATATCATTATTACAATATTGTTTGACACAACAATTGTATGGTGGAAAATTTAAAATAGCGACAGCCATAATTTATGAATTCACACCGTGTACCTTAAGCCCTCACACCATCAGGTGCAGTAGGTCTGCTCCAAGTTTGATCAGGACCTCAGCACAAGATAGTCAGCAAGTATAATAACTAGAAAGAGAAGCACTTAATACTGACTTTAGACCGTATTCCATCAACTGACGCTTCGGTAACAACATGTCTAAGTAATAAATGCACTCATTGTGCAGCCTCCATAAGACACCAATGTAATCATTAATAAGTAACATGAAATTATAATTTCTTATGCACATGGTCGGCTTAACCTGTTAGGGGGCCCCTGGGCAAAAATTTGCTGTTGGCCCCCTACTTAGCCCCCACCTACTGCACCGTTCCCATTAAGTCCAGTGCAACCAGCACTCCTGTCCTGGAATAATACATAATTTGTGGTCATTTGATTAAACACAACTTTATTAGGAATATGCATCACGTGAGCACAAGATAACCTAAAATAGTAAGGCTCTTCAAACTATATTTTGACAGAGGGTGCCTCTATAAGACATGGCCACAGGATTAGCTATTAAATGTTTTACCCTCTTAAGTTGATATTGTACTTTAGTGGTGCAAATCCCATAACACATTTGCAATGAATCAAATTACCTATACCAACTGGCATGCAGTGAACTTGGGGCTTTTGGGGGCCCAGGGCAGTTGCCCACTTTGCCCAGTTGGTAATCTAGTCTTGCGTAAGCAAAGGGAAATCAAATTCATTAAACCACCTCAGAAAGGAAACACTATGAAAAGTCATGTTTGCATGAGAATTTTTGTTTTCATTCATTCATTCATTTCATTTTCAAAAATGAAAGAAATCCTTTGTGGAAAATTGCAGCTCCCATCCATTAGTACAAGAGAAAAAAAATTACACTCATTATACCATCAGCCAAGTCTCCCTAAATGTAGTAAAAATCAAGCAGTAGTAATGTAGCGCTGGCTACAACATGTATAGCACATGATCAACATAGGAAATGGTTCTTTTTTAAACCTTAAGTAGCTTGTGCACGGTCAGACTGTGTGCAGAGACAGCAGAATCCTTGTGCTGTTTAATGGATGAAATGAATTACTTACTTAAGATAACTTGTGGGGTGCAGAAGCACAGGCCGCCTCCCTTTGCTGCCTAAGGTCAGCAGTCAGACAAGGAAGACGAAACTTATTCAACAGCAAAATAAGTTAAGTAAAAATCATCATTAAGGCCAGTTGTGTGAGAAATGAGATTGCTTCTTTCTGTCTGCAATTTTAAACTAGTTGATTTTCTCCAGCAGTCTGGCCAAAAAACCCAGGAGTTTTCATGGGGGACCCAAGTAAAAATACCAAATACCACTGTTGTACACAGATATTTGACACCAGAAATGTTGCAGCTTCCATATTTGGTATGGGCACATGTCCTCTGTTGTTCCTGTCAGTGGTGGGCTCGCTGCCACTTATTACTATACTTGAGTCTGTGTTTACATGCAAGGAGTTACCTGGCTGGTGGCCTGATGTGGCTCAAGTCTTAACCAGGTAGTTTTACACTGACCTTTGATATTTTGAGTTTCCTTGTTATCATTGTGCCCTGCACACAGAAGTGATAAAAGAAGGCGTGCATCTGCAAGGACTTTAGTTCTTGAGGAATTGACCACTTAAAAAACTGGGATAAATAAAAAGAAAAATGTCTTGTAGTTTTAATTTAGAAAACAAAATTGTGTATTGCAACTCACAATATAATAAAAGAAAATTCCAAGACACAATAAATTGATAAAAGATGAAACAATAAATAGATTTGGATATATTGTCGAACCCCTTTAACATATATTTAAATGTATAATGAAACAAACCTATAGTAAGCTGTAACCAGCAGCCACAGTTTTATCAGTGCCACGATAGAGATACCAGAGGCCTGTACTACGAAGTAGGATTTGGTGTTAGCAAGGTAACTTCAGGTTTAACTCTGGGTTTTCAGGGTTACGACGGTGGTTCACTTCTTACCGGGTTACATCGTCATGGTAACTTATCCTGCGCGCGTAACCTGCTCCAGAGCAGGTTATGTTCGTAATAACAGATCATTGCATATAAAAGCACCGCCTACTGACGAATCAGTTTTATTGGAAAATGGCATCACCAATAGAAAATCCCGTGGAGCTCGGTGATCGTGAGAAGGGCTCTTTTTATTTGAGAGATATAGATTCTGGTCGGAGTGACTGACTCATCTGTGTCAGCTTCTTGCAAGCAATGTCAAAGCCATTTCATTGTGCTTTTGTTTACCGATATCGTCCTACAACAGAGACTGATTGAAGCACTAAAGCCTTGTGCTTGTTGTACTAATAAGATATGAATGTAAGTCTATTTACTGCTTTGAATTATGTTTTTATATTTAGTTTTTATTTGCTCCCAAGTCCGTTAGACACCGGTAGGGTTGCAGCTGAAAGAATAAGGATAAAATTGTCATACACGCCATAAGAATACATCTAAGCAGCACATTCATTTAATGAAATACACAAATGTAATTATACTCAGATCTACTCGTGCCATAAGGATGGGGCAGTGATATTATAAGCTTATTAACGCATTCACACAATCAGCGATTTTTTTGCCAGCTGTCTTTCCTGCATTCAGCAGCTGCAGCTGTTACTTTTAGCCTGGATGATGTGTTTAACGTCTTCATATTTCTCTAATATTATAGTTTGCTCTTTTGTTGGTAAAGTATGCCACTCTGCTGTCAGTACACTTTGTGATTGGTCATATGCTGCAAACCCCGCCTCTTTTATGTGAATACGCTCATGGCTAGATTGGGAAACCGTGGGTTGACTTACCAAGTTGATAACCACCGTCGTGTGACCGCTTCGCGTGATCGTAGTTGTTAGGCTTAGTGAAGCCAGATAACAAAAAGATATCCTGGGTATGTTGAACTTGCTTTATTGTACAGGCCTCTGGAGTCACTAAGCCGGTCCCACCTTATCATGTATTATGTGCATGTTTCCTCATTCTTCTTGCCTTACTAATATTTATTCTAATCTATGTAAGATGCCTTTATCTCTGCTGCCTTTTGTCATGTGAAACACTTGTGTAACCCCAGTTTTGAAAGATGCAGTATAAATTAACTTTATTAATTCAGACAATTGTCAAATTGACACCTAACCTGGTTGGATCTGGTTTAAACAAACTCCAGTGTGTTTGTTGATTTGCCCTATGTTTAAAGTCAGAACTCATTATTTCCTTATTCCGCATATACCAGTAATACCATGCCAGTTAAGTACTATATTGAATCCAAAAGCCAAATGGACTTAATCTGCTCTTCATGACAACCATTCCCTCTGTCATATTGTTGTACAGGACATGTCTGTTGCAGTCCTTGACTGATGCTCAAATCCAACTATTGCTTCCAGCTTTGTGACCATCACAGAAGATACGGTTTTTGAGTGTTGTTAGGTACAGCACTGACCTGAGATGAGATGAGATGGTATGTCATAATTATGACATCAGATGTAGGTGTCAGATATTTATTCAATAAGCCCCATATGCTCAGTAAGGGGCTGAGCAGGAACAAAATCCTGCATGACAGAGCATACAAATCAGGGGGTTATTAAGTAGTAAATACCAAATAACACATGCAGTGAACAGTAGGTAGCATAGTTTACCTAAACAGTTCAATGAAATGGTTATCATTACCTCCTTAACGTGGTGTATTTCCTGTTCAATCAGGATGTTGGAGCAGGCATTTTGACTAAGTCATCATAGGAAAATCATCGGTGTTAACAGGTGAAAAGCAAAGGTGTTACTAATAACATTATCAATGGTGTCCCAGTATCCACCTGTTCAAAAAACCTGAGTGAAAGCGCCAGAAGAAAAGTCAAAATAATGCAAAAACAGGTGGAAAATTTGGTGTATCGCTAAAAGTGCAATGGAAAGAGACTTGGTGAAAAAATCATGATGCATATAACTTAAACGTCCACTGAAGCTTCTGCTCCACTGAAGACATGGAAAATGGCGGCAGATGAAAACATGAGATCTGTGTGGAGCCATGAGGAGACTAAAACCTTCCTCAAATGAATACATGAAACAAACAAATGTCATATTTCCATCACATTCTCCACATTGTTTTCATTCTTTTGGGGTTTGACTGGCTCTCTTTTAATCATATCATTTTCCTGCGTCCTCTTCTTCTGCAGTGGTTTAATGGCACCTGACTCGAGACTGGAGGCCACCAGCTGTTTATCTCAATCAGCTCAACTCCTAATATTCATATAACTTGGATGGAAATGTACTTTTCTGTACTGTGACGTCAAAATGTTTTCTGTGAAAAGGGCCTATTGGATATCAGTTACGTAGAGAAAAGATACAACTGATGGGATGAGAAAAAGGGCGGGGTTGTTAAAAAATGAATGATGGTGTTTAGTACTCTTTTTTTTGTTATGCCTAGAATAGCACTATGAGGTCTCCACTGAATATGCATTGTTTCCAGGAAGTAACAGTTTTTCCAGGAAGTACAGATCCCCATTTCATGCCCTTTCATTGCTTCAATTGCTAAGCAGGCTTTAAGCAAGTGCTGTGGTAAGTGTGGGCACCCACAGTGACAGCAGAGTCGTACCAACTGAATGAACAGAGCGTCACTGATAGTTCAATTCAATTCTATTTATATAGCGCCAAATCATAACAGAAGTTATCTCAGGGCACTTTTCATATAGAGCAGGTCTAGACCGTACTCTTTATATTTTGTGCATGCTCACTCCACTCAAAATATTTGATAATTCTATCTCATAATTATTATAGTATTCCATAGTCATGAGGTACTTTGTAGTAATTTTTGAATTTCTAATTTTTATGATTGTATCTTAATTGTGATAAATATCACCTACTTATTAATTATTATAATATCTCTATAATGTGTATATATGTGTGTTTGTGTGTATACTGTATGTGTATATGAATGTATATAAATGTATGTGTATATATAGTACATACATACTGTATGTATGTGTGTATATATATATATATATATATATACATACATACATACATATATATACTGTACATATATACTGTATGTATGTATGCATTATTATGAGGAAAACAACTAATTTTTTCACACATAATTATGACCGTTTAAAACTACTTTTTTAAACATGTGGCATGAATGAGCTTCCATACAAAAGAGATATAAAAGATTATTCCATGTAGTGACCAAAACTGTCCACAGCACTTGCTTTATTTTTAATAAGGCGGTGTACCTAAATAGAGAACTAAACTATTTTCTGCTTTGGTCCAGACCAAAGGAACCAAGGTACAGTCTTAAACACAACCTTACTTTCCTATCTTTACAGATTTGTCTGTCGCATCAACAGTCTTTACTTTCTCACACTCTCATGTCTTCTCTGATATTTCCAGGACAGCGAGGATGGCCGGCGAGACAGAAAGATGGGGCGCCAGCGCTCTCGATCCCGCTCAAGTTCCCGCTCCAAAGACCGGGACCACAAACACAGCAAGTCCCGGGTCAAACATGGGAAAGAGGGCCATGATAAAGGCCACAGCCACAAGGACAGGAGCCGCAGCCGCTCCTCCAAGAAGTCCAAGGATAAAGATAGGAGTAGATACAGATGAGGGAGAGCAGGGAATGGAAAATAGTTCACCTTACCTTTATTAAATATATTTCTGTGACAGGAGAGTGGAGCCACAGCGAGGTTGTGAGTTCAGCATGAATTGTATGGCATCTAAATATTCACAAGCCTAAACTACTGGCTTCCTTTAAAATCCCTTGACTTTCACTCTTAGAAAAAAAAATGGAATGATTATCAGGTCCTTGTCACATTGTCTTGAAGAGCAAAAATTGTTTGAGAAATCTTTTTTTTTTAATATGTATATTAAAAAATTCCCCAAAATGTGACCGTTGTCATTATTTATTTCCTTTGAATTCAACGACAGACATCCCTCTCTGTTATTTACTTCCTCTGCACCTTCCTCTTCCACTTACAGAATGCCCGATTTAGTACAAAGGTGGTAATGATTAATATCTCACCTTTGACTTTAGTTTCTGAAAGGTGGGGTTTTCTAACATTCATAACATGTGGGCATGGAAAATGGCTGGGTGGAGTGTGTCTCCACAGCACTGAGGGAATTCACTGGTGTCTCCCTCCACCCACCTCATAGAGCTGGGTGATACAATATCTCAACGTCTCATTGCACAAACTGAAAGCAAACCTGCACAAACGGTCAGAGGAATGTTTTAGGTGTGAGGTGATAAGATAAAATGCAACAGAAAGTAATGTTATATCTGTGATCTGAACTTCAAACAGTTACTGGTGAAAAGTGCTGTCTGGGAGAGATGCTTTCTAAATTTAAAAAATGTCGGTTCATTGTTAAACCCTCTTGTGACAACAAGCAATATTTTTAGCTGTAGTCAAGTTCCAAAGACGTCCAAAGATACAAATATGTCACAGTTACAGGGAAATGTGTATAACATGATGCACAAGGTATTAAGAATGTATTTGTTGCCAGGATTGGTAAGCTTTTAATAAGTCTCCATTAGGTATTATAGGACTGTAGATGCAAGAATTAACATGAATTCTCTCTGTGATCATCAGCAAACCTAACCACACACACACAAATCCATAGTATCCACACCCTTGATTGAATACGTAATTCTTAAGAAAGAGTCACCACACAATTTTTTGAATTTCCCGAAAATACATAGTTGTTTTGTGGGTGGAGGGGAGTTGAGTGTGTGTGGGGAGCAGAAATGGAAATAAGTCTTCCGGAGTGAAGCTGAATAAACTACAGGAGTGAGTGTAAACTGAACTGAAAGGTGACAGTACCGAGCTGTGTGGAAAAAAAGGGTTGCACAGCTTCACTCCCCCAGGTGGAACCACTGGTAGAGACTTCCCCAGCCGCCTACGCTGCCTGCACACCTCACTGTCACCTTTAAGCTTCTGTGAAATTACAGAGCACATACCAACACACCCAGATCAGGATGGGCTGTTTCTAAATTAAACCTGACACTAGTGGAGTAAGGACGTTTAGTATGTTGTGGTGTTTGCCAGTTGTTTCCTGTGACATTATATGTGTTAAGTCAATATCACAACACAAAAGATCCAAGGAATATTTTGAGTCATTTGTGTGTGTTATGGCTGATAGAGAAGAACTCAGTTTACAGTCACATACTGAACCAAGCCTGAGGTGTTTCATCCCTCTCCTCATCATCGCATTTACTCTTGTCTGTGTCAGCATTGTTCTCTGCTGTTTGGCTCTCTTATTCATGTCATCAGTATGTTAATGTACGGAAAGCAAGAATGGTAGGTTGTCGTGTAAAAGCTGTCATACACTCCTGTCAGTCCAAATTCCTAACATAGACGGCGTCGTGCACACATACCTTTAGTTATACATTCACTCATGCAAACACACACACTGTTAAGTGTACTGTATGGGAGTCATAGATCAGTTGTTTTTTCTTGCTCGGTCTACTGGAAGGTCAGTAGTACTTGCATTGATGTCCTTTTGAATGAACGATTGTAATTTCATGTCAGGATTTGTTTCTGGTCTATCTGCAGAGAAAAGGATGGAGAGAAAAGATATATGTAGTGTAAAATGTAGGTTGTCATCCTACATTTATCCATCTGTTTTATTTTTAATCTTTAATCTTTTGATTTTTATCTTAAAGCATTTGAAATCAGTTGAAGTGTAATCGGTGAAAGCAGTTGAAATTTCAATTTCAAGTGTTAGCATTGTAGGCAGTTGGAGTGTCAGGAAGTACTATAAACAGTTCAAATGGCAGTTCAAGTGTAAGCACTAAAAGCATTTGAATGCAGTTGAACTGCCAGTTGATGTTTAAGTGCTGAAAGCAATTGAACTGTCAGGTTTATTGCATTTGTTAACATACTGTATATGAGAAAATCATGTATCATGTAATCATGTATATATGTTACCCTCATATATAAATATACTGGCTTCTGTTGACATACTATACACAGTATGTTTGATTACTGCATACATGAACAAAATGTTAACAAACAAAAAGTACCCGACCCAGATGAAGGCATTCACAAGCTCCCAACTGAACATGCCCAGACTAACCATGTAGGAAATTCATGCTCATTGAACAACCTGTACATTGGTTACAGAAACAAATCATCCCTTTTCTGCTGTACTTTTTCCTCATTTTATGCAGTGTACATACATAGGAAAGAAAGCAGATATGGTTTTAAGGAACCAAAAGCACCATGTCTAATTTCAGGAAAAAATAAACTTTGTAGTCATGTGTCTCTTTACTCTCTTTACTGGCTCAAAACTGCAGATTTATCTGGGGAAAAAACACTTCATCATTGTCACCAGCTTTCTGTCCTGGCAGCCCTTTCTTTTAACAAACGCTGTTTTGTTTTAAAGGACCAGTGTGTAAGATTTAGGGGGATTGGCAGAAATGGAATATAATATTCATAAGTATGTTTTTGTTAGTGTATAATCACCTGAAAATAAGAATTGTTGTGTTGCACCGCCATGTTTCTACAGTAGCCCAGAATAGACAAACCAAACACTGGCTCTAGACAGGGCCTTTCACATTTTTCGCGAGTTTTGAGGCTCCCGTAGGTTCTCCTACACGCTTGGAAGGGGAGGGTGAACAATTCAATTCAATTCAGTTTTATTTATATAGCGCCATATCATAACAAAGATATGTAGCAGAGCAGTGAGGTAGCAATCTTGCAATCTGCAACCTCACCACTAGATGCCACTAAATCCTATACACTGGTCCTTTAAGTCACAAGAATAATATCATGGTACTGTGAGCCCTGACCTTTTGACCCCCTCACTGTGGGATGGTCAGTATCTGAAACAAAATGCAGATATTTTACGTTAAGTTCCCATGAAACAGCTAGCAGAGTGCTATTTGATTCTGTGTAAAAACAGGAAGCTAGGGAGGGTCTTGTCGTGGATATTGATTGGAGTTTACAGTAGCCAGTAGCGCAGACGGAGGCCAGTTTGATGACAGGGAATACGAGGTGGTTTTCTTGTCGGTTTGGCTCCTGGTGCTCCAGGGCCAAGTCAGCTAATAGGACCACTAGCTGCACGGCTAACTGAGCTAACTAGCTAACGGCAGCTGCAGTTGGCAGCAGTTAGCGGTTACTTTAGCATTAAAGCTATCTGTCCACCAGGAAATTCCGTAAATCACCTCGGTGATATATTTAATATATTTTACCACTGGATTATTGTTACTGATGCATTAGTATGTTGGCAATATTTTAATGTTGCAGCTTTTCTTTTTCTATAGCTGTCAAAAGTAGTACAATATTTGCCTCTGAAATATCTCAGCTGTCACATGAGAAAAACGAAACTCATGAATTATTATTGTTGCGCAGGCGCGGCCAAAATGAACTAATGACTCTCTGGGACAACTTGTTACTACTACATATCAAAGAGTCGTTCAAAATGAACAATTCGTTCATGAACGACACATCACTAGTTGACTGACAACTAACTCTTAATGAAACATTGGCTGTTTTCAAAACCGCCTACTATACTATCAGTACGTACTGATTTAGCCAATTAACAAAAGCAAAATCTGCAGTATTCCAGAAATACCCGGATGTCGTACTGATTCGGAAAAAATCTCCAGTATGCATCGGACCAGTCTACCTCGCCTACTGTATCCCACAATGCAAAGCGGTGGAACGGTCACCATTGTTTTTTTTTGTTTTTTTTTTTTTTTCAACTTAATTTACACAGTCACATTGTTGAAATGATGGACAGAAACACTACCGCGTCAGTGGTTGACAGGGAGGAATATAAATAGAAGTACCAAGTCAGAGCTGTCTCCGAAATTACTTCTTAAGATATGCCACATTGGATTTAACTTTATGGGTTTCATCTTGTGCTGATTTGTGCACTGTTCTTTTCCATGTAATTATTTCTGTGTGAAGTGTGGTTTATCTGAGAGGTCCCTTTGAAATGAATTTAACTTTTTCATCATATTAGCTGATTTCCACAGCAGCATATTGCTGCCACCATGACAAAAGCCATGCTAACGGCTCTTTGAGGCTGCACAGTGAACTACATGCTGACGTCAGCATGCTAACATGCTCACAATAAAAATGTTAACATTCTGATGTTTAGCAGGTGTAATGTTTACCGGGTTCACCATCTTAATATAGCCTGTTAGCATGCTTATGTTAGCAACATTTGCTAATTAGCAATGAACACAAAGTACAGCTGAGGCTGATGGGAATGTAACCAAACTTATTAGGACCATGAATGTTTGTACAAAATGTTGTGCCAATTCAACAAGTTGATGTTGAGATATTTCACAGGACAAGTAAAAACTTTGACCAGCTGGTGGCGCTAGAGGTAGTCAGAGATCACCAAAGGCAGTAGGGTTCATCCTCTTGGGACCATGAATGTCTGTGCAAAACCTTTTATTTTTACTCTGTTTTTCACTAAGAAAGTTTTCTCTTTATAACTTGATGCTTTTCAAGAATGTTATACTTTCATTTTTCTTGTCATAACTACATGCCAAAATATTCTATATCTAGCTAATGTAGGCTAGAATCTCTTCTCTGTCTTTTGGCATTGACTGGATTTTTTTCTTGCTATAACAGAAGGAATGGCTATGGAAGTTTCTTGTTATAACAACATACCAATTGCTGTTATAACAAGAAAAGTTTCTTGTAATGTGATAAGTCAGTATGTCATTATAACAACAAACATTTCATATTTTTACAAGGTACGCTGGTATAGTTTAATAACGAGAAAACATTGTGATTTAACAAGATAAATTGATGTTTTGTTATGGAAAAGTTCTGTTAAAACAGAATAATTTGCTATGTAGTAATATTGTAGAAAATATGTCATTGTAACATAAAAATATCTTTTTATAATTTTGTTTTTGTTTGTTTTCTTGTCATTGCAGAAATATGTTGTTGATTTGAATGCCATGATGCACACCCCATTATTTCCTTGTTCTTTCATATCAAACTTTCCCTTGTCCTTCCTGAAAAACTGTACCTGTATGGTACCTGTCTCTGAGTTGTCAACTCATGGTGTACTTGTACGTAAGTATAAATAAAAAATTCCAATCAGCAATTTCATCACAGACTCTTGTCCTGCCCCTCCCATCAGGTCAAACTGCCTCTTTCTCTCTCCCACACACACACGCACACACACACACACAGATATCCCATTGATGTCCAACATCCTGGTTACATTAAGGACAAACATCAAAAATAAATTCAGCATCAAAATGCTGTTTCATTATGAGTAAGTGTTACTTTTTTTTGGTCCTAGTCTTTTTCATGTTCTTCCCCATTTCCCTTTTTCTTATCCTCATGTTGTCATCATGATGTCATTGCCCTGCTCCAATTTTATCCAAAGATTTCAAAGAAAAGAAATGCATGCTGGAAGCACTAGTAAATGGGTGTGTATGGAGATCTACAGTGGCTTTGTGTGAGCACAAACACTCTCAGTACAGTCTGTGCACTTTGACCGGTGCAGTACTCAGAATAAAAGGCAGTTCAGGTAAACTATGTCCCATTATGTCTCTGAATCAGTGTCTTTGTTCATTTGACAGACAGCTGACAGCAGAGAGTGGTAACAAGATCATGCCCCACACTTTGTTGCTGTTCAGATGCTGTGAAGATTCAAATGTGACACTTTGGTCAGATTAGACGTCACCTTGTGGTTTTGTGAACGTCAGTATCAAAGCTCATATTTTATCTCATGACATGTTGATATGACATGTTATGCTGGAGATTTACATAGATTTACAACGTTTTTGGTATTTTTGTCATGGTGGAAAGGCATCATGGCACACTTCAAATAATAGTTTGACATTTTGGGAAATATGCTTTCTGGCAGAGAGTTAGATGAGACGATCGATACCACTCTAGTATCTGTTAATTAAAAATAAGGCTAGAGCCCGCAGCTGGTTAGTTTAGCTAGCATAAAGGCTAGCTAGGGGGAAACAAAATCAAAATCTACTAGCACCTCTGAAGCTCATTAATTAGCACGTTACATCTTGTTTGTTTAATCCGTACAAAAACTGAAGTGTAAAAACAATAATTTGATGTTTTAGGGAGGGTTGTGTGCAGGACTATTTCTTGGCCAGGAGCAGTGACTGTCTGGAGTTTTTGTTTGAGACCTTTGGACAGCCAGACTAACTGTTTTCCTGTGTCCACTCTTTGTGCTAAGCTAAGCTAACCGGCTGCTGGCTGTAGCGAGTAGTATCAATCTTTTCATCTAATTCTCTGCCAAATAAGCATGTTTCCCAAGACCTTTTCTTTAACCACTAATCCAACACAACTATTTGATGTTGGAAACTCTGAGACACATTTGCCCTAAAAACATAATAGACACAAACATAAAGTCTGAATGACTAATAAAACCTCAACAAACTGATGCCGCAGTCTAACTTTGGCAGGCTTCCTGGTGCTCTACACTGCTTTGTCACAGACATTCAGTCAGCATTTATTTCACCCCACCACACCACACCAGGAAGAGCTCAGAAAACAGGGCAGAAAGGGGGTCAAATAAACTCCTCAGGCTCCCAGATCAACCCTGAATCCTGATGAGGAAGTAACGATCACAAATTCACAGAGTGCTTTCTTCCTTGCTGGTCAGACAGACTTTTTTTCTCAGCAGTGAGCAGTCACTTCCTCCTATGAGTAATAAGAGCAGCTTCACACAGACCGGTGTGCTTGTCAGCGACTGAGAGCAGCTCACACACAGAGACAGGCAGCGGGAGAGACTCATGCTCCGATCTACCACTTGCTGAATGTGTAAGTACAGAATAGGACAGACAAATTGAGTCATGTGACCATGTAGCTCTGCTGTTTATGTTAAATGTGAACTCTCAGCCAGAGCCAACAGTCTTGCCTTGTTCAGACTTGTCGGGGTTTAAGACTGTGAGAGCATGTAGGTGTCACTCAGATTGTCTGCTGACTTGAGTCCAGCGTTGCAAAGAGCAAAGGTTGTCGGAGTTTGGACGTGTGAGGCAATCAAGCAGAGATAATTATACTCTTCATTTCAGGGGGAAAATGAGTCTGAGGGCCTTGCAGATGTACTAAATGTCATCTCAGCAGCAAAGGATGTGGTTTGGTGCAGGTTGTAGCAAGCCTTTGCAAAACCAAGCCCCTTGCAGAGGGGAGGATGTCTCCAGTGTCCTGTTTATGTCTTTTCTTCTTCAGCTTGTACTTATGGCTTTTTTAGAACAGGACAACCCTGACAAGGTTTGCATCACATCTTTGTTTATTTCCTCATACTTCAAATGTTAAGTTGACACATCAAATGCAGTAGAGGCTCATCAACCCATCATGCATGACAGATAAGAAAGACTGTACAAAGAGAAATGCTTTGTATGATATATATGTTTTGTTCCGTTCGTTAGGACGGGCTTCTTTTTAACTCGACACGCCTTCTCAGCCGCTGTTACAGTGGTTTAGTGTTTTCATTGTTTCAGGTGTAATACCGTGTGAGGGGTTTGGTAGGTTTTGTAGACAGAATAGCTCTGCTTGTGGGAGGAAAAGTGGAAGAAGTGCGTTGAGTCATTCAACAGTCTTCAAATGTGATCTCTCTTGGGCCATGAAGTTCAGGGGGTTTCCAGAAAGAGCAATAAAACACGTCTGGAATGGGGTGAGGCTCGTAACATTAATACCCACACTCACATTCACATCAGTTCCATTCATGTTTGTTTTGGTAGCTGACCTCAATGACACTGGAGGTAAAATTAGACCAGAGATCAGTGTGGACCCTCAGCTTCCTCTCTTGGTGTGTGTGACAGGGGCTTTCTTAACCAGCATGACGTCAGTCAGTGTTTGCGCTTGCGTTGGCAGTCATGAGTTTGTGGTAACCAGAGCAGATTCTATCAGCCAACACCAAACCACAATCAATTTGTCCAAAAACCCCTGTGAAACCGCAGTTGTGCTTCCTGTGTTTACAGTGACAGAAGTTGAGTCTGCCTCCATCCTCCTGTTGACACCTGTCAACTGTTCGAAAACACACGCCGTTGCCGTGGAGACGCTGGTGAGCCAGAATAAGGAGGCGAGGAGGATTCCCCAGCCAGACAGTCCTGAGAAGACAGAGGAGAGCAAACACATCCATTCTGAATCAGCGTCCACAATGGACCACCAGCAGCAGCACGCCAAAGTGGAGCGATTTCTCAAGTTGGGATACTCTCACAGCGACATCCTGAGGGTGCTGGAGAGCCTCCATCATGACGCCCAGACCAATGACATCCTGGAGGAGCTGATAAAGACCTGCCACACTCGCACTTACAGCGACAAAAGTGTCCCAAACAGTCCAAAGCTGGTGCCCAGAGGCTGCAGCCCAAGTCCCAGCCATCCCAGATCCAGATCAGACAGAGAGCTAGTTACTGACTTCAGACCAGTGGTCATAGATGGAAGCAACGTGGCCATGAGGTGAGTCACCTTCGTACATCTATCATTAAGAATACTTGTCTTATATCTCAGTCTGTGTATGTTTATATCAGTGGTGGAAGAAGTACTCATGTTTTTTACTTCACTACAAGTAGCAACACCACTTTGTACACTCAACTGTGTAACAAGCAAAAGTCCTACATTCAAGAGGTGACTTAAAGTATTGAAAGTAAAAGTATTTGTTGGGCAGAATGGTCAATTTCACAATGTTATATTATATGATTATTTGAATATTATTATTACTAATTTTAATGCTAGTCAAGGTGGAGCTAATTTTAACTACTTTATATACTGTATATGCTGATTATTTAGTCTATACTGATACATCATATTTTAGAAGTTGATCATGTTTTGTATGTGAAATCTTAAGCTACAAAGTAAGTAACTTTGCAAGTGTAAAAACGTCAAGTAGAAGTATAAAGTAACATAAAATGGAAATACTCAAGTAAGGTACTTGAGTAAATGTACTTACTTACTTTCCACCACAACAATGTAACACATTCAAAATATTTTACAAGGCAGTGAAAGAAAAAAAAAAGTTTCTTTACTTCCTGGAAAAAATACTCATGACGTATGAGGCTTTGATATGTTTGTTCATGTGCATGACTGAATTAAAAAAATAGAAAAAGAACATCATAACTGCACCATTTTAGTTCTGAAATGAATTTCCGTTTGTAGCATCTTTATTTGTGTCAAATCGTGTTTCACTTCGCAGATTTGATCACACCACACTTCCTCTTTAAAGCTGTGGGAAGTGAATACATTATGTGTGCCTGCATTCTTCTCCTTTTGTCCACTCAATTCCAGATTACATGATGCCTGAAGGGCAATGTGACATGTCACCATTCTCACATTTTTCACATCAAATGCGAGCTGTTCAGGTGATACTCTTGTCTAGCATGACTTGCAATGTGTGTAACACTCTACTGAAGTGAAATTCCTACATCATATGATCTCATGGTTGCCACCTTTACCTGACCTAAATTGGGTAACAAGGAAGCTCTGAGTCAAAATTTGCTCATACAAATAATATGGCAACTAGGTGGATGGGACGATATGTATTCAAAATGGAAAACAAAAGAGATTTGTTTTCACAACACATATTCCTGTAAGGACATTAAGCTGAAGGAGGAAGAGGGCAAAAGTATTTACTGTCACACCTTTATTCCCAGGTGAGGCAGTGTAACTGTAGTCCGGCTTCAGGCATGAAATCTCAGAGGCTCAGGGAGACTCTCAACAGGCTCTTCTTTCAGTTTCCCTGTAAGTGCCTCTTCAAAGTTAGACAGAATTATCCTGATCTGCTGTGAGACATACAGCTGACATACAGTTTGTCACCTTTCAAATCAACTTGAGAGTTTTCTCACCTGAATAATCCCATGCATGTCCAACCTCACTCACTCCTGCTACTGACCATGAATGGTCAGCCCTCTAATTATTTCATCCGCATCAGTTTATTCAGTTATTAAAGGGGCACTACAGTGATTTAGCATTGCACTTTCATTAAGTTGGGAGACTTGTGAGAGACACATTAAAAAAGGAATGGTCAAAATCAAAGCAGCAGAAGTCTAGATATCCTGACTTTTAGTCCTTAGTATGGCTCAAGCTGCAAAAACACTGGATCCTACACTTCCCATAATGCAATGCAATATAATCTTTTGTTAGACCCTCCCTGCCAGTAAACTCCCACGTCTTTCAAACTCACTGCCCACAGTATGTAACGCAAGCTTTCTTTTATACATTTGTTTCCGAGCCCAAACCAAGATTACAACAACAACCTCTCGAGTAATTTTCTCAGACTCTGACATGCTGCCTCCAAAGCCACAGAAGACATTAAACAACTGGTTTCACTTGCATGACAAGTCAACTGACTTTGACATCTAAATTTGGTGGAGTGCCCCTTTTAGATCCCATACACATTCATTATATGTGACCTAGGACCAGGACTTTGTGGAGACCAAACCAGAGCTAAAAGGAGAGTAAATATTAGACTTGTGGGTGGCCAGAAACACAACTCTAAATTAATGCTAATGTTGCTCTGTTTCTGCCGGATGTGAATAGGCAACGATTTGCTAACACGTTAGTCATAACAACTTTATAAAGTGATGATATGTCAGTGTTGTGTTCACAGCTTGTTGCGTTGGCCCCAAGTGACTAAAAAAATATATATTATTGCTGCTTTAAACTAGCCCAGTGTATGACCACATATAACATTAAATGCTTTGCAGAGGAAGGGACCCATCTTCAGAATGAGTAGTTTTGCTTTTGAATTTTCACATTTTAAGTCAACTTCTAATAGCTAATACTTTGAAAATAAAATTCCTTGCCTGTGATTGCTTGTTTCCATTATATCACTGCTGGTGGTTTCATTACCCAATTTGGGCGTTGTTTAACTCAAGGACCCATTCAAGCAATGAAATATACAAGTCTACAAATAAACCAGCTGCAAACATGCTGAATGTGTAACTCTCTGACAGCATTGATTATATTTGAGGAAGAGCTACAGGCTGCAAGTATAAATTATCAAGGAAGTATCATTCAGAGTAAAGTTTATGGCATGCCAGAAAAGTTATGCAAGGCACATCATTTATGGATTCTGAATACATCTATCTCTTGCCAAGCCTTGTCTTTGGTACCTGTTGTATGCAAAGTGTCTCACCACTTCCTGCTGACAGAGAGAAGGGGAACCCCCATGCGTGTGCACACACACACACACATGCACACACGCACACAAACACACACCTTTTACTTTCTCCTGCAGGCAAAATGATCCAGTTTACTTCTTCAGTAGTGCAGGCTGATAAAGCGAGTGTTACAAGAGGTTTGGATTTCAGAGAACAGATGTTTGTCAGGTGAACATGCACTAACAGAACTGACAGCAGATCAGACTTTGCTGTACTGCTGATACCCACGCTTGTTTCCCAAACTCATTTATTCATCTAATTCAAGGACTTTTCAATAACTTTTTCAAGGTCTAGTTTAGTGAAATGGCATGCTTCAGGGTTAAAATTCACATTTTTTCACTCATGATCTTGTAGGAAAACGTGTAAAACTGCAACTATATAAATAACAATCATAACTCGTCCCTCAGGATGTAACATTTTAAAAAGCACTTTTAGAGCAATCTATTATTTTCCCCCAAACTCCAGCCCTTATTCTGTTTTCCTCAAATTTACAAAGCTTGTAGGACTTTTCAGGACCTGTATGTTCCTTTCATGCTCACCAATCGGGAGCCTGGATAAGGTCAAGTTATGGTCAGGGTTTAGATTTGACATCAACAACAACGACACCAACAAATGCTGCCAAACATAATGTTTTTCTTTTTGTGTGAGAACTCTTTACTTATTTCCCAGTTTAAAATTGTTGCCACTGTTTTGTCACATGGCACAATCATTTACATTAAAAAAGATTCTTCAATTTTAGGATTAATAAGAGCATGTGAACAGTCTCAGTCTCTGTGCTGTTGAAATAGTGTTTCAGAGAACTCTGAGCACATGCCTTGCGACACTGTCTACTTCCTGAAAAAGGGAGAAGAGGTGTGTGTGCATAACGTGCACAGAAACACAAAAGAAGAAGTCGTTTTTTATTAACCCTGGCTTCTGTGTCTTTGTAGCCATGGTGACAAGAAGGTGTTTTCGTGCCAGGGCCTCCAGCTGGCAGTGAACTGGTTCTGGGACAAAGGGCTGCGGGACATCACTGTGTTCGTTCCCCTGTGGAGGAAGGAGCACCCCCGACCTGAGGCACCCATCATGGGTAAGACCACCTGGCTGAGCTAAGGGTGGCACTGTCTGGTCATTCTGACACAGTGTGAGGTCAGTTAAAGGGAAATGCCACCAAATAGAAGAATTCCCATGTTACTTCGGTTCTTTAGGGAAGTTTAATCAGGGTTTGTGTGCACATTTCTTCCTTTAAGGCTTGTCTCAAGTCTGACCTCAGCCGATTGTGACATCATATTCTATTGTAACACGGCTGCAGGTGCTTTATAGACAATTCATTAATTAAGATTCTGGTTGAGGAAGGGGTGCCACGCCACAAACACAATAACCTTCATCAAGTCAGCGACTCCATTCATTGTCTTTGGAGCAGAGCCAGATTTTACATGCTAGCTTCATTACAAAGGATCGTCATGCAGGTTGTTACAGGCTCACAATTCATCTGTCAATAGGTGGATCCTTGAAGGGGGAGTAATAACGCTCTGACATATGTCATCCATCAGGTGCTTTTGGAGAACACTAATTACGAGGTGCTCTGAGAGCGCAAACTGAACAGCTCTTGCTGATTCAGCCAACACGTCATTGATGTCGCTTCCATTTTAAAGCTGCTGTCATTGATTTTTTGGATACTTGGGGCAGCAAAACTAGCCTATAAAGTTCTACTATTTACATTTTCAGCAGACACAAAGCAACATTAGCATTCATTTGGAGTTGTGTTTGTGTCCACCTAATGAATCTAAGTTCAATATTCACTTTGAAACTATGATCTTTATAACTGTTCTGGCATGTTATATGCCACTCTGGCATGTAACTGATGGCTGCTGGTGAATTCACATCCCTCTGCCCTGGCTGTTATCTTTATCCTGATCCTTCATGGAGGGCAGCTAGCCAGCTGGGTTTACAGTGGCCAATGGAGTCCATCCAATGGATTTCACCTGGTTTCACTGTGAAAAACAAGTATCAAATTGTTCTTGGAAAATTCATAAACCATGAGGAAATGTAACCACCAAAACTGAAATCCAATATGTTGTTTGTTCATGTTGGATCAAGTCTGCTAAAAATAACTTCTTTCCTGAAAGCAGTCATCAGCAGTTTACAAGGAAGCCTCATCAGCGCCAAGCGCAGTTCCACACCTTTTATGATCAGGTTGTAAAGCTCACTATCAAAACAAGGATTCTAAGATAAAAGATAAACCTTCTGTACTAACAGATGTAGTAACTTTTATAGTAACAGACTTGACGTGTGTGTTTTTCGGGTGATGGAACCATTTGCTGACTTGTATTCAAACTAAATATTTCTTATACACTTCAAAGAGGACACATCCTTTGGGCAAAAATTGCACCGTCCACAGTGATCAGTGTGACGTGGTGAAAGTCTGCAGTGGTGTTGTGTTCAAATTTGACTTTGTTGACTCATTAATACAAGAATTAGCTGTTTCACCCTAAATGTTCCTGATTAATCACTGCATTTTATAGAAAACATCAAAACATGGCAATGTTCAGTTTTGTTAAAAAATGTTAACAATACTACCTTCACCATGAATGGACATCTCAACCAATGTAAATCATTATTCACTGAAACCTCTGCCATAAATATGTCACGTGCCAACAGTGATTTTTCTGCCATTAACTTCCTGGAAGGAAGCCACCAGAAAAGGTCTGGTTCTGAAAACTGGGAATTTTGGGGGTCTATCATACTTCAACCAAGCTAGCAATGGCTCAGTCAGGTTGAACTATAACACATTTTTCAACAAGATATCGCAGCTCAAAATGGGCTCCAGCAAACAGTTGAGAAGACCATTAAAGAGTAGACATATTTGTTGTTAACTGGACTAGGTGATTGCTATGCCATCAGCTGATGATAAGCCTTCTACTAAACAATGATAAAACTATTCTCATGTGTTTTGTAGATCAACATATCCTCCATGAGCTGGAGAGGAGGAAGATCCTGGTGTACACGCCGTCCCGCTGCGTAAACGGTAAGAGGGTGGTGTGCTACGATGACCGGTACATTGTCAAGTTGGCCTTCGACTCAGACGGCATCATCGTGTCCAACGACAACTACCGGGACCTGCAGACGGAGAATCCCCAGTGGAAGAAGTTCATAGAGGAGAGGCTGCTGATGTACTCCTTCGCTAATGACAAGTAAGACCGATGGCAGCTTTAGGTCACCATACACAGACAACATGCAGGGATGTATAGTGTGTACGGGGCAGAGGGGAAAATGAATGGCTAAAGTGAAGGTTCTTTTTTGCCCCGACATAACACCATGCATTCAACTAATGTCACCTGATCCTAACTGTGTCTCTGTGCTGGTGCAGGTTCATGCCTCCAGACGATCCTCTGGGTAGAAACGGTCCCACCATTGATGATTTTCTGAAGAGGAAGCCATGGACCCCAGACAACAAGCTGCAGCACTGTCCTTACGGTTGGTTTACATTTCTGTTTCACCCAACAACAGACAGAACTGCTCAGCTTACACTTCCTTGTACTCTCCTGGGGGATTAAAGGTCCAACCACACAATACACACAATATAATGAGAACCAGCTTTAGTAATATGAAGCGTCTGATCAACATTTGGGTCTGTGACATTTTCATGTCAATCATCTCTACTGCTTATCTATATTACAAAGTAGTAATTGAACAATGAAACATTTCTGAACAGCTATTATGTTTGATCACCAGGGTCCAGATGTATAAACTATGAGTATACACAATAAAACATGCATAATCATGTGTATATGGATATTTATAGACAAGGATACACAGTGTCATTGATGTGAACAACTAAAATCAGGTCAAGCAAGCAAATGTTGTTCATTTGCAGGTTCAGACCCGCAGTTCAATTCCAAATCGCAGACGTAGACATGCCATTGTGCGCCATCTACAGGAAAGTAAAAGCTATATTGACACTAGTGCCACTTGAAGTAGGAAAGCCAAGCTCCGACTGTAGCCATAGCCACAGGCTGCGACCACAGCGCGAGTAGGTGTGCCCTTTGCTGTGGGTATAGCCATTCTGTGGTTATGGCTATAACATTAGCTGTGGCTGTGATTGTGACTGGCTGGCTGCTCTTACAGCATATGTGATAGTAACATTGGACTAGACAGTGTTGTAAAGCCAGACACTCCCACCAGGATTTGAACCTGGTATCAGATATGATAGATGTGTTAAGAGTACACCCCAGAATTTTAGGAACCCCAACACTCAGCCAACCATGTCAATTCAAACTGGAATGTAGCTTATTGTAGTGTTACACATTAAAAACACAGCCTCACTAATCAAAACAGCAAATAGCAACAACATAATCATAACCATAATCACAGCAACATCAATGCCCATTGCTATAGCCATGTCCACAGCTTAATCACAACTACAGCCAAAGCCTGTCCCAATCAGCATCAACAGCAGCCACTCATTAGAATTATCCATTATAATTATTATAGTTATCATAACATTAGCTGCAATGGGATCATCCCTATGTTCCCAGGGTCCTATGAACATGTGTGTCTCTTGATATAAACTAAGAGAGACTCTCTCTCTGTAAGAGACTGGTATGGGCTATCTTCACAGTTCACAGTTCAGTTCAGTTCAAGAGAGATCAAGAGAGATGGACAGTTCAAATGTAGTTTAAATGGTAAAAATCTGTTCTGCCACTGTGGGGATATCAATGTCTAAAGTCAAGAAAACTGTCTTGCTCGCAAATTTGAGAACGTAAGTTTCAACGAGTGTAACATCAGTAGGCTTTAAGCTGTAGGTGGGTGATTTCAACATACTGACCCAGGGAAACATACACTGAACATTTGACCTGGCGAAAAACATTGCTGAGAACATAAAACCCTTTGAAAGGTCTCCTTAATGTGTCATATTAAGAAGACATTGAGCAGGGAGCGTAGAACCCTGGAAACATTGATACGCTCCTGCTGCAATGATAGAGCATTCTGGTGGAGTTACCTTCAATGACCACAATATACTTGACTTTTACGTTACATACTTTCGACCGCTATCTAATCACAACATTATACGTTACCGTTAATACCAATTTACGAGCATATATCATTCTCAACCTACAGTGGCAAACAGACTAGCTAACATTAACATTACCATAATAAAATATACACTGCCACATTACTATCCAGCTAACTGCAGGGCTTTATATAGAGTTAAGATCAAATACATTTATCATTAGGTTGACATGACTGCTTAAGTGTCACAAAACTTACCTGATACATGCCAAGCTATGAACTGATGAGCTATGAGTTAAGTAACCCGCATCCAACCTGATAGCCAGGTACAGTGAGCCATGTGGTCACAGCTAGTTGGAGCTTGACCCTGCTAACTTGAAGATAATGAGTATTACATATTTTTATATGTATTTGATGCATTTTACATTTCCAATGAATCTGTGGTTAATTTGGAAACAAGAGTCTACAGCCATGCTAGCGGCTCTGTGAGGCTGTACTTAGGCTCAGCTGTGCTTTGAGCTAAATGCTAACGTCAGCATGCTAAAATGCTCTCAATGAACATGCTGATGTTTAGCAGGTATAATGTTTACCATGATCATCTTAGTTGTGCAAAATTAGTAAATGTTGCATTCATGTTGCATGCTAACATTTGCTAATTTAGCACTAAACACAAAGTACAGCTGAGGCTGATGGGAATGTCATCCTTGTTGTAGGTATGTTGGTCATAAAGTAAACCAAAAATATTAGACATTAATATGAAAAGTCACGGGATCACAAAAGTCATTGGGATACATCGTCTGGGAACAAACAAATGTACAAAATATTACAGATACAGATATTTCAGTTTGGACCAAAGTGGTGGATCGACCGTACAGTATAAACTAAGCTGTAATAGCCACAATGGCTGACTTGGAAGACATTGTAGTATTGCCCACACTTTCTGATTGTTGGGTTGTCAATCTGGGAAGTGCATGGGAGAAACAGACTGACCACAGTGTATTTTTTAATTATCCAACTGGCTTAGAAGAGATTTCATAAGACCAAAATGTTTTCTCAACCCATAAAGAAAGTACAAAGTCCCGAAACATCACCCAAATTGGAGTTTCAAGATTTCGAGTCAACTGAAAAGTAGAAGCTATGTTCCAAACTGTGTGGAAATCTCTGTCCTTCCATTACTTCTTTGTAGACTTACTGTTCTACTAAAAGTGCAAATTTCCATCTGCCTTCATTGAAACTATGATTTCAACACAACATAATCTTTTTTAGATTAGAGATTGTAACATAGTTATGAATGAGCATTCAGACAAGGTAATTTCGTCAAACCTACCTTGTATTTACTTCTTGAAAAGAAAATGGGGACACTCTCAAAGAGTAGTAGTAGTAGAAGTAGTAGTTTTCTTGTACTTCCATACTCTTTGGTGACTCCTGAGAGGGGCATACAAAACTTGTGGAAGGCCACCCATCTGTCATGAAGAGATTAGCTGTGGAATGATTCATTTCATCAGTCAGGGATTGGGCCTGAGACACCCAGCCAACATAGTGGGAGCTGGGGCCAAACTGCAAGCCAGGGACTGGGATCCCAACAAAGAGTCCTACAGTAATAGCGTCTGCCTGTGTACCAAAGGTACAAAGAAAGCTGGATTTGTTTGCGAAGCCAAGTGAGTTTACAGTAGTGCAGATGGGAAGAGAGGGCTTACAGCGCACTCAGACACACACATCCTGTGCTGACAGATTCTTGAGGAGATACAGGTTTACAGTTATGGAGCACATAAACAACCTCTTATTTCTTTCTTTTAGGAAAGAAGTGTACTTATGGAGTCAAATGCAAGTTCTACCACCCAGAGCGGGCCAACCAATCACAGATGTCTGTGGCAGATGAACTGAGGGCACTGAGAGGCAGAGCCAAGAACTTCTCGCCCAAACCGAGCCTGCAGGACACACACTACTGCCCCACTGTGTATCAACCGGAGCACAGATACACTTCATCCACCCCTCCGCCTCTCAGCATAGAGGATCAATCCCACAGGGCTTCACCCAGCGAGCAGTTCATCTATCAGAGAGACACCAGCAGCCCGAGAAGCCAATCAAACACGAGCCTCCACCTTTGCCCGAGCCCGGATGTGGACGAGGCCTTCAGCTCACTGGAGAGCTTCATGTCCAGGTTCTACATCCAGGATGTGCCCTACAGCATGGAGCGCCCTCCCCACAGCTACAGCAGCGGGGTGGCCAGCTACAGCCTGAGCCACGACGACTACTCCCTCTCAGGGTCATACGGTGGGAACACCCAGAAGCCCTGCCTGGGCGGAGGAGGTTACTACCCTCATCAAAACGGTTTGGTGGGCTGTGATTGCCCCGTGTGCAGCCAGTGCAGGTGTGGTCACCAGCAGACCAGGATGCCCCCCCACCACCAACCAGCATGGAGCTCCTGCCCAGCTCTGCCTCCACATAACGGGGAGCATCCTGGCCATTTTCCAGAGAAGCAGTACTTCAAACAGCCCTCCAAGAGACAGAGCCACAGCTTACCAAGGGACCCATGGGTGCAAGGCAGCCTCTCCGACAGCAGGCTGAGCGGCCGGGCCAAGAGCCCGTCCAGCGAGCTGAGGAAGGGCCTGAGGAGCCAGCTGAGCACCCTCTTCCCTCAGAGCACGGTGGAGCAAGTCATGAATACTTACCCACATGTCTCAGACATGTCCGAACTGATTTCCCTCATCCAGAGCTACAGGACCAGCCACATCTCCTTTTAGACTAGAAAGACTGATTTTCTTTGACTCAAACTGAGCCGACATTAGAGTTCTCATCCCAGAAGCAAAGTGAAAACTGAAAATTGCTACTTTTCTTGAAATGACTGTGAATTTGTATTACAAATCATACCATGGGAAATCACTCTTAAACACATTCCTAACTTTCCCTTTATTTTAGCATTAAAAAGTGACTCATTCTGATGAAGTCTTGAAAATGTAGCAGACTGAATGCTATTTCTTTATCCTAGTATAAAAGTGCAATGCACTATGCTCCATACATGCTACTTATTGTAGCAGTGACAAATAGGGATTTATTAAAGCAGCATGTGTTGTTTTCTCATGTTGCCTCAAAATGAGGAACTCTATTACACTATTCTGTACTTCTGTAAAGAATGTCATTAACCCATTTTTGATATGAATTTTAGAGGCTTGTGTTTTTGCTGTGCCTGTAAAATAAAAGCGTTGAAATCCCTCTGGGTATTTGTCTATAATAAACAAATGAAATTGTCCTTACAGTAAGATAAATATTCAAGATATTTTAAATCAACACAGGTTAAAATTTAGAGCTGCTGCTGCACTGCTCTCTGGTGGTTAAAACTCCCAAGTGTTGCAACAATCCAATCAGTGATGACACAGCAGGTGTTTTCCATCAGTTATCAAGGCCAACTACCTGCTGCAACATGCTGAGAGGAGGAGCAGTATTTAACACTGTGGGACTGATTTTTAATATAACATTTAAAGGGACAGTCCAGTATTTCATTTCCATAAAGTTGGGGGACTTGCATTAGAGATAAAAAAAAAAAAAAAAGAAGGTAACAAAATCAAAGCAGCAGACACTGTCCTGGTACCATTTGGTTCTCACTAGAACATCAAATGTGTATTAATACACAGCTGAAAGTAGTCCCCAACAAATGCACTATTTGATAAAAACTACAGTGGCCAGCTGTTTTAGAACATTTCTGAGCCTTTTTTTTTTTAAATGACACTATATTTTTGACCTGTATTTAAAGATTTGTGTCTTTAGTGAGAACCAACAGGCTTGGGGTTAAGTGCCACATAAAGGGTAGGGAAGTCAGAAAGTATAAGAGATGGCCTAACGCATTGTTGGCTTTAGTCTTTTCATGGGATTTGTTGACAAAAAGATGAATAACACCAGATTTATCCTTCAAAGTGAGACTATTGACATGTGCTGAACAGCAGCCACTGTGGTCACAAGTGACAAATAAGGGATAATGGTAGATGCTAAAACCTTCAAGTGTTGCCACAAGCTAATCAGGATGCAGGTGTTTTCCATCGGTTATCAAGGCAAAACATACAGAGGAGTTCAAGCCAGTAGCACTTTTCAACACCATGTGACAAATTCTGGTGTAACATTCAACAGACCTTTTTCACAGGAGACATGTTGACATTAATTACACCTGTGCTTTTTCCTGTTGACCATAATAGGAAAAGCACAGGTGTAATCAATAACATTAAAGTATGACTCCACCCTCAGATTCAGCTAGAACCCTCTCTCCCAGCATATTTAAAAAATGCAACGAGTGAGGGAGCAACAACTGTAGAAGGCATGGCCATGTGGCTACGTAGTGTGTGGGTCAGGGGACATGGGGAGACTGACTAACACTGATTAGAGTCTTTTTTTATATAAATTTCATGATGTAGACAGGTCCCAACAGGTTGACTCAGGGGCTGTTTTCGAAACCGCCTACTATACTATCAGTACGTACTGATTTGGCCAAAATGTAGCATGTAGTATGCAGTATGCAAACAAAAGCAAAATCTGCAGTATACCAGAAATACACGTATGTCGTACTGATTTGCAAAAAATCTCCAGTATGCATCAGACCAGTCTACCTCGTCTACTGTATCCCACAATGCAAAGCGGAGGAACGGTCCCCATTGTTTATTTTTTTCCAACTTTATTCACCATTGTTGAAATGACGGACAGCAACACTACCACGTCAGTGGTTGACAGGGAGGAACATAAATAGAAGTACCACTTATAACATTTTTATAGTATGTAGCAGACGGTTTCGAAAACAGCCTATGTCAGCATTGGCCTCGCAGGTTCAGGACTGATTTAAAACAGTAGATGGCGTGTTGAGCCATTTTCAACCCATGAAATGCAGATTTTTATAAATTTGGTAAGAAATGTCAATATTAACACCAGCGTGTTTTATCACAGTACAGTCATATTATTTAGTTTACAGCTCAAAAAACATGTCTAAGTGTGCAGTACCGCTTTAATAATGGCACTAGTCCAATTAGTGTCCCAGTAGCCAGCATGGGCAACACTAAAGCCCTGCAACTGATAAAACCTAAATGCAATGCACCCATTGTTGAGTATTATATATAGTATACATATATCCAGCTGCAGTTTTCCTGCTATGATGTAGCAAAATGTTTGCTGTGAAAAAGCTCAGTTAGTTTCATTACTATCAGAGCCCTTTAATCTGATTATGCCAGTTAAAGATTTGGGAACATTCAGATGGTTGTGTTAGTATCTCCATGTCAGACAAGCTGCCCCAATGTTGGTCTCTTCTGCCATCTAGTGGACAAAAACAAAGGTATCACAAAGGGAAAAAAAAAAAAAAAATCAGAATAGATTTTTTTTAATTATTTTTACAAATAACTTATCTGTTACAAAGACAGTTTTCCCAGCTAAAATCAAAAAAACACTTTAGATATCCAAATTATTTTTTTTCCATTTAATAAAACATGAATAAACTGCCTCTTCACACCAAGGTGCAGATAAAACTGAAAACGGTTTCTTTTTTTTTCGGGTTGGAAAAAGGAAAAAGTATGGTGTAAGTGCTTAAGAGACAATAATTCATCTTCTACTTTGAAATGGGTTTAAACAATACTAAAATTTTGCTTTTAAAAATGGCACTCAGATGTGACAGAGTAGATTATCAATACAAATTCAATAGTTCTAAAGGCACTGATGCAAGGCAACATTTCACAAGTGTGGAAAAGACAAAACAAAGTAACTACTCCACAGTTAAGGTAAGTTAATGACAATAAGTAAACTTTAGAAACACCCTCATCAATAAAAGCTTAGGAGGATGAAATGAGCCAAATAGAAAATAGGAGTATACAAAGTGGACAGTCATGTTGTGCTTACATTTTTCTAAAAACATTAGGGTTTTTTTTTGCCTTGTCTGCTTCCAAGATGTAACAATTCTGACCTGTTGTATAGAAGGCATGGGACCCATATGAATATTTCTACATCACAGGAACACTTTAAACAGAAACATATTCACTTTGATCTTTGGTACCTCACAAAAACCCAATTCAGGTGCACAGCAACATGGAAACGTTTAACCCAATCAGCTGTTCAAGGAGCACATTAACATCACTCAGCAGTAACATCCTGATTGGACTGGAAAATGAGTGTCTCTTTGCACTGAGGTGTACTTGTCCCCAAACATTAAACCTACATTCCAGTTGTCAGATAAGATGGCAGTGTGTAATTTTGCTTTTTGATCCCCTTCCCTCCCCCGACAGACCCGACACATTTGGCATCCTAAAAAAAAAAAAAAAGAGACTCCTCCATCGCCTTCCACTTTGCTGCATCTGCAGATCGTACACAGGACACTCAGCAATTACACAAGCGATGAACGGAGCGGGCAGACGTAGCTTCATGATGACTGCAAGGGGTGTTACTGCTCTGCTCCTCTCCTTCTGCAAGGCTTCAACTCTCACAGAAATCAAGTCAAAAGCTTAGAAGGGAGCATGGTGCTTATTTGTTTGAAAGAGGGAAACAAAACAAGACAAAAAAAGTTAATAAAGTCTATAAAGCTATACTTACAGGAAATACAAGTGATTCATAGTGTGAGGAAGAAGGCTTTTAAGGCACATTCTAAAATTATGTACAGTAAAAAGCTCAAGGGGAGTTTCTGCCTCCGTGTACTGTACACAAAGCATGCAACTTAGTTTCTTTTTTTTTCATTAACTCATTGAAGAGACAGAAAAGGGATACTGAAGGGGGAGGACAGAGGCATGTTTGAGTGGCAGCGACGCCGCTGGTTCCCCTTTGACATCCTCTAGAAACAGCAAACAAACTTTAAAGTCCACAATTAGTCTGTTAGTTTTCCCTTCAGGTGGAGAGCAAGTGGCTGAACACAGTTCTCAATCCTCCGGTCGAGCCACCACAGAGGAAGAAAAACTCAATTCAATCAGCAAAAGGCACATTGGCACCTGTGTTGTGTGTGTGTAGGTGTGTGTAGGTGTGTGTAGGTGTGCCATCACACTGCAGGGCCACACTTGTAATACTGTAAGTGGGAGCAGCGAGGTATCCCCAGGGTTAAAGTGTCGCCCATCGAGCAGAAAAGGGGGAGGTGACCCCACACGATCCCAGTCTCTAAGGTGAGGTATCATCCGACTCTGCCAGCCTTTCTGAAAAAACACAAGCTGTAAACACTATCCAGTCAAGCCTTCAGTGGACAGCATTCTACAAACCTTAGAGAGGAGAAAAGAAAAAAAACAAAAAAAAAAAAGAAACAGGCCGCACGATGACTACACCCCGTCCCAGTTTTCATACAACTAGGGAAGAAAGGAACAGAAAGGGCCCTTTTCTATTCTAGTCTGGTGGAAGGCAGGCGGGCAGAGGAGGGGGCGGCGCATCGCAGCCTCGTTGGCTCAGAAGTGCCGCGGGAACTCGCACTGTTCACAGCGGTTGAGGGCGGGATGGTTGAGGAAGGTGCAGGCGGTGCAGCTCCACTGCGTCCCCTCGTCCTCCTCCTGGTCTGCGATGGGCTTCACAATCTTACTGCCCGAGTCTGTGAAGAGGAGGAGGAGGAGAAGGTCAGTACACAGGAGAAGAAGTGCAACCCACCGAGTTTATCCATGAAGTGATGAAAACATGGACATCAAAATGATTTACATATGTGGCTGTGGGAACCCTTCGGTATCACTGTGTTTACATGCACTGCAGTGATCTGATTAGTGCCCACTTGGCAGTAATCTAATGTAAACACTAAACCTGGAGTCAGTTTTCAGGTTCATGGATTGTAAAGAACTTGGCTAACACAGCTACATGTCTGCTCAAAAATGTTTCTAAAAGCTTTTTGAGTCAGGGCATGGACATGGAATTGAGTCTAGACATGGAAAGTATCATTATACTGAAAAGCAACACGTTGGACAGTCTCCTAACATCTACTGCAATATCAGAGCAGTATTTGGGGGTAGGTTGGGGGTCGTCAGATAAATCTGAGGGGTTGTGGAATGATTAACAACATAGAAAAAAGAACATGCTTTGTTTATTTTTTCTGACTTTAATCTTTGCCTTTTTTATTGTGAAATACTGGATAGTTTTACTTCTCCAGGACTCTAAATTCAATTCAGTTCATTTTAAAGGGTCCCAAGCCAAAAACCACTACTACCCCTTTTCCACCGACATGGAACAGGTTCCGGTTTGTGCACCTAATTTTGAACTGTTCGGAGCATTTTCACCAAAAATAAATTGGTTCAGAACCCGAAAAGTTGGAAGCTGGAAGCAAAAAATAGTGCGAACTGTGACAACATCAGTGGGCGTGTCCTATTCTACAGGTTGGAAAGAGAGGATGGAGAAGGCAACAATGGTCTCTGGTCTACTATGGTAACAGTCTGCTACGTCTTCTTATCATTAATAGTTGGTCCAAAAACAAATATCTGTAATAACAGAACAAAAGCTCGCAGGTAATCAATGTGATCCACAATCTTGCTACTACTGTTTACTTCTGTTACGCCCTCCGTTCATGATGCATCCTTGTTTACAATGGTTCCTCTGAAAACTGGTGGAAACTTGGGCTGGTTTGCTAGATAGCACCAAGGTTCCAAGAATCCTGAATGGAACCGGATCAAGAACCAGAGCTGATTTGGTAGGAAAGAGGGCATGATAGGTGCTTCTGGATGGTGTTGTGTTGCATAACCTTACCTTTAGTTCATAAAACACTGCAAAGCAATCACTTTTTGGTAGAACACTTTCATGGTTTTATCAATTCTTCAAATTAAGATCAGAATCAAGAGCCAAAAAATAAGCCTGCTACATTAAGACAAGGAGGGGTTTGAATTTTAAATCTGAAAAATCAATAAGGCTAAAATAAGCTTGTGGACCTTGTTAAAGACGAGATACATGGTTGATGATAAAGGGAGGAAGGATGACAGAAGAGAAGGACAGAGATACGAACCAAGTGTGAGAGGAGGGGAAGGACCAGAGGAGGGCTCCACCATGAGCTCAGAGGTCACATTATATCTACATCCTCTCCTGTCTGGCCCAGCTTTGATGGAGCCCAGCAGAGAGCGAGGGACGGGTGGATGGATGAGAGGTAGGAGGATGGATGGATGAAAAAAAGATTACAGAGCAGGTATGGGGGAAGGAGAAAAGTGCAGAAATGAAGAAATCAGTAGTCAGTCAGTCATAACAGGGTTAAACCAATATCTTGGGCTGATTGATAATGCAAAATAGGGAAAACAGAAGCAGGAAAATCTGAAATGTTATTTATTCATTTGCTATTCAATAGTAATTATAAATGCCCCCCTCCCCTTAGGTGTGTTGGTTCACTGTGTATTTAACAGCTGTGAGCTTGATTTATTTACATTTCAGTGGAAAGTTTTATAGTCTCATGATACTCTGAATACTACTTCACCACCCTGATGAAAGGGAAATATTTGGTGGTAAACAGTGAGTACTTGTCATTTTTTAGACACATTTGATCAAATGTAAAGATATTCATTATAGTCACAAAACACGGTTTTTGATTTTGCTATTGGCCTCCAACAACCCATATTGGTAGAACCACGATGGAAATTGGACTAGTGAAAGGCTCCCACAGTGAAGTTAGTACTCTCAACCTTTTATTACACGGCTTTGTTGAATACTCGATTCTGATTGGTCAATTAGGGCATTCTACGGTCTGTTATTTCTGAATAGCAGGCCGCTGCTGTGAATAACAAAGTCATATGAATCTGCAGAAAGAAGTCCGGTAAATTTAACAACGTCCCCAGAAAAGAAAAGAAAAAGAGTGCAGAAAAAGCAAGAGAGGTTAAAAGACACAAAGAGCTGGACGACAGAGAAATTGAACAAAATTGAAGAAGACAGACATGAAGTCAACACTAAACGGAACACGGTATGGGCTGCAATGTTTAAAGACTGGTTAATCAGCTAAGTAGGCAGCTAATCTTAAGAAGGCTACAGAGTTTACGCTGCTATGGATGCAGTTCCAACCACAGAATCTAACGCACTATTTTTAGCAGAAGCAATAAAATCATTTTTAAATCAATATTTTGTGTCAAATTACTGATTTCTTTAGTAAGTAGCCATGTAATAAGCAGGGTAATGTACAGCGAGCAGGTCATTATTCGCTGCATCACCCAGTCTGGGTTTATTTCCACAATAATGAACCGTTCGCTGTACATTATCCCTTACTTAGATGCTTTAGGGGCCATACTGGTGCTTTTGCATATTTTGGCGTGTCAGGTCCAAATCCAGTGTATTTTACTACAGTTTGTAGCTGATTATCTAAACATGCAACACCACTGACACAGTCCTTTAAGTCAGTAACTACAGTCTGAAAACATGACAAGACAAAATGCAATAAATAAATGGATGCCTCAAAAGGCTGCAAGATAAACTTCTGACAGTTATATTGTATATTCAATTATAATCTATCAATAGGATTATAACAGGGGCCAATACTGATGTAGTAAATCTGATCTAAGAAGTCCAATAAAATAAATCTAAATAATGTGTCCAGACATGACCATGCAACCTTTTCTAAACTTACCAATAGATAAAGTACCTTTGGGTTTGGGTGGGACAGGACCAAGGAATCCAATGTTATCATAAAAGTTATGGATTGCACTGGGGTTGAAGTGTGGTCCTGTAAACAGATGGAAAAAGAGCGGAGCAAAAGGTTGACTTTCCATTTAATAGTGCATTTCCAACACAAAACCATCAATAGATATATTACAAGCATCACAGGGATGCCAATGTGTGGCAGGCAGGAGTGACTGCGTTCAGAAAGATAATCCTTCATGTGGAGCTTTTCACAGCAATGCTGAAACGTGCTTTAAATAGACTATAAAACATAAAGAATACATGCATTTAGGAATACGAACTGCATACAACTGTATGAACATGAATGTCATACATCCACATACTGCACTGACACACGTTTCATCAGGATGGTCAGGATTTCTCCACAAACAAAACTTATTAGAAGAGCTGAAACTTAGGTTCTAAACATCAAAGGATTGTCTATATTGTAATAATATTGAAAGATGACTATCAGGCAAGTCCCTTTTTCCTAAAAAATATTATCATTGGTGTGCCTCCCCTGGCCTTGGATTAAATACCACTACAGCTCTCTCCATAGGCACCACTAATAACTAGAAAAATATAAACAATTAGAAAGAAAATAATCTAAATTATACAAGGGGACTGTGCTTTGGCATCAGTTTATGTCTGACGTTATTCAGCATCTGGGGTTAAATCCCAGCTATCACCAGGTAGATGACATTAGTGAGTGAGAGGTGCTATTCATTCATGTGTCTTTCCTTCTTTCACCTGTGGAAACCTGTTGGTCACTGGCTCGATCTCTGATAGCCGTGAAGTGCTGCCAAGGGGCCAATAAATCCCTTGTTACCAACCAGCAACAGGATGCAATTCAGGAAGGACTGGTAGTTAACAGCACAATGGCAGCAACTTGACTGCGTGTGCCCAGAGGATGTGAGCAGGCCTGACCGACGTGCCGCAGCTGCAGAGCCAGATCAAATCTGACCTCCCTCCCTCAATGACTATAGCCGCGTTTCCACCGCAGGGACCAGGGTCTAAAGTAAGTTCTGGGGACATTATTTTACCCCCCAAAAAGTTCCTGCTCGAGGGGTAGTACTTTCCAAAAGTACAGGAACTTTGGGGGTGGGGCTTGCAGCGATGAACATTTCTGATTGGTTGAGTACTCACAGCACAGAAGAAGGCATAAGACAGATGGACCGACAACCAAGTCCAGGCCTTACTGAGCATTATTGAGCTCCTCCATGCTTACTGTTGTTGCAGTGTCGCACAAATAATGATGGATGTCTGTCACTTTACATGGTGTCATTAGGAGTTTTCTGACCTCCCTTTTTATTGTGTTCACACTGCAAGAACTTGGAGCGATTGTAGTTCTTAGAACGCCATGTTGAGGGACTTTTTTTAGCTCCTACTTCAGAGTAGGTACTCTCCCAGCACAAGAGGAACCTTGAGTGACGTAAGTGAACGGTGATTGGTCCAGACGTAAGTGTACGTTGATTGGTCGAACACAGCTCGTAATGGTAGCTTTTAAAAAATTGACCAAAACATGGACAAATGGAGCGACAGTGAAGGCCAGGCTTTATTGAGCGTATATGCGACTAGGGAAATACAACACCATTTTGACTCGCCAAAGTAAAATATAAAAATCTTATGTGTGACGTTGTGAGTGATGTTGCCAACCACTGGCTGGCCTACGTCACTTCAGCGGTGCAAATACAAACAGAAATAAAGCCCTTGAAGGTATGTAGTTCTCGGGGAGCACCCCAGTGGGCAGTTCCTCTTGAGGAGTTCCCAGAACTGTTTGGTCCGAAAACGGCTGTTGTTGTTGTTGTTGTTGTTGTTGTTGTATAGTCGCGCGGGAACATGACGTAAAAACAGCCGTTGCTTTTTCGTCAGTAGACTAATTTGCCTAATCTTCACAGGTCTTTAGACTGCGGTGGAAACGCACACAACAACGGGCTGAACTAGGAACCTTTTAGTTCCTTGAAAAGTAGTTCCTGGGACTAAAAGTTCTGGGTGGAAATGCGACTTTACTGATAACTTTATTCTTATACAACACAAACATGTAGATAAGCTGAATGTCAGTTTAAGATACCCAAATACCTGAAAATATTGATTACTATATATCAGAGAGAGACAGAATCATACCTCTTGTTTGAAGGAGATCAATTTCTTTGGTGTGGCAGTCAATGTCGATCTGCAGTAACCTGTTTTTGCATCGCAAGTGCTTCATTTCCTCAATCTGAAAGAGAAAGAGACCGGACGGTATCAGCCGGTTAGCCATCAGACACAGGCAGCTCTCAGTCACAAAAGGCTGGACGTCCTGCTTCTAAGTCAGTTGAGCAGATCTGTGGCTGTGTCAGGAGGAGCTGGCTCGCCTCAGTAAACAACACTGAACCAGGGAGCTACTGAGCTCAGCAACATCAGCCAATTAACCTTCCGCAGCCACTTTCCCCCTCTGTTGACTCAAACTGTAATAGCTGACAAAAACAGCTGACTAAGCAAAAAGCTAAGAGCAGCACTTCATCAGAAGCCGAAAGGTTTCAACAAACTCAGCTGCATATCTAACATAAACATAAAGCTGTGCAGAAAATACGTTTTTTTTTGAATTCTCACTATCAGTGAACAGAAGAGAAAACTGTCTGTGAAGGAGCTGCAGAACTTGCTGCAGAATGAACTGTGAAGTGAATCTGACATAAATTGTGTGCTCTATCAGTCTGAAAATATAGAGCGATATCAGCCAAATCATAAACAGACCCTGTAATCAACATAGTTTCAGGGTGTCGGAGCACCGATGTGCCATGAGCTGGAACCAGGAACGGCAATGTGACCCAGATCACTTTGTTTTGTCTGTTCAGCCTTTTATCTGTCAGTAATCAGAAAAATATTTGTTTGTAGTTATGAAGAACATCTCGGATGGCTTTTAATCACATACTGTTCTGAGTTAACTGCTAATAAACTCATATTGAACTTGGTTTTTAAATTGATTGATCTGTCAGTGAAAGATGTTGGTTAGAGTTCCTTGACATTTTCCTTTTCAAACATCCCAACTTTTCAAAACTCTGGCTGGTGTTAGCTGGGAAATATGACTACTAACTTTGTTATATCACACTGTAGCTGATGATGACTGTAAATATCCCAATTTGTAAAATTATAATTGGGCTGCAGGGGCATTCAGGGGTCTAGTGTTTAAGACTCATGCTATACAACCGCAACAACCCTGGTTTGATTCAGTCTGGGGACCTTTGTAGCATTACATACCCCCCATCTCTCCTCTCCCTATCCATTTAATGTCCGTATTTCTACTGTCACTATCAAATTAAAGCAAAAAGCCAAAAAAATAATATAAAAAGCAAAGTCCACAATGGACAGAGTTATATCTTTAAAATGACTGAATTAAGCTTACAGAAGGAATTTGGGAGGCCGAGTTGGATCTCTCCAGCCGTCTCCTTGTCAGGTCGTTCTCCATCTCGTTGACCTCCTCTTTTAGCTTCTCCAGCTTCTTCTTCTTCAGCTCCAGCTCGTGCCACAGCCTCTCCATGCGGGCCTTCTGATGGACCAACAACGCTGCAGAACACACACACAGACAGCACTGTCAGCAACACTCTCCTCCTCTGTGCTATATTCATTCTTTCTAGTAAACTTTACTGAACATAATATAAAATGACACATAATCAAATCAAAGAAATTCAAAGAACATTGAGAAACTCCCTGTAACTAAAAACTTCAGATCAAAACAGGGAACAAAACAAAAGGTGCTGATAACAATCCCTTCAAGGGAAATTGCTGTGGATATACAGTAGTGACACATTGTCAGATCTCTGCATACACCAGTCAAACCAGTTTTAAGCATAATTCCATGGGCATAAAAACAACTCTTTGTAAGGAGAGACAGGGGAACTACATCAGACTCCTCTCTGCTGCCTATCAGGCTGCGTTTCAGCACGAAGAGATCAGACTTATCCTGGTTAGCAGACTGCCGCAGGCAAATTCTGCTGCAGTGTTTAATCCCGAACCTTAACGGTGTGCACATGATCTGCTCAAGTCTCTACAGCATGTTTCCCATAATTCATTACAGCTGCTGCATCTGTTGACAGGTTGCAACACCTCCTACACAGGCACTCAATGATAAACAACTCTCTCTCTCCTGCTACACACAAACACATGCCACTACAGAACTTATGGGAAGATGGTCAACTGCTGAGTGTGTCTGTCCCTGGGACTGAAAGATCATACACTTGTTCTCCTGTCTAAACATCCACGAGCTAAACTGCTACCTGCTTGCTTAATGCGACTCAAAAAGTGAACGTTGGGCGCCCTGGTAGCTCACCAAGTAGAGCGAGTACCACGTATCAAGGCTGAGTCCTTACTGCAGCCCGGGTTCGATTCCAGCCCGGGCCCTTTCTGCATGTCGTCCCCTCTCTCTCCCCCCTTTCCTGTCTCTCTACAGCTGTCTCTATCGAATAAAGGCGAAAAGCCAAAAAATATACTTTTAAAAAAAGGGAATGTTAATGTGGTGTTTTCCATTTGTTATGCTACACTGGCAACATATTTTGCACTTACAGCTTGGTTTGGTAATGTATTTCGGTGCTTTACAGTGATTTTAGTTCAGCTATAATGAAGGCAAATGGAATTTCATTTTTAATCACGATGGCTAATTGTCTTTTCACCCTATTACTGTACTTATTATGTGATAATGAGCAGCTGCTTCCCTACAGACTACTTAAAGCTGGGGTAGGCAAAATCTGTGCAACCTAGGCAAAACCTTCCGCCTCTCTCTCTGCTGCCTCGTATCACTCTGCTAAGCCCCTCCCACCAAACCCACAACTTCGACAGGCAGCAGAAGGAGTCGGTTCCCCTGCGAAACCATATCCCTTATAGTGCTTGCTCTCCACGGTGTGAGCCTCACCAAGACCGCGGTCCCTCCCGCCACGACTTGTTTTCTCAAAGACGCCCCTCCAGTGCTTCGTGGCCACAGAGCAGAGCGCCCCAGGCTTCAGAGGCAGCTGCAACGCCGTCCAGCAGCGGGATGAGAGGCTAGTACACCACACACATGCCACTGTCCCCCGTCAAAAGTTATTCCCCACTGTTTGTCATCGTGCTTCTTTGTCACTCGTCGTTACGAGCGCCATGGCATTGAACATAATGAGCCTGAAGCGGGACGTGCTGTTTTGTACTATACGCCGCTGTAGGCAAAGGAGGTGTTGAAAATGTATCACAAGTTGCAGGATGTTCGGCAAGATTTTACACCATTCAATCAGGCTTTCACCGTCTGAAGGGACGTGCACACACATCTGCTCTTGTAGCTTAGCCAATATGAAAGCACCGTCTCTCTGAAATAACCTGTGATAGGCTACAGTCTACCGTCACGGGCTAGATTTTCTGAAGCCTGAAAACAGAGCCAAGAGGGGGGGCTGAAGTAGAGGTCTGCTCTCAGACCACTTGAATTACAATATGCTGCACGGTTAATATGACATTTTTGCCCAATGACGCCAAAAGAAAACTGCCTACCCAACCTTTAAAACACCATCCAGATTCATCATTTCACGTGAAATACCGTTTAAAGTTAATCTTCCTTCTTGGCAAAAAAACACTATTTTTGGTCATTTCAAGGAAGCTGCACAATAGATGACAGACAGTTCTCTTCTTTACGTAGACATCAACATGAACCTGTCTTACACCCCATTAGACAAACATGCCACTCTCTCGCTGTCAGCTGTCTTTTCCTACAACCGTCAAACTGGAAAACACTGGCAGCTCTTCTGAAAACACTGTCTAATTCCTCCTAAAATATTCACCAAATTAAGTTGAGGTGACAAACAGGCCATGCAAGAATAACACTTTATTTTATATCCGCAACGCCTCATTTTAATTGTTGTTTTTGAGATTCAGGAATATGGGGAGGCAACGAGTCACATTGCTATTCAAAGGTTCACTGAATGATCTGGTGCATATGACTAAATTAATTCTGTTTGAAAAACTTTCATCATTTAGTCAAAAGTGAGATCACAGTTCTGGCTGTGTGAGGTTACTAACCCACTGAACAAAACAAACCCACAGTGTCCAGCAGGAATGCTTGCAGAACCAAAAGGGTAATGTCTTTTGGCACCAGGTGTTATGTGTTATTTGATTCATCCAAACAGACAAGTCTCCATTTGCCAATCAGAACCGGGTATTCAGCAAAATTATGTAATTACAATAATGTTATTCTGCTGCCAAACAGTAACAGCTACAGTTCTGGTGTGAATGGTGACTGGTGATGTTTAATTAACAGTTAGGTGGTGACAGGTGTGTCTGTATCAGGTACAGCTTTGAACATTACTCAGTTGGAGTCAATATGCATATTTCCAAGCCAAAGCAGATAAAGTGGAGGAAATTGTGCTGATGAGGGTCAGCAGCAGAGGCAGCACGCCCGGTGTGAAGCCCCTCTTGGTAGTAGTCACCGCAGTGCAGGAGCCACAGCCGGTGACTCACATGTAATACAGCAAAAAGCCCAAAAAAGGAAACAGCAGTGTGCTCTGACACGTTTGACTCACACTACAGAATCCGCCAGTCTCAGGGGTCAGCATTTAGAGTGGAGGACTCACACTACCGTCATCACACCGGCCCTCACTGAGCGAGTCACCTTTGCTTTTATCTGCCTCAGGGAGGCGGACATGCAGAGCAGTGTTTCTGCACTGACTGAACATTAGTGACAGCAAGTATACACAGTTTGGCTCAAGAATTACATTACGCTCAACGTTATGGAAAGAGACTTTTAAAATCACACAGAACACTTTATAGCAAAATTACTTTCTTGGCAGGACGCAGTGGAAAAAGCATTTAGACCTGCTGCTGGTAGCAAAAAAACCTGTAGAATTCTTCATTGTTAAAACGGGTCTAAAAACTGGTCTTTTTGCCTCATCACTGTGCACTCTTTAGCCACTTGACATTTGCTAAACAACCAATAAACAGTGGAGCAAACAGCTCTAACAAGACATCACAGGCCTGATTGATGGAGGATTCACAGAGTAAGCTATTTCTGGACATTTGTGTCTGTTTGGTCCAAGCGGTGGGCATTTACTCCTTATCTAAAGTATGTCTTCCCAAAGAGCTGATCTGTGAAAATAGCTTCAAGAAATTGGCAGACACATCTTAGCAATGCTAGCTATAATGTCAAGCGAAAATTATCAAAAGAGGAAATGAACATTGTATAAAAAGTTTTAGAGGGTTTCTAATTACTTATTTATAATATACTATTGAGTATGAACTTATGAATACTTCAACTTTTCTAGGAGATGTATTTATTTATGTTTAGTCATTTGTTTCTGTTAGGCTGGGATTATGATCAAAGTGATGCTACTCATCAGGCACTGCTTACCTTGTGTGTACGCTGCATCATCAGAGCCCATGCTGAGTCTGCGAGGCTCACTCGGCCTCTCCATGTGTGGCGACAGCGGGTCTGAGAGATGGAGGGGGTCTGGCTCCACAAAGTGGTGGTCTGAGGGTAGGCTGAGGAGGTTGTTGGGCTCAAAAGTAGGGGACACCACTCCGGGGGACACAGCTGGGGGCTTATTGGGGGACACCGTGATTTTAAAAGTGTATTTGGTGTTTGGCTGAGTCACCACCACGCGTGGGGAAGAAGCTGTGCCTCCCCCTCCCACAGAGGCACGGGACTTAGGAGGATGGTGGTGGATGTAGGCGGGGCCCATGCTCACTTGGCCCCCCATGTTCCTGGCCCCCGAGGGCCCCTGCAAGGGAGGGTTGGCTGAGATGTAGACTGTGGGAGGGTTCCTACCCCCACTGTCGTCGCTGGAAGCATTGGCAGAAATGTAAAACTTAGGTTGGGAGCGGGAGCCGGCTGAGGCCACAACGGCCTCCTCAGAGGGAGCGGTAGCAGCAGTAGGCGGGCTGGCAGAGATGTAAACAGTGGGCTGGCTACGACTCAGACCTGGGCCTCCGATAGAGAGAGGTGTGGTAGGGACAGTAGCCACCCCGGTGGAAGAGGAGGAAGAGGAAGGGCAGGAGGAGGATGTGGAGGAGGACCGGGGCCCACTGCTTGTCCGCAGCACGGCTGTGGTTGTGGAGTTGCTCCTCTGAGGAGATTCAAGTTTGATCTCTATCTGATTCTTCCGTGGGCCAGTGGAGATGTTTTGGATGTTGTACTGGCTGATGGTAGACAAGGAGGTGGGCATGACAGAGGAGGAGGAAGAGGAAGAAGAGCATGAGGAGACACCAGAGGAAGAGGCCTGGCTTCCAGTGGGAAGAATGGAGGGCGCCTGGGGATTTGTGGGGGAGCTGATTGGCATGTAGACGTGAGAGGTCTGGTGGCCCTGGGTCTGGTGCTGTGAGGTATGTGAGGAGGCGTGCTGAGGGCCGGACCAGGAGCCGGACAGGGAGGATGGGTGTGAGATCTGGTAGATCTGCTGTTGGGGCTGGGAAGTGGGGCTGTACTGGGCCCTGCCTCCCTGCTGCTGGTTCTGCCGAGTCGTACCAGACTGGCTAACATAGGGCCTGATGTAGATAGAGTTACCCTGTGGACTGCTGAGGCCCGACTGTGGCCCGCCGTGTATGTGCAAAGAAGTGGGGGTGTTGCGGCCGGTCTGGATATTGGGGGCTAGCGTCACGGTAATGGGATTGAAGCGTGGTGTCTGCTGGACACCCATAGTCGTTCCTTTGACACCCAGAGGGTAGAGTCCAAGGTGCTGTGGAGGCTGTGGTTTGCGTGTGGGCTCCATCACACCAAATACATTGAGGCTGGAGGGCACCTGCACTGGGGCTGACTGGGGCTCCTGCTGAAAGAAGTCACTGTTGGGGGCCTGGCCTGTCTGGAGGGGCCCGTCACTCAGGCTGTGGGCCAGCGTCCGGCTGCCGTTCATTCTCAGGCCGTCCCGAACCGGGGCCACATGCACATTCTGAGACTGCAGGCCCAGGTTCAGCTGGGTCATGTGATTACGGAGCCTGGTGAAGCTGGGGTCGTCAGAAAAGCTGAGGTTTCCTTCTTCACTGTACAGGTAGACTGGACTGACCTGGGACAAGTATTCACAGCAGGCGTCTAAATTGTTGTTGTTCTGAAGGAAAGAGAGAGAGGAAATAAACTGCTAACATTCATACCTGTATATACCATTGCATACCATACCATCAAATCACAACATTCTTAACTAGCTTGTTATATTAATTTCTCACAATGAGTCTAACTGACATAATTATGCAGTGTCCCATTCATTAACCAATGTATGGCGGCCCGCCATAGATTAATTTCTTCCGCCATAGTCTCATAATGAACCGAATTTTTTTTTTTTTTTTCTTTCACTCCGCGTTAACCCTCTGAGACCCACGGGATCGTATACGATCCCAAAAATCACGTTGTCTTTAACGCCTCATATCTCTGCTATGGTTAGAGCTAGAGACATGCCGTTTTCCCTCTTAAACTAGAGAAACAGCGCTAACTGGTGAGCCCGTTTGTCTATGTGAGCCATTTACTTCTGTCTGTAAAACTAAACTAGATGTGGATGGTCTCCCCTTTTGCATGGCGTATTGCTTGTTCTATGTATATCGATCAATTCTCACCCACCATCTTTGTTGGTGACATAGAGTGTAAAGGTCACATTTCTATATCGGACACTGCTATTGGCTACAGTGGATGCAGTTACAGCCAATCAGAGTGTCTTGATTCATTCTATGGTTCCTTGCTAGTAGTCAGCGCCCCCCCCGTAGTATGCACATATTTACACACAAACACATACGTGCTGGAACCGACTGTCTGGAACAACATTTCTGGCGGCATTTTGAGGATACGACATCGTTTGAGATAAGTGGTTAACTAGTTAGCCTAGATAAGAAAATAGGAAAAGTTTCCTAGTGTGACTCAGTTGTCATGTCTATACCAGTTTTATTTCTCGCTAGCAGCTGCCAGCTTGAATTTGTGCTCTATGCTCTAGCCAGTGTGCGAAATATGGGGGGTCTCGGACCCCCTAATTAACTAAGACCCCCCGAAGACACCAAAATCAAATTTTGAGGGGGTCTCAAAATTAAGCTAATTATTTACTATTTATCTGTATTGTAAAAATTTTTTTCATGTTTAAATATTGAAAGGTGAGCAATATGCGACTGATGACAGTGAACAGGCAGCTGATGACGTGGTTACCGGTGCCGGTTGTAATTCTGCGGCCATGCCATGAGACCCGCCGATTGTCATAAAGTATTTTGCACACTGGCTCTACCGTATTTTGTGAACTGTGTACCAGATTGATGCATTTAACTGTAAAAATGTAAACATTTTCTTCCCAGGGGGGCATGCCCCCAGACCCCCCTAGAGGGTTTGGGGTCCTCCCCCCAGGATCTCATGAAATCAGTGGGAAACACTGTTATGGTTTAGGAAACACAGGACAATCCAGCTAAGTTTATGGCATTACCCTGGTTCATTTGTTGCACTAGCCAGTGAGACAGTAAGACACGGAGGTACTGACAATAACATAAAACAGGCTGACATGAAACAAAACACTGCTTAATTAATGTCGAGTTACCTCTAATTTATAATTTCCCCTCAGATCCTTCCTGCCTCAGATCCTTCTCCTATGATTCTATATTTGTTGTAAGTCTGAGTATTCATTTCAGTCCTTCAGTTAGTAATATTTTGGGACTCATTAATCACTCTGTTAAAACAACGATGCTTAGCAGTAGAGCCTAGACAGTACTGGATTTTTGAGGCTGTTACCGATGTACATGTAATTAAAAAATCTGATAACAATATACCTGTCAATATTTGTGGTTTTTTATTTTACATAAACACAAAACAGTAACAACTATTTTATAGAATCCATGAAATTTTCTTATTAAAGAATTGTGACCAAGATACATACAAAGCGGGATATTTTACAGTTGAAAAATAACCTATGAACTATGTAACGGAGTCACCATTTAAATCACCGCAAACAAAACTCATATTATCGACTGAAATGTGCTGGTACCGATATATCTAACCTGACGCGCCATATAATTTGTTACACAGAACCATCTGAGAAGTCGTCCTTGGAAACTGTTTGGAAAAGGGCAAGCACTTTCAAAAAAATACTTGGCAGGTGATTGGATGAACCATCTGTCTATCACAGGTATACTTCAACCATTCAGATCAACGAACCATATGACAAAGCCGAAGCCAGTCGGGATTAGAGCGAAAACATCTTTTCCATGGAGAAAAGCTTTCAGTGGCGTTCTTTGCTCTTCTTTCAATGAAGGAATACTCTCCAGTTCTGATAGAACTGATGCTATAGCCGCCATTGTTGTTTTCAAACGATCAGTTGCTTCTCGCTGTCGTCACACCTAAACCATGCCTGTAGCTGCCAGTAGGTCTTCATAGGACACTGTTGGCCCGAACCACTGTGGTTCAGCCATAAGAGCATAAAGCTTGGCAAGATGGATTCACACGTGATCTCGAAGGTACCAATATATCTGCAATAAGCAAATATTGGCCAGACGATTTATCAGTCGCGCTTTACTTTGCAGAAATCATCTTATCTGGTGTCAGAGGTTTGAACTTGCTCACCTGCAGAACACACTGGGAGACAACACCCTCTGGGACTTCAGGGAACTTCTGGCGCAGGTCATGCAAAACCTGAATGTCAATCTGGTGGCTTCCCTGGGCCATTCGTATGTTGCAAGGTCAGGACTGCTCGTTCTGTTTGGCGCACTGGGGCGTCAGTCGTGGCAGCAAACCGCCTTCATCTTGAACATCTTCTGAATTAAAACAGAAAAAAAAGGAACCGATGAGAAAACAAAGTTCTCTCCATATGATTTATGTAAAAACAAAGATACACACAGAATCCAATCTTTCTCTAGTCCATACTCAGAAGGGAATCTTCACATAGTCATATGAGCTGGAGAAGTCTGTGTTTTGTTAACATTCAATGAAAAAGTAAGCATGTTCAAGTGGCAGGGAGGGAGCTAATGTGGTCTATTGCAACTCCACACTACAAGACATCCGTCAGACATTTGAGGTTGTCTTTTTCATTATGCCTGGGAGCTTTCAAAACAAAATTTCAGAGATCCTCAATGAGAATAGATGGCATTCATTTCAGAAGCCCTCCTCCCCACAAAGCCCCTTAATAAAGGAGTAGCAGAAGGAGGAAACCACCTCTGACTGACCAGCCTTTCCAACTGATCTCAACATCAACATTCACTTATTAAGGACAGAAGGGGGGCAAACAGTAGTCTGGTCTAGAGGCAAATCTCTACATAAAGATCTGTTAAGCTCCAACGTAAGGCAGCTCTGCAGAACAGTTGATTCCTGAGAATCGCTGCTTTACTTCTGACACTGCAGCACAAAGACACAGAGCCGCAGGGCTATACACTGCGTTTGCCTCTGACTGTCTAACACACATAAATCACACAGGCACATTCATTTTTTTCATCCCTTAACCCTGAATTAACCAGAGAAGGCTTTTCCAAAGGGCATAACAGCATACTTTCTGCAGATGTTGGAGTTAATGTTTAAAAGCAAGACAACGGTAGGGCTGTGTGGACTTGTGTGCAGAATTTTCCTTTGTGCCCTTGTGCTCCATATTGCCAGTCAAGATACTAAACTGGTGCTGGTTTACGTTGCTACAACATCTTCTGAACAAAGCAGCATTAGCCTGCTATTGGGAGAACTGCACACTATAGAATCGGATTTAAATAGGACAAAAGTGGACACATTCAAACTAACTTGGATACAAACCATATGCTCACATGAACTCTCCAAACTATGAGAAAACGTTCCTCCTTCAAGCTCTTCAAAATGCTTAGTTATGCGTTTTCATTTTTTATTAATTAATGATCATCCATGCCATTTCTGCTCTTAATAAAAAGTAACCCATTTTTTAAACTTTATTTAACCAGGATATGTTTGTGCTCTAATGGGACAGTTACAAGCATCTCTTCTTTTTTTTTTTTTTTTAATGTCACACAAAAAGGGTTACTTGAGTGACCTAAGTCCTTTTGCTATGTCTAGCAGCCCATCTGGTCAGGCAGCTTATCTCAACCTCTTTATAGACTGGAACTAGGACTTAAGAAACCCAGTGCTAACACTGATTTTCCAACCTGCGAGACTGACAATTATTACACTGCTCGTCTCTAGTCGAAAAAGAGTAGTCAAATAATCTTTCCGGTGTCAATCATCAGAAAATCAAACCGACAATTACAAGAGATCCTGCTAAATGTTGTAAAATAGTCACTGAAGTGCTGCTGAAACCAGATTATGTGTAAGCTAGCTGAGAAGCCGTTATTTATCCTCTCCAATCACCAAAACCGTCCTCCCTGTGATGATCTGCTACTGGCTGCTCCCACATACAAAATCTACAACCCTCTGCTTCAGGAAGAATGCAGACTGTTTACTGATAATCCTATGCGTTGTGATGAGAGGTGTTTCTAATATTTAGTCGATCCTCCTTGACATTGACTGAATGGACAAAATAATAAAACACCTCCCAGTACACCTCGCAATACAGTTCAACAGCACCACAATATATAGCCTCCAAAATGACAATAAAAGTTAAAAATAATGCCTTTCTAAGAGCTTCAAGACAAACTGAACAGTCTAACCTTCATGAAGGTAGAATTTATCGCAGGGCTGTTGTATTAGACAGCATTAGTTTTAGGTGTAACTAATAAACTCACAACTGAATCTATGCTTCAGATGTTGGAGTGGCTGGTAGGCTGTTTCCTATCCTTATTCTATGCATAGGCTATACTCATACCTGGGAGCTGGCCAAGGCAACCACAGTATTTTACTGCTAGCCACCGTGCAAATTCACTAGAGCAGCAGCCAAGGCTTTGCTCAAGAAACTTGACTTGCAGTTGTGTCTCATTCACTCCTTGGGCCCAGATTTTAAAAAGCTAGTCCAGGGATTTGATCTGGCACACCCTCAGGTACAGGCTCACTTCTCCAACCGTTACCCTGCTACGTTCAGGGACTAGAAACGCAGACAAAAAGCGACGTGGAACAGAACAATCATGAACTTGAAAGTGTAAGCGCATGACAGCCATGTCTTGTGTTATCCCACACTTTTCTTCTAACCGCACTCTTTCGAAACATCTTCCTGTGGGAGGTTCAGACATGCCATTCAAAACATTGTGACACATGAAGCACACCCTGTTCTGCTCTATGCCGATCAATGCAGTGTGATGCAGAGTAAAGGAACACATCTCTTGACAGCAATCTCAAAACATCAGAGAAAGTGAATTCTGAGGACTGAAAGAACCCAGAACAGAATTTACAGACTCTTGAACACATTTATTTAATGATGAAGAAAAGTCAAGAGTGTGCTTCAAATCACACTGGCCTCTTATTTCTGCCAAGAAGACAAAGTATTTATCGGAGCAGCTGTGCTCCTGTCTTATCTAAGCTATGAGGATGTGTAAAGTCGTAAATCGGCTTTGCAAAGCATCCGTATGTAGCTGATAACAGAAGGAGGAGTTATTTGGCTACTGTCAATATCAGGGCACCAGCTGCAAGGAGAAGCCTAAACTCAGAGAGAGAGACCCTCAGTGGGCAGCAAGAAGGTAAAGCATGCTTTCCTCAGAGACTGACCATGGAAAAAGTGAGATGTATTTTACATTCTGTGCTACCAAGGTAGATATACAATCACATTTTAATATAAAGAGAACACTTTAACTTTTGGAAAGTTTTGCAATGATGCCATCAGACTGTGGAATTCATTTTGTGTGTGTCAAAAAAGAAGCACAAAACGCAGCATGGAGAGCCTCTAAATGCAAACCAGAGGAGAACAGTTTGCCATATCTCAGATTACATGTTTGGAGCAAATCTTACTGCCTCCTCCAGTAAAGCATTTTCACTCTCAAATAAAGTCGACAGAAAATGAAGCCTTTAAAGTATCCAACTTCACCCACCACTTTTGGAGCCAAATACACGATCAGTTTACATCTACCTGTTTTAATTTACAGGCCAAGAGGAACCATCACTGCACAGAGCCAGAGAACGACAGTCCACCATTCAGGCCCCGCTCAGGACAGGAGGCTGGGCAGCTCAACCGTTGTGGGAAAGGAAATCCACTACTTGGCAGCTAACCCAGTTACAGGTCAACAGTGTGGTTAGATTGTTTCCTGGCTTCAAAAACAAAAAAGGTCCACACCTCTTCACTGTACATAAATATAGGCCAGCAGCCGGCCAATGTGTGGGGGTGGCTCCAAGGGGGGCAGATCAGTCCCTGCTGTCCCTGGAGGCGCTGGTGGAACAGGGCCTGAGGCTGCGCTGCGCTGCAAGCAGAGATAGAGACAAAGCTTCTATTGCTGCGGCTGTTATTCACCGTGCCAAAGCATTGACCCACAGCCCCACACTCACTTCTGGAGGTAGCAGGCCTGCCGGGCTCCATCAATGGGCTCATTCACTCTGCCAGAGTGAATGCACCTAAAAACGTCCAAATCAATTAAAGCCTACATAAAATGTGGATAAATAATCAACAGGAGCCTTTGGCAGAAATATCAGGCCAGCACCTCACGCTGTGGCCACCGCGATAGCCCACACAAAACAAGTTGGTATAAACAAAGAGGCTACACATTACTGAGGGAAACAAACACACAACCAAATGTCATGGCATTCTCTCCTCAGCATGCAAAGACTAGATGCTCTGATCATGATTGTTTGGGACAGTGCTGATCTCGTCAAACCAAATTTAACAGGTTTTCCAACGATTCTGCGGAAATGTGTAGTTCAAATATGAAAGACATTTGATAAAGTGGACAGAGTAAGCATCCCATGTGAACTTCAATCAGAAACATCCTCTGCAGCTTTAAGGAGCAGCCCAGTGGCATTACATGGAATGTCTCACTGCTGCGTCTTGGTCCAGCAAAATGTAAACAAATAAAGGGACTAATTGGCAGTGGACACTGTTGAGGGCTGCTGGCAGGCGCCCCAGTCTTCCAAAGAATCAACAGACATGCTTGTGTGTGTTTGCTTAGTGCACACACTGACACATGCACATTCACAAGAATGCTGTACTGCAGAGCGGCATACAAACCCCGGTAGATGCTCAAAGTACTTAAAGGACCGATATCCAATCACGTGCATGAGTCATGATCTTGAGAAATTATTTTCACAACAGGACACACAGCTGATATCTCCACTTAAAGCTGGAGTGCGGGACTTTTACATATAAATGAACGTCCGTTACATTCAAGCCGTTGCCAGACGAGTTTACACAATGCTGATTAAGCCTACCTGATTAATCACCGCCAGGTAAATCTCTCTGTATTTCGCAGTATGCCGATGTTTTTAAATCTGGTGTGTGTGGTGTCATTCCCACGCTGGCGCACCAATAGTAAAACCACAGCCATGAGAGAGAGAGTCGCGTCAACAGAAGTTCAAAAAGCTGATGGTCACATGATTCATGTAGATTTCAGGTAGTTCTCTCTACATGGCTCTGGGTTGCCAGAGCTGAGGGGAGCAACCGTAGCGACAGAGTAGCAACAGCAACTAGGAGTATGGAGGAAAAACCTAAGAATCTCCAAGAAACATTTCTGATGCTCCAGATGAAAAAGAAATTTGGCGTTCAGAGGAAGGATTACAGTCAAAAAAAGAAACAAACACAGATAAGCATTGGTGTAGCTTTAGCTCACTGGAGAGCTGACAGAAGAGCAGGGACTGAGGGCAGACAGACCGATGTGGCTTTACTGCTCTTGAACAGGTTGGTTATATTTGGAGTAGGCTATGTAGCTATTACATTTACGCTACCTAAATAATGGATTTTTGTCTTGGAACTGTGGAAATTTGAGCGAGCTCCCTGTAGACATACGTCATGAGCACGCATCCACAGGGTTTGTGTAATTACTCTCACTGCCAGAAGGAGACAAAAGTTCCGCACTCTTTAAGAGAGAGTAATGTTGCACCTGAGTGGCAAAACAGAGCTGTTAAATATGTCCATTCAAAGTATCAAATGGTTACTGACGCCTAAGAATGCAAAGAATGCACTTGTAAAGAAAGAAAAGAAAACCAAGCTGATTACATACTGACCGATCGGATTTGTTGGAAGGCTGTACTGAAGGCTGCTCTCAGCTGTGTAGCTTGCAGCATGGTGGAAAACAAGCGAACAGCAGAGGATCAGCTACACTTTCTCTCGTGTCATTCCTTCTTCATGTTTCTGTGAACTACTCACATGCACTCCTCCTTCTTAAAGAATGCAACTTGATTCATACATTTTTTTTACATTTCATTCTGATTCAATGACTCTGAGGAAGCACAGGCCATACCTTGCCTCCCACAGAGCGTAGGAACGCACAGGCTTGCATGGAAACTTTACTGAGGACAGCAGTCTTAACAAGAGCTTTTCGAGTCATCACAAAAGCTGTGACCCACTGAATCAAAGTGATTTCCCACCATATTAATGTCTCAAGTCCGACTAAAACAAACTTTAAGATAAACTGCAACTGTGTCATCAATGGAAACTTGAAACAGTTTTGCATCTTCAACAAAACTGTCTTAAAACATCCTGAAACTTCATCTTGAAAGTTCAAGCTGAGCTTATTGTCAGTTCATGTGCTCAGAATAAAACATTCATCACATTACTGAAATAAGTACATTTTAATACGTTTAATAATATTTTCCTTAATCATTGAATTTACCATACTAATGGCAACACTAGTAGACAACAGATTTACTGTAAGTATGTTAGGACATGAGCCCCATACATGAGCCAGTTCTTTTGTTCCAGGCAATGTCTCCAGAACAGAAACAAACCACACTTTATGTGCAGAACCCAAATTGCACTCAACTGTGCCATGAAGCCTGGGCCTCACAGCGCACACAGAGCTGGAATCAGCTCTGCAAGAAGGCCTGCTCGGCTTTTCGTTGCCCACTTTTGAAAACAGGGGTATGAGAGTGTTTGTGTGCAAGTGTGCCTGTGTGTGCGTGTGTGCGGGGTGGGGGAGTGTGTGTGCAGGAAATCAAAAATTCTTCAGCACCGCAGCCTGCAGCTGGTGGTTTATTAGAAGCAGGCAAGGGCACCAGCTCCCCAGGTCGACCAACCCCTCCCAAGGCACTGTGGGAAACTGGGAGGTCTTAGAAACATGGAGGAGCGCCTCTCCTCTATCCTCCTCTGTGCACTCAATGGACTGCCACCTTTTGCCACCTTTTTGTTTTGCCCTGTAAACACTGGAAATAATGGTTGAAAAAGCTGCCTGACCGGTTGTGTCTGTCTTGGCTGTGTGAGGAAGGAAGAGGAGGAAAGGGGGGTATTTAAGCAGTAAGTAGGTGAAGCTGTCGGGCAGGCACTTGCTGCAGCTTGCTTTTCTGTGTTTGGGCTCAGACACTAGTTGACTCCGACTTCCTTTTTTGCCCGCCCCTTCTTCTCCCGCCTCTTCAACACCACATTTCTGTGAGCAACAAAATGCTGACTGAGCTCATCCGGCTGCTTACAGCACCGACGTTTGTGTTCCATCATAGAGGCTGACAGCTGACTTCACCTGCAGTCAACTCGACCACGTACAATCCTCTCAGGCCTTTCATCAATTACCAGGCCTGGTCAAAGGTACAACTGAGGCAATGCTGTTGGCCGAGAACAGCGGTTCCCAGCCTGGGGGTCAGGACCCCTCAAGGGGCGGCACAATAAAGATGCAAGATAATTAATATAGCAGTTAAGAAAGGAAAAGAAAACATGTTTTTGCTACAGACATATTCCTGACTTCCTTTTAGTGTGATAGTTTTACTTCTTCAGGCTTCTACTAATGAACTGAAACAGACATCTGCCAGGGTTTATAATAAACTATTTGCTGCCAAAGATGATGCCTGAAACAATTAACACTGTTGAAAAATATGCAATTCCACCTTTTTTCATTTTGTTACTAGAATCAAAGATTTACACTTGCTCCCATGCCTATTGTACAAAGACTAATTATTTTCAATGTGTATTGAGAAAAAGGTCATTTGAACACTTCTCACAGTAATCAACACATTTTGGTTTACACTCTGTGTTTCTCACCAAAACACATGCACGTGCATATATCATACAGTCTTAAAAAGATGTTGAATGCATTTCATTTGACAGCTTTAATCAGCTTCAGGACATTTTTTTGTTTTAAGTTTGAATATCACAGCCTCTGGAGATGTATACTTGCTGACTTGCTAATAGGGCTGGGATGATGCTTATCTCCTGATTCGATACTATCATGATACTTGGGTGACGATTCAATATGTATCACGATTCTTAAGTATGGGGATTCGATATTATGATTTTTTGTGATTTTTGTTTGCTTTTTTAACACTAGACCATGGGAAAAAGTTGAATCATGCACTTGTAGAGACTGTATATTATGAGTCATATTTCCAAAAACGATGCACATCACATTTTATTTCAGCAGCAATGTTGTTATACTGCATATAAAAAGTGGTAAATAAAATATTTATATATATTATTATATTTTATTAATATATAATAAGGAGTGCCTCGGTAGCTCACCTTGTAGAGCGAGTACCAAGTATCAAGGCTGAGTCCTTACTGCAGCGGCCTGGGTTCGAATCCGGCCCGGGCCCTTCACTGCATGTCACCCCCTCTCTCACTCCCCCGACTTTCCTGTCTCTCTCTACTGTGACTTTCAAGAAAATAAAGTAGAAATGCCAAAAACATTATCTTTAAAAAAATTAAATAAATCAAACTATATATAATAAAATAATATCGATTTGGGAATAAAAACACCGTAAAACAAAAAGAGTCACAATACTTAAGTGAATCAATTTGTTTTCCCACCACTACTTGCTAACACTGGAGAGAGCATAAGAAAATGCTTCCAGACAAGAAATGATAAAAACTGAGGTTAGTCTAGCCACCCCCGGAGATGAGTTTTCTCTTCGTTCTTATTATGGATTCATGACGTACTACTATGAACCATCTTCCAACTCCACGTCCACATGTGGAAACAGACGACCAGAAGGTCAACTATCCATAACCACAGAACCGAGCTGATCTTCACAGAACTGTGTCTTCTTTGGGGTTTGAAAGAGACGTAGAGTTAAAACACACACGGTTTAAGTAAACACACTGCTGTAAAAATGCAAATCAACAACAAGACGCGTCTGGTCTACATTAGTGGAGTTACTGACTGAAAATTCAACACTGTACACCATAAAAGTGATTCCCGAGCATCTCTGCCAGGCTGATCGTAAATAAAACGTTGCTCAGTGTCAGTGGGTGGTTTCTACTGGCTAAGGCAAGGAGGCAGGGCTGCATGTCAGTGGATAGGATATGATAATGATAAGCTCTACTACCTGGCTACATATTTGAATTCTAAATAATCATCTTATCATTTCTATAATAAAATAATATACTGCACTTTTCTGAAGTATTAAACACCCTTAGTTTATCATGTTTTACATCATTAAATCACAGTGGATGTCGTAATTAGGAGCATTCACTCCCCTTACTATGACACACCTACATTCTCACTAGTGCAGCTCCTCTGTTTTTAGAAGTCCTACTTTAAGTTGAATGAAGAGCATCGATGTGTAATCAGTGTGTAAAAGTGAAAGAAACTAAAACACCGACTACGTTTGCATGCACATTCATTTTCCACTGTTAGTCCGAATATGACAATATTGCGAATTTGATACAGGTTATGTATTTCCTTTGGATATTCTGAATTAGGCCTTATTCTGAATGTAGCATTTTCCGATTAAGACATGTGGAATATGCTGATATTATTCGTGTTTTAGAATTATTCTTTGGACATGTATACAGCACATTCAGAATCTGCGTCTCAGTTGGGGTTTTTTCTGCCTCTTGCCTATTTACGGTCAGCTCTGTGTGTTGGAAACAAACAGTTTGCAAGGCTGGTGTAGAGATGCATGCACAAAAGAAAAGCCACATTTCTGGTGGGAAGGAGAAACACACCTACTTTTAAACATGATGAAAGACTTGGATATCAACAGGTTTTTGGATATGCGCAAATATCACAACGCCAACCTTTTCAAGAAGGTGACTGAACAAATGAAAGATGGAGGCTGAGTTCACATGGTCCAACAAGGCTGCATGTAAACAGGAATATTAGTGGAATATTGATTTTCATTAGCCATGTAAACAGCTTAGCAGGAATATTGTCCTTTTGGGAATGAGGGCAAAAACTGGAATATTTTGTGCATGTAAACGTAGTCATTGACTATAATACACAGTGTTATTTGGTTAACAGAGCACTCCGCATTCCTTCAGAATTGAAAGGGTTACAGTCACAACATGACAGCAGGAAGACTGCTCCATAGTTGATCACAGCAGGAGGCTCATTTTCTACCAAAGTGGTGCCAGTGAAGCCACAAAGCTGAGTGACACAGCCAACAGATGCCCTATTGAGAACGATCAGGAAGTAAATCTAAAGTAGCAAAAAACTGTTCAGGCCAGTTTCATGCCAACTGTTCATTCGTATTTCTATCCATTCATTGTAGAGAAAATGATCAGTTCTAATTTCACCAAGAGGGCTTCCTGAAATCTGCTACAGATTGAAGAGAACATGTTCTTTGAGCCCAAACTAGTTTGTTTGCAAATACAAACCTTGGCTATAATAACATCTGTAAATACGGACTGGCTCATTCTTTGGAAAAGAAAATGGTTCCAGAGGATGAGACAGAGGGTTGATAGAAAGAAAAAATAACCAATCTGAGTACAGGCCACATGGGAAAAACTGTAAAAGGAGCAACAAAGCATCCTTACAAATTTCTGTCAAACAAAACCATCACACAAACATCACGACCACAAAGTCCTTTAAAGCCGGACTCAGCTCCAAACATGCCCAAAGCACCTTGATTGTGTGTCAAAATGAGAGCCAGCTATCTACATGGTTTGCTGGGAGTTCTGAGTACTCCTGGCTCCAGACTATATCCTAATGATGACTGATGGTAAGCACACTGATTATTGGTTAAATACTCTCTATTTTATTTCATTTTTATCTCTATTTTCCTTTTTAAGTTTTATTATCACTAATATTATTTCTCTATCTCTCCATGTATAGACGTATTTACCAATGTACATTTACCTGTCCAGAAATGGGCACTGAAACTTAGAAACTGGACTATTAATCCATGTATGCCCTGATAATTCCAATAAACAAAACTGTGAAAAAAAACAAAAAACACTGTGGGCCAGCAGTCTCACAAATCTGGTGTTTTCAAACTTAAGTGTTGAAAACAGTGCTGTTACTATAAAGCAGATGTAATAAACTATTGTTTATTTTTAATCAGGACATAAGGTTTTACATTCCTGATCACAATATCTTTAAAAACGTACTAATTTATCCAAAGGTGCAGCTGTTTACTGAGAGGCCGTGAGCAGTCCTCCACCTCTGCACAACAGTCATTTCTGAGGACCCTCCTCCCTGCTTTACTTTCCTCAGTCGTTATATGTCAGGACCACAGCCTGAGCCTAAAATAGAAGCCTCAGCAACATGAAAAGCCTTATCCTTAACCACTAATCTTTTTGTTTGGTTTCTTCCAAGAAAATCTGAATTTAAAAAAAGAGGGTGTGAGCAATCTACAAAGCAAAAATGAATAAGTGAAAAGAAAGAACAAGCAGGTAGCAACAGCGGTCTCAGCAGGGCACTGTGCAGTGTTTTTCCTTACATTGTGGAAACATTCACTGCCAGCTGACAAGCCCCAACACAGACTCTCATTGAGCAGGTATAGTATAATCTATAAGCTAAACTTTCCACACCAACTCTCAGGAAAGATAGGTTACATTTTTCCAGCCATAAAACATTCAGCAAAACAGCAGCGTCCAAACCATGTGAGCGTGTACATTACTTTCACACCTTATTGGGAGAGCAAGCTTGGAAGGAAGCAAATGCTTTACAAACTGTTGGCATTCACTGCAAGTAGTGCAGTATTCTTCCAAATACTACCGCCGGCCAAGAGGAGGGGGAAGGTTTTACCCAACCAACAACCAAGTCGAGACAATGGGAGAAAAAAACAGCAATGCAAACCTTTCAAACGGGTATATAAAGCAGCACTTTATATCACAGGATAGCACAAAGTTACCACAGTACAGCAGCAGGGCTCTGGCCTGACCAAACAATGACTATTGGCTTTCCACTCCATATATTGTTATTTATTGTTCTCATCACTGGACGTCTTGGTGGATCCTGCTGTATTTGGACAGCCGCTGAGACGGATTTTAGTTTTGTTCAGCGAAACCTCTTCACATGTTCCTCCAAAACAACGTGCTGCAACAACAAGGTGTGGAGCAGCAAATACTGGAGAACACTGGACGCAGGATGCAGATGAGACAGATTTTGTTGGCGAGCACCAGGAAGGGGTGACAAGACAGATAAAGGCGTTTTCCTGTGTCCTCAAGTCACATAAAGGCCCTGCTCTTCCAATTGGGAAAATTACCCAAATGAAATTGTCACAGTTCAAAACTTTTATTTTTAAATATGAAAAGTCATGGTTGGTACTTTTGTGTATTTACAAAAAGGCTATTGGTTCCTGAACAACAGACACAATAATGATTAAAAAAAAAAGTGAATAAATGAGAGGAAGATTCATTATAGAGTGAGGGTAGGCTGCAACTAATTGTGGATTTCTCTGACAATTCTTTTCTTAATTAATCAATTATTCATTTGGTCTATTTAACAGCTGAAAATAGTGAACAATGTCTATCACAGTTTTCCTAGAGCACATTTTTAAATGTCTTGTTTTGTCTCACCAACAGTCCAAAACCCAGAGATATTACATTTCAGTGATATAAAACAGAGAAAAGATGGAGCTGGAACCAGAGGAAGTTTGATGTTTTTGCTTGATTAAAGACTTAAATGATGAATTGATTATCGAAATGATTAGTGACACTATTCAGACCTTGGCTAAATCCACTGTTGACACTGAGATTACTGGTAGAGATTTTATTATGTAATCCTAGATACATTCCCACATTGATCATTTCAAAACTGAATACATTAATGATGAGCAGGTATACTTAAAACAAGACATCATCATCATCATCATCATCATCATCACATGAAGAATGTCTGTGAAAGCAAATGGGCTCATATGCAGTTTTAGAATTTAGAAAATTGACCAGACATTAAGACTGTTGGTAAATTTAGGTTATGGCAGGTGTGTTTGTTGACTTTGGCAGGTAGCCGTCCAACACAGGAAGGACTAACCCATGCCTTCATGGGTTTGTCCAAAGCTCCCATTTACCAGCTGTCAAGTAGTAATCATAAAGCCTGCTTCTGAGTCACAAACACAGAGGATGAACACAGGAGCTTATTCACTGCAAATTTTTCAAATCAGGTGCAAATGACCACTGTGTTGGCAAAAGTAAAACATAATTCAGAAACTTCTGTATCAAAATGACTGGAAGTGGCCCACTTGTATTTATGATTTGAATGAACATTCATGTTCAACTTCTACAATGTAAACTTGTATTTCTAGTATTTCCAATGGGGTGTGAAAGCAGGAGAATTCTATTAAAATGGTGGTTTAACAGCTAAAGTCAACAAGTCCTCCAACCTAAACAACAGAATGGGCGTATCAGACATTCATTGTCATGGTAACAATGATAAACATGTGGTTAACGTTGTGAAATGGCTGCAGTTTGGTTAGGTTTAGGCACCAAAACTACTTGGTTAGGTTTAGGAAAAGATCATGGTTTGGGTTAAAATAAGTACGATAGTTGCGTAAGTTAAGTTACATACGGAAGTTAAGTTACGTTAATAAGTCAACGTTGACTTTTGGTTTCACACAGGACACGGACAGCGGTCTCCTGGGTGAAAGTCAGTCCTGTGTTGTTTGACCCATCCATCTGACCCGACCTCCTCCCTACGTGGACTTTGTCGCTCTTTATAGTACCTCACGTTACTTCCGCCTTTGCTCTCGTCATAATTACCACGGCCACTAGAGGTCACCGCCTAACAATAAGCGTAAATACGGGTGGTAATGACCTGCTTGCACAGACGACCTAGGCCCGTATTTTTGGGGAGGGCGGTCTCACTAAAATGGTTGCTGGATATTGTGATGCACAAGGCAGCGAGGCCCATGGTAAAGGTACTGCTTTCACTGATCACAGTAGCAGAAGCAGCAGAGCTCTGTGTGGAGGAGCTCCTGAGTCTATCCACAACAACAAGTCATACAGTGACTCATGGACATGTGGCAAAGTGAACCTGCTGGCTGCTACTAAAAACAACCAAATACCAGCTGAGCTGTTAAGTGGGAGAGCGCCTTGTACAAGCAGCCCGTGAACTACATTTACCAGGTACAAAACACTCAAAGCCTGTTACTGAACTGGGAGACTGACCACTGCCATGCTGAGAACACCACAAATGCTCGTTTTTGTCATGTCACAGACAGACAGCAATGAGTTGAAGGAAACCCAAGTCATGTGAAATCTGATCTGGTATCAGTGAGGGTTGGGAGGACATGGACTGCAGCGGGGAGGTGGTGGGCTAAAAAAGGGTTCAGAAACAGTTGGTTCTGATCGATTTTCCGCCAGGAGTTTCAAAGGCTGCCCGGCTTTACTGGCCAGCTGCGTGGCAGCAGATTCTTTCACTACATGATTCACAATTACAGATTATTTGTCAGTTTAAGAGCCACGGTTATAACCTCTCACACTATTTCTGCTGCAGGCCGGCTGCCTCATTAAGGGCTGCTTAAGCTTGGGAATTCATTGGGTTATCTTTAGCTTAGCATCAAACCCATACAAATCAGGATGTGACAGAAGTAATCAGCTGAAGCTTTAGCACTGTAGTAAGTATTTAGATATGTACATCAGCAATTATGCACCAATAAAACTGGAGAAACTGTGCGGTTATCTTGATAAGTTGACTTTCTAGTTGTTCTAATTCATTTCTCATATCAGTTAATCAGATGCAAGGCTGTGTATCTGTCAGATTCAGGGGTTAATGGTGCAGCGTATTGACTGTTGAGAGACTGTACTTGAACTCAAAATCATGAGTAACATCTTCATAATCGTCTGGAGGATGACGAATACCTGGTTTGTAGTCTGGTTCCTTAACAGCCTTCTATGCCCTGTCCTTGAGATAACAAAGCTGCATACAAAAAGCCATAAATACCAGACATAACTTCCATGTCAAACCCATTCCACAGCCCCACCTTCAAGAGGAAGTCTCTCTCACACTCACACTCACACACACACACACACACACACACACACACACACACACACACACACACACACACCTCTTTCTCAGTGGTGCAACAATGCAGACACACAAACAGAGCATGCCATCACCCTCAAAGATCACACCCAATATTTCCTGCAAAACAAAACAGGTTTTTAGACGTTGAAATTGCACAGGATACATATTTGAATTCTTTTTTTTTTTTGAAACCTGTGTTCATCTGCAAAACATTAGATGTGGACCCTAATATTCCACTAATAATGGGAATAACAGACCAATCAGAATAAAAATTCCTCATGTAACCACCTCAATCGGAAGAGACTGGGCCGATCCGGCCTGATTGGAAGGAATTTTCATTCGGGTTGAGAGGGGTGGTGTAAACCTCTGATAATAATCTGTTCAATAGGAAAATTAAAAAAAGCACCTAATAACCATGAAACCTTAATCCACGTGGGGTAACATTAGGTGGCGTGAATGAGTTTCTGGGAAGGACAGAAACATGGCAGCAGCACAACAATAAAAGATTTAAGGATTGTTGAATGCCTCCATGGTTGAAAGGCTCGAAACAACGAGTTGTTCAAACCAACTTTTTCTTCTGTTACATTTCCGGCAGATTAGACACGTCACAGCAGGCAGAACCACTGTGGCATGTCAAAATATATTCTGATTAAATGCTTCGGGGCATGTAAACACACATCTGATCGGATCCCTTTATTTAGCGTCCATGTAAACAGTGAAGTTGGAATCTCTAATCAGAATGATTTCAATCGGGTTGAAGAAATATTGTCCATGTAACCGCAGCTCATGATCGTTCTATAACATTAATTTGTCAGTTATTTCTTCCATTCATTGTAAAATAATTTAGTCTATAAAGTGTCAAAAGTATTGACAGATACCATCATAACCAGAGCCCCAGATGATGTCTTCAAGCAACTGTCAACAAAAAAACAAAAGTATCCAAATTTAGAATGATATAGGCGACAAAGAAAACTAAAAAGTATGTTTTCCCTTGAAAAATATAAATCAGTAATTGAATTAGAGCTGCAACGGAACTACTTTGATAATCGATTAATCGTTTCAGTCATTTTTAAAGTAAAAAAGTGATAGTTACAGGTTCTCAAAAGTGAGAATTGACTGCTTTTCTTGGTCTTACATTATAGGAAACTGAGTATTATTTGGTTGTGAACTGTTGCTTGGACAAAACAAGTCATATGATGAAGTCACCTTGGGCTCTGGGATATTGTAATGGGCATTCCTCACGGTTTCCTAATGTTATATAGACCAAATGCTTAATCGATTAATCGAATAATAATGAGCAAATTCATCGAAAACAAAAATCATTGTTAGTTGCAACCCTAACATTTATCCTTTTTTTTAGAATTGTCATACACTTCCTAATGTATTAATCAACCAATTATTTCATTCCTAAATCACTTTTGCTGTGGTTTAGAAGGTACAATATTGCGTTATTTCACAGTACATTTACAGCTTTCTACTGTTTGCTGTTCCTAGTGCCTTGCTCAAAGGCACCTCCCCTTCAGCTACTGAGGAAGGGGAAAGCATTTCTCATCCACTTACCCCCCCGGACTCAGCTGGCCTGGGATTCAAACTGGTGACCTTCCGGCCCACTGTAGCTTGAGCTTGGGTGGCAGCGCTGTCTCTCAACACTTACTGCGAGGCAATTGAACACAATGAGACTGCTTGCACTCAGGCGCTTAGCGATGACATGCCAAGTATGCACCGGCCAAATCTTCACCCTTTATTGCCTTAGGAAATGCACTTACTGTATGTCATCGTGCTCTTTGAAGCACACAGACCGCGGGACATTAGCAGCACTTCTGTCTTTGGTCAGCTCATTCCATCAGTTCACTCCACCGCTCGTGGCATTATTGGCTCCTTACACACAGGAAAAACAGGCCTCTATGAAGCCTTTTAACCACACCTCCAACAGGTCCTTTGGACTGTATTAGATTTTGGGTGAAGCTAAAACAGGGCAATATATACTTAAATCTGACAAGAGAAGGACAACAGAAGGAATTTCTGACCTTTATTGAGAACACGATGATGTCAGATAAAAATCTATATGAAACAATCTTTCCAACACAATACTGTCCAGTTAAGGTATGTATCCACACTTTATAGTGGAGAAGTAATTGATGCATCCCTGCTTCAGTGAATTGCTGGACCTCCGTGCACTTGGCTGAGGAGAAAACCTCCGCCGGAAATGCTTCCCGCAGCTGTTAGGAGTATCATTCCCCACCTTGAGGCCAACCAAAAGACAAATAGCAGCCAAGTCACGTGACTCCTCTGCTGCGGAGATGCCATTCGGTCTCATTCCAGCCCTCTCAAAACATTCAAGTCATACTTGTCTCCGTCAGTGAGCAGGCCCTTTTCACCTACGTCAGGGTAATTGACTTGTAATACAACCCTGTTTAATATCATCACAACTATCAGAAACTACGTTTCCTGAGCCTTCTGCTGTTCAGTTTATATGGCCTATATTACATGGATCAGAAATGAAAATTTCTCTCTACATCCCCTGCTGTGCAATGTTTTAATCGCATAATGGAACAAAGCATTCAAGTCAGAGAATGTTGATCTATGAGGAGTGTAGCTTTTATTTCATAATAATTAAAAAGGACAGTCCCACATTTTGGGAAACATATTGGTTGTCTGTCTCCCATCTCTCACAGAAATTGATTTCATCTTCATCTCTGGGTGTCCAGTGCAGCGATATAGGTCTGGGGCTATATCACTGCACATACTGTACCAATACATGGAAGCAAGGGGGGGAAGTGCTAGCCTGGCTCTATCAAAAGTGAAGAAAAAAAATCCAACAACTCCAAAGCTCTCTCATTTATATGCTGTATCTTGTTTAATAAGTAGACATAGAAATAAAAAATGAGACACTGTGGTTTTAGGAGCAGTTGGTGTTGGACACGTCACTTCTTGACCAAGAACGGCTGGATGTAGTGAGCGCAACATTACAAAAGTCCTGCTGTCCTCATGTGATGCGCCATGTTACAAACTCCATAAAACAAAGACAGGCGACTCTTGGATGTATCCCTGACAGCTTGCTAGCTAACAAGATACAGCATGTAAAGTGATTGTTTAAAGTGAGTGGAATTGTTGGAAAGCGTAAAGTGTATTTTTTTCACTTCCTAATTGAAGCTAGGCTAAACATGTCCTGGACCGGTCTCTAAACTGAAGACAGCGAGAGGGAACTCTGGGAAAAATGGTAAACACGCATATTCCCACAGTAGAAAGCTGATTTTAAGAAGGGGACTGAAGGTAATCCATGCCCTTTATATTGTCCTCTATCATTAGCTTTGTTTACATGGACCCTAATATTCCACTAATAATGAGAATAACAGCCCAATCAGAATAAAAATGCCTCATGTAACCACCTCAATCGGAAGAGACTGGCCCGATCCGGCCTGATCGGAAGGAATTTTCAATCTAGTTGAGAGGGGTGAACCTTTGATAATCTGTTCAATAGGAAAATATTAGCGCCTAATACCCATGTAAACCTTAAACCGATCGTTTGTCTCTGGTTGGAATAAATATATTCTTCCTGCACGTTTGTCCCACCTGGGGGAACATTAGGGGATGTGAACAAGTTTCTGGGAGGGACAGAAACATGGCGGCAGCAAAACTAAACTGCTCTGTGGCTGATACAACTTAAAAGATTTAAGGATTGTTGAACACCTTGATGGCCGAAAGGCTCGAAACAACGAACTGTTGTTTCGAACCGTTGTCGAAACAAGGGTTTGAAAAGATGAACGAAGCCAAAGAAAACCCCCCCATCTTCTTCTTCTGTTATATTTCCGGTAGATTAGACTGTCAAAACAGTTCTATTCTGATTAAATGCTTCAAGCATGTAAACACACATCTGATCAGATCCCTTTATTTAGTGTTCATGTAAACAGTTCAGTTGGAATCTCTAATCAGAATGATTTCAATCGGGTTGAAAAAATATTGTCCATGTAACCGCAGCTTAATGAAGCTTAATGAAGCCAGGTTTTCTTGTTACTGAAATGTCTGGTAAATTTATCAAAATGCCAAAAAGTGTAGTAACAATACTGCTTTGTTTTCCTTTGTCTTGAACAAGGATTTCATTTGAATCTAAAATGTGTTGGTCCCCATTGTTAAGTTAAAAATGTAAATGATAGGGGAGATTGTTGATTTTTTGTTCCAAAACAAAGTGAGATCAGGAGGCCAGATATCTCAGCACCTGCCACCTTTTGAGTCACTGGCACTGATCAACAACTCAATATAGTTTCCACAGATTCTGTTTAGTAAGGTTTTGCACTATATAGCAGTAGAAGTTATACTTACTGACAATTGTAGGACACTTTGAGATGCTCAATCAATCATCCGTGCTCTAGACTGCAGGATGGCCAAGTTTAATGTGTGCACGCCTCTCTTTTCCCACACAGCCACAGTTGGCCCATGTGTGGAGGTGCAGCGTGTGCAGGCAGAGGATGGGAGGGACAACACAGCAGCGCTGGTTCTGCTTAGACTGGCACCAACAGGTGTGCCTTGGAGGGTGCCAGCCCTGGCCTGGCCTGATATGCTGCACAGACAACAGCCACACACACACACACACACACACGCACACACCAGAACCCAAGGCAGCACATTCCTCTAAGGAATACCACAGCAGAGCGGCTCTGTTATGACATCTCTAACCAGGAGCGGAGGCAGGCCAGTGGGTTTGGGAGGCCAAAGGGCACCATGGAAGAGAGGGGGGAAAAGGGTAGGGGGGCTAGGGAAGAGGGTGAGGGGAGGGGAGAGGGGGTGGACTTAGCTAACCCAGGGATATCCCTGTACTGAGCGCTCCACTTCCCTTCTTTAAATTGAGAGAGAAAGAGCAAAGCTCCTGTCGTCTTTAGTCAATTCCACTTTTACAAGCTTTTACCTAACACGCTCATCTCTTCATACTGGATCTCTGGTTAGTTACAGAAACTTGAAAAATGTGTCTTTGCACATTGTGGGTGTGTGGGTGAAGGCTCCACAAGCTTTACTTATGTGTATGTTTGCACTGCTGTTGTGCAATCTCCAGCGGAGGAAAAAAAAGATTGCCTTCAAAGTGTTATGGAAAGTAAGGTTTGTTTTCTTCTCCCGAAGCTCAGGTGGATATATCGGAGATGCGAAAGGTTGCAAAACATCGGCAAATGTAGGGTAGAGTCTAATTTAATAGACCACTACTGCTGCAAGAATTTCATAGAGACCCACACAGGCAGTTGCCCTTGGCAAAGCTACACTGAACCACAACAAACAAAGGCTTTTCAGCTGGGTGGACTCCGTTGTCCACCACGCCCTGACAATATGTTTTCAGAGTGAGACAGCAAAGGAGCAAGGGAGTATAAGAGCCTGAGGCCCACGGTGTTACTGATAGGACACTAGATCAAAAGGCCTTTCCCATCATTAGTGAGTACAAAAAAACCTGAGAGAGATGAAAGACCATCAGCAGACAGTGGGAGAAATGATGAAGGACAGAGCAGTCCCTGTACGGCATTTACAAACAGCACAGAATAAGACAAGCTTTCTGTACTGTGTCTGCCGGGAAAAGTTGGAGGGAATCGGAGGGGACATGGGGCCAGAACCTGCCCACAGGATAGGCAGGGGAGTGATAGGACAGCAGCCTGAAACATCCATCATTCCTACAGAAAACAAGCAGCCGGGAGGTCAACTCACAATCTGCTTACTCACACCACATCCATTCCATGGATTCATTGCAAAATGATTCTTGTAAATCCTCATTCATAGTGAAGTCACCAAAACAAAAATAGATTTAGAGGAATCAAGTCAGTGTATCCTGTCGAAAGCTTTCATTCTAGCAAGCTGGAGTGTGTTTCAAAGACATTAACCTCCCCTCAACCTCCACCAAACCAATATGCAGGTTCAGGATGTCATGTAAGGTCTGGAAGCCCTCTGGTAAAGGTCTGCACAGTGTGCAGTCACCTAATTACTTAAGAGCAGAGGAAAGACGGAAAGAGGCTGTAATAAAGATTAAAGGGAAACAGAATAAGGAGGCAACAGGAGACCCCACAGACCAGGCCATCATCGTAGCAATGACAGGTACATCAATGAGGTTGTTGATATCTTAACCCATTTCATCAGGTTGTCAATCCTTCAAAATACACATCGTGTCACACGCCACGCTTAGGCTTTGTTCAGACTGCAGGCAAATCAGATTTGTTTCTCAAATCAGATCTAACTACGTACGCTGGTGACGTGGTTTTCCAAAGCAGAAGCATGAGAAATGGAGATCCATCATCTGACCTCCAAACAATCATGGTGTCAAGTCGCGGTGCATAACTCCTCCATTGCACCAGACAAACTCAGTGATGGAGGAGGCTCGCATACTGCCGCTCTAATGCACTTCCGTCACTCTGGATTTGACATCGTCATTGTGTGTCGCATTGCGAGTGACGCAAAAGACACACATCCGATTTGAGCGGCCAGACCGTCCGGACTGAGACACATCTGTAGAAATCTGAGATGATTGGAATCGCATTTCAAACCACCTCCAAATGTGGCTTGGATCGGATTTGCAAAAATCGCATCCCTTTCTAAAATCAATCTGGATATGCCAAACAACGGATTTGGGCTGAACAAAGCATATATGGCCAGTTGCATGATCTGCTTTCCTCTATGTCTCACTACTAAAAGATCCTGTTTACTATGAACTGTGATGAGCAGCAAACAACTCTAATCGTTATTCAAACATTATTACTGCTCAGAGGTAAGATCATATCTTTATCTTTATCTCAAAGAAACTTGCCAACTATGGAGTGAGCTGCACACTTATTATAATACTAAGCAATTGGCCTCTGCACCCCCAAAAATGGCAAACTAAGCAGAGGAGGCCAAATGTGAAAATGCAAAGTGAGGTGTTTCTCAGAGCAATGCACTATGAGAGGAAGTGTTTGTGTCACACACACATATCCTGCTGCAGAGGCCACAGTTTGCATGACTCTTGAGGAGCACAGAGGCCAAAGATAACCGCTGTGCGCCGTCACTCAGGGGTTTACATTCAAAAAGCGGCCGGCAGTGGAACAGCAGTGTAACACTAGAAAGGCCAGGCGATTTGTGGATGGAAGAGAAAGCCAACAGCCAATTGAAGGGGATGCTTGGAATTATATTTAGTATTTGATCCTGAACGTGGGTCTAGCAAAAGTCACAGATGGCCAATTCGAAATCTGAGAGATGTTTTCTGCCATTAACGATGTGGAAGAATGTGACACTGCTGGCAGCTTGATCTTTTAGTGATAAACCATGATTAACTCTTAATTATCATTTGTAAATGACATATGCACTATTGGGAAAAGTGACACAATTCATTTTACACAGTGACTGCCAACACAAAAAATTGTACGTTCCAAAGTTTTGAGGTGAAATTTTTTATTTTAAAGATATTGAACAAAGAATCCAAAGTAAATGAGGTCTGATTCTTGCTCAAAGCTACAAGGATCTGGATAATAAGATGGCATTTTCTAACTGCTTCTGTTTCGTCCGACAACAGGAAGTAAACAAGTTTTCTGCGGGCTCAGCTGATTGCATGTTAATATGATGTTGTTGTGACAGCACATTTTCTTGTCACTCAGAATAAAGGGCAACGTAATCCTACTGGTCTGCTGCTTAGATTGACCAATAAATCATAAAAACGCTTCAAGCACAACTCTGATCCCACTAACAATGCTGAAGTGTCTCAAGAGTTGCACTGCTGTCTTTCCAAACAGGCCTGTTTAAACACACCAGCGGTTCTGGTTCCAATTAGTTTAAATGCTACATCCAAAGGGAGCCTTCCTTTAATTGATGGTTGCGCTACTATCCTATTTCATAGCCGAGTTTCTGCAAAGGAAACTTGAAAAACACTTCATTAGCATGAAAAGCTGCTCTTTAATTATTCCACCGTGTTTGAGTCTGATTTACAAGTGCCATTACACGGGACGTCTATTTTGAGTTAAATGAATGAACAATTCACCAGTCTGTAAACTTTGGTGATATTAGGGTTAATGTACCCTGGTCTCCAAAAGTAAGCTAATGAATAATGTCACTGAGTTAGTTCAGAGAGTAATTCTTCATTTACACACACACACCATTGGCATGGGAGAGTTTCTGCATTTGTTCAAGTTGTTGATCTGTTTTTCTTGCATTCATCGCTGAAGTTTTAATCATTAACAGTGACTTCACAAACATCCAACTATAATTAAAACATGTAGAACGAAGTATTTTAATGGCAGTTGGTCAGCCATCACACTTAATGAGTGAATCACCACTGTATTATTCTATTGCATGCTACTCAAGTGATGACTGTGCATGGATAAAGTAAACCAGTGTACATGTACATTTAAATTCTAATTCCGGTCCTGACAGCTCTCTGTGTCATTTTGGTAACAAAAACATTTTGTAGTGACTATCTATAATAAATAAGGAGCATCAGGAGGCTTGATTGAGGTAAATTCTCCAACCCCCAGGTAGACTAAGCAGGGCATTTAACTCTAAGCTTTTATTTAACATTTAAGCTCATACCTTGCCAAGCTGACTGTGTGTGGATTTTTAACAAAAGAAGTGTGCTAAAATAGTTCTAGACTGATTTGAGGAATTAGACCCACCCAAGTAGCCACCCCAAGGTCTGTGCAGCTTGTGACAGAGGATGTGTCCGTTTGGGGAAGCTGGGGCAGTGATTTTAGAGGAACAGAAAAGCCGTCAAAGATGAAACCTAGAGCCCAGGTCAAGGGCACAGGGATGTGGGAGGGGGCGGCACGCACACAGTCTCAGTGTAGGATGTGGTTCACCCTTCTCCTGTTTACTGATGCATGTAGCGAAAGAGACAACAAGAAGGTAATAATACCTTTGACTGCAGCGTGTGAGGTGCATGACGACAGAAAGCCAACAAAGTGGAACTGAATCTCATGTGCACAGCGTTGCAACAACCAGACGACAGCAGTGCCGGCCGGGTAAAGCCGCCTGAAGCAACTTTCACCTGAATTGCGCAGTGTGGCAAAGTTCACTCTGAGAGTTTACAAGAAGTTTAAAGTCTCAACAAAAACGTGTGTTCTGTTACACACTAAAGCTAGAGTGACTACTTGGGATCTATAAATTGTAGGCTACACAGGCCCTGACAAATCAGGCAACAGGAGAAAGATTACACACACGTTATCACTCCAGATTAGTCCTGGGTGGCACCACAGCCCTTCAAAATTCCTGGGATGTTTTTTGTTATGCAAACTATGATTAAAATGTCATTAAATGAGACCTTCCAATTGTTCATCTAAGAGTCTGAACATCTCAAACAGTCATATAATGAAGAGAAAGAGCCAGCACATCAATAATAAATCTACAGAAGTACCATAAATGACAAACTAACAAAGTGTGCCCAGCAGCTAAAATGGAAACTGCCAGTCGCACCTCTTCATTTTCCAGATCAAGCAAATGGAAGGCTGCTGTACACACGTGTGTTGAGATAGATCCGTTTTAGCTAAATAGAAATGGCTTAGAGCAATGGGAGCATTACTGCTGTCTTCTATAATGTTCCTCATGACTTAATCTTCATGTATCTTCATTACCTTATCTGTATTAGCTAATCTGCGTGTTGCTGCAACACCTATGCAGTCAGTTTGGCGTATAAAACTTGGCTCTTCATCACATCTGCTAAACAAATGTCTAACTTATGGATGGGTATGGAGCCTCAATACTTTTGAGCACAAACCAAATTGTGTCCATAGTAGAGTATCTGAACTGTGAATACTTGGTTATATTCTTAACCCTAACTGATACTGTATTTTATTTAGGCAACGTTCTAAGTAGCTTTATCAAACTAAAGTAAACACTGATGCTGGACTTATTTATAAGTTCACGTTTTTTAAACCTGTTAACTGGCATGCTGTACTGGTACTGTACTGGTAAGGTATTGAAAAAGTATCACTTTGGCACCAGTATTCAAGTGCACAACATCCAAAAGTAATCTAACTGTGGGAGCATACTAGCAGCCATATTTAAAAGCTCCACTAATCAAAAAGGGGTTGCTCATAGTGTCACATTTGAAAATGAGGAGCTTTTTAGCCTCATTTAGCCCAATGTTTCAGTTTCACAGCCCAAACATTTACTGTAGAGCTGCAACGATTAGTCCATTAATCGATTAGTCTATCAAAATAAAATTAATTGCCAACTATTTTGATAACAGTTTCAGTCATTTTTCAAGCATAAATGTCAAACATTGTCTGGTTCCAGCTTCTTAAATGTGAGGATTTGCTGCTTTTCTTTGTCATTTCTGACAGTAAATGAAGAGTCTTTGGGTTTTGGACTGTTGGTCGGACAAAAAAAAGCAATGTGAAGACGTTGTCACTTTGGGCTCTGGGAAATTATGATGAGCATTTTTCACAATTTTTTGACTAAATGGTTAATCGTGAAAACAATCGTCAGATTAATCGATAATGAAAATAATCGTTAGTTTCAGCCCTAATTTACTGCACAGTTCAGTTTCACTGCTCTCCTCAACCTTGTTTCCAGCAGCAGGCAGATGTTTTCAGCAAACAAGCTATAATAAACCACACGTAGGCTACCTGCCCAGCACCAACTAGTATGGACAGACTAAGTTAGTGACCAGCAGGTCAAGAAAGTCAAGCATGTAGCAACCAAATGTTGTTCACAAGAGTTGATCTAGACCAAGCCAGAGCTAAGGAGAGTTAATATTGGACTTGTTGAATATATCAGGTGGCCAGACAATGCCAAATGAATGCTTACGCAGTGTCTGCTGGATGTGTAAACAGGCAATTATAAAGTCATAATTTGTCAAGGCTGTGGGTTTGTCAGCTCGTTGAAGAGTTCTTCTGCCTCCAGGTGGCCAAAAGAAAAAAACTCAATAAATGCAGCTTTAATCATGGCAAAATACAGCCTAATTGTGCACAACTACAAAGCGCTGCAAATAAGCAAAACTCAAATGTTCTTGTGCTATCATAATTGTGGATAATTTGTACAAAATGCACACTGCAAAATGGACAAGCGCCGAGCAGGCGACAGCTAGAGCTGTAGCGGACTGTGCAGAGTCAGCCCCGATCGATCCATGCAATTTAACCCTTGAACTGGAGAGGACCATGGGCAGAGTGTGTAATGGAGGACTCCATTTAAAGCGGAGAAGTCAGGAGAGCTCGACAGGGGGAGGGGGTTCCAATAAGAGCCTCTCTTCCTGACAGCAACACACTGGAGTGGGGGAGGGTTAAAAACACCAAGCCCTCTTCCTGAGTCTGCAGCAACGGGCACAACGTGATGGATCCTTCCCTTCCACCTACTTGATTCCCATTTGGCATCACAGGACTGACACTTTTACACTGACTGTATAATAACCTATGTGGCCAGGTCACTGAGCTGCCTGAAAGAACAAGGATCAAGTTATATCTACACTCATTCAGAGTCTGCAGCCTCTTGAAGAGAATCTGTTGTGACACACAGAGAAAGAGAGAGGTAAGCCAATAAAGTTTCCTGGGTTAAACTGACCAAAACAACAAACATTTGTACTCCATCCAGACACACTCACATGCAGTCATTATCCCTCCCCTTGTGAAAGGGGAAAAAACTACACCCCCCCGCCCTTCGCTCTGACTGGTGATAAGTTGTTGTGCAAACTGCAAATGATAAATCAGGAAACAGGTTTTTCAGGAAAGAAGATTTAAGTATTGGCACACAGACCTCACGACAACGTGCCACAACCTTGCCAGCTTGTTTGAAAGTTCTTAAACACAAGTCAGGGTACCGGCAGGGTTCTCCAAGACAAAGTTAAGGCTTTTTAATACCACTTAGAATGACATTTAACGCCAACTTCACGGCCATAGAATATAATGGAAAATCCGTATGGATTTTAAGCCCTAGAAAAGAATTATACTAGTACTTGACTTTAATAAAACATTTTATTATAATACTCACACTTATATTTAATACACAATGGCACATGCAACGTGTTTTGCGCTCATCATGTGGGAGTCCAAAGTCCCCAGCTTGAAAGATTTTCGGCACAAACAGCATTGGGTCTTGCAGCCATTGCCTGGAACAGGCTTAACCCAGTAAACCACTCATATTTTGGATTCTGCTGCCACTTAGGCTTAAAATGACACTTGCCCATTCTGAGGCGACGAGCTAACGTTAGCGTGTTAGTGGCAAGGTTTTGTTTTCTTTCCTGACAAATAACTGATTCGTGCCAGAGCTTGCGCACCCTCCATGGTCAAGAGCGTAAAGCAATACACCGACATAAACAGTACCTGTACTGTGGTAACATCCAAGTCATCACACCAAACAGAGTCAATTGTTACGTTACACACACAGAAAACACTTTATACATTTGACAGTTATTTATGACGTTATTTATTTAATCCTACAAAAGGACAGGAAAAAATTCTACACTTTTAAGGCCTAATTTTGAGGATATTAAATTCAACACTTTTTTAATACTTTTAAAGACCCCCGGGTACCCGGCAAGTGTTAGTCCTCCTTGTTTATTGAATGAAAGCAAACACACAATTCTTCACCTCTATCAACAAGCATCAAGGCAGCTTATAGGTAACACACTGCGTCCGAGTTTAGATCTGTAATCTGTGCAGTCACTTGGCTGTGTTGATTTAGCCTGTTAGCATGTGCCAAACGACATCCAAACAAAGCAATTAGCAGCCTGCTGTTCTGTACAAGTGCATGATCCTCACCAAAATCCTGATTTAGCATACAGGCTCTGAGCATTCGCTGCTGAGGCTCCAGAGAGCAGCATCAGCAAGGCCTCCTACCAACATATTTGCCCAGCTACAGGCACACATGTTTTCAGTTAGGGGTCTGCACCTATAAACAGTTGGCCATGGCAGCTTATTGGTCAGGAAGTGCAGTGTTGACTGCAAGTCAAGACAGGCACAAGCTGCTAATGAACGATATACACTCTTACAGTCTAGCTATGACAACACAATTTAGATTGGAGGTGTTTAGAGGCGGACAGAGAGGGGATTCTGAGCTCTTTAGGAGTTGTGTGAATAAACTCTACACGTTCGTAAGCAGCCAAACAGAAAAGCCAGTCAACGTCTGCTGAAGATAGAGAGTAAAATAAGAGGCCTGGATTATAAAAACCACAGTCAGGTCTGGTAGGTTGTACTCTGAATGTGTGATTTCTAACTACACAAGTCGATTTATGATATTCCATTTTTTAGCTACCAGTTTTAGAGTAAAAACACTAATTGGACACAGGTTGATTATCTGCCAAACTGGCTGGTAGAGTGGACAGACTTTCCAGTCACAACCAATATTTTGCATCATTTGACTGGAGGCTGGTGTTAACATGAAGGCTGACCTAAGTGATACAACATGGAGAAACACGCTCTCCACACACCCAGAGGGGTTTTCACCGGGCCAAGTAGACCAGCACAAATGGCCAAACGCTACCATGAATTGAAAGAGGCTTCACAACCACACACTGCAGTAAAAAACATTAAAATGCCTGTCATCATACAGTAATATTTGTGTTACATTTGGTTGCAATCATGATTTAAATACAATTTGGACTGAGAGAAAATAACCAACAAAGATCTTCTGTGAAGATGCAGATCATTAAAATCACTCAACCATGTTCCGTCAAAACTTTGAAGCAACTTCCATGTCTCTGGTTTTAAAATTACCTGACTCTCGCCTCACAAGCACTTTAAAAATAGGTCAAATGTTGCAGCCTGTGCCTCCCAGCATGTCCTGGCACCTTTAGTGGCTCCTCATGAATGAATACAACAGGAGAGAAAGTCAAAATCATGACTTAGGTTAGGTTATCTCTCATCTTAACTATACCAAGAATACTAAACAACAACAACTGAGCTGTCATTTTGGCTGGCAAAGGTTCAGAACCACCCCCCTTATAAGTTTCCATCACAACTGCCACAAACCAGGGAACATCTGATCCATGAGGGACAATATCAGCAAGTTATCAAACAGCTGAAGTGACTCATCAACAACCAAACACACAGTCCTGAATTCTGTGTGTCTACTTTAGTTTAGCTCCATTTGCATCATCTTACTCTGAAAATGACAGGATTCATATAGTGAAGTTTAAGACATTACCTTGTACGTATGATAAATTCACTGACACACAACTGTACCAAACTGGCTAGCCAGCCAGGTTAGCTAACTTAGTTATAAAGTTTCCATGGTATACAAAAAAATAGTTTCAGTGTTGTGGCAAAGGGATAAACAGTTACTTGAGGTGTAACGGCTTAATTTTGAGGCTTGTTAGAGCTAAAATAATCCGTGTATGAGGTTAAGTGAAGCTACAAGTTTATGATTTAACGTTTCCATCCACGACTGAGTTAGTCTTACGACGTTTCAGAGGAGAACTCAATGGAAAAAGTAGCCTAACATGGGCTACAAAACATGTAGCGTCAGCCAGCGTTATGCTCAAATAAAAAGACCCGTAGCACATATTTACAGATATTAATATTAAAGCGGACTTAGGAGAGAAGATAACGAATGGGTTTTAAACTTTAGACAGTGATTTGCTAACTCGGCCGAGATGGGAACAGCCTCCAAACACTTCCAGTTAGCTAACTTAGCTAGCTGCTTGCTGTAGACAAAAACTTTTTCCACATCTGAAAAGTTTTTCCTCCCCATTTCCTTTCAAACAGAATGGGACGGTATATAAAGGCGCTTATCGCCCAAGATGCTGGAATGCTTTTTCATTTCACAGCAACGCTATTAAAACTGTATTCTTCCGGCTGTTGCTAACTGGCAAAAGCCTAGTTAACTTAATGTAACTTTACCTTTCCGTCTCCACTGCTGCCGTCGCCGCCGCCGCCGCTCCCCGGGCCGCCTTCAACACCCGAGACCGCCGCCGGACCTCCAGAGGGCCGCGGAGCTCGGAGAGGAGAAGCCGAGAGGGGTCCAGCTACTACCAGGGAGACGAAGAGCCAACTTCACCTAGGCCCCCGGGCCTTGTGTGTCCTCGAAATAGCGTTAGGGGAGGGATACCGAGCCTCAGCCCTCCGCCGTTTGACAGAGACTCGGGAATACCTTTTTGACAGCTCCTCTTCTTCAGCCCCCCCCTCCCCTCGACAGCCCTTCACTTTTCTCTTTTTCCTCACTTCCAGCAGATACGAATCAAAATACTGTCACAGAATATGGCGTCTGCATAAGCAAGCTACTATCGCGAGATGAAGAGTTGTTTTTCTTTTTTTCAGTTTCCCCAAGTTGTGCTGAGAGAGGGAGGGAGGGGGGGTTGTGATTGCAAAATGAGCTGAGAAGCCTGCTGCTGCAGGAGATACAACAAAGGGGAACAAAACAAAACAAGACTCCGTTGGTTTTTAAGGTTACTGGAATGAAAACTGTGCAAGAGAAGTAGGGTAGCTAAAAAATAAGTTGGGCAGATGTCTGCTTTGGTTTGACCGTTATATATCAAATGGGACAGTGACAACAATGTCAATAATGTACTATATTGATGTCATTTTTTGTTACCTTTCTTCATAGAGAGATTGGTAGTAGGCATTCATTGTATTGCAGGCTGGCCCTAGACTTTTGGGTGCCCTAAGGAGGATTTGGTTTGGGGGCCCCCTCATGCCTCTTCACATGGCACTGAACTAACTTGTGTGTTGTAAATATTCGTTTTTAAGCACACATAACGTACAAATAAGCATGTAAAGACTGAAGTGGAACCTATTAGCAGCAACACTGTCTTTAAATAAACTACAGTAAATACAGGATTTGTCTATTACCCCCTAACCCTATGTATGGTACTTCTCAGGGCCTTTTGCTGTGTTTCTATGTGTTTCTATATTATGTTTTATGTGTTCTCTGCGTGCTATGTGAAGCACTTTGTAACTTTGTTTTGATAAGTGCTATATAAATAAAGATATTATTATTATTATGCTTGATCAGGTTAAAGTGTGATGCATATTTCAGGGTAATGTTCTCACTGGAAAGGGCTGAGTCTCACCTGTCTTCATGTGTACAAACGATGTCCGAATATGGAAAGGATATGGCACGAACAAAAAGATATGATGCAAACTGTCGAAGTTGACTTGACCACAAAATGTGATTTTTTTTTTTAACCACAGAATCCTGGGAGTGCTTGTTTCGTAGGGGGACAGTAAATTACTTAGTTAGCCTACCTAAATGATCCATTTCGCCAGTCTCTGAGCTTATTGTTATTTGTTGGCAATAATTGCAGTTTTTGTTTAGGAAGTTAGCAATTTTTATTTCATTATTGTCTCATGTTCATTAAAAAATATATTTTCTAGGAGGCCCTAAGCAACTGTTTATATCGTTTAATGGGTAGAGCTGAAGGGCACTTCGGCAGAAGGACTGATCCAGTGGTATGAGGATTCCCGCCTGTATCAATAGATTTTCCCCTTTAGTACATTCTTACAGCTGGAATCGGCAAATGCAAGATTCTTATACCACTTTTAGTCACAATGCCATGGATTCACACCAAGTTCTGGTGCTGTTGAGTACAGACATTTCTCTTTCTGCACAAGAAAAACGATCTCCCTAAATCAAGTAGCAAGTATTATTACTATCTTAGATCTCCTCCCCCTTTGTTCTCTGTTTGGCTCACAGCATCACACACCAGCCAGGGTACTACATATCTTATCACAAAGTAGGGCTGGGCAGAGAACGGCTTCCTCTTATCACTTATTGACACCTTGTAGATGAGCTATACTGGCCAAATAATATTTTGGTGTCGGGTATGTACACTTCTCCACCCAAAGGAAACAACACATTTCAGACTGGAGTGTGAAATACAAAGCTGTCTCATTTACAGCAGCATATTAGTGCTCTGTCCAGAGAGAATTTAACAAACCATTGTAGAGCGTCTGCCTTTGTTGTCCTTTTTGTGTAAAATGCTTGCAGAGGAGATAGGTTGGTAAAACATGAGTATATTTTGTGCAGTCTTTTAAGTTCAGTCAGTTGTCTTCTCTGACTCAAAATGTATGTTCCACATCTCTATTGCTCAATGAAAACTGTGGATGTTATTGGTGCTAACTGCCTGTGACAGAACATCAGTGAGCCCCTACTGGGGAATGGATTCATGGGGTCTGAAATGACTCATTCATCTGAAGTCTCTGTCTCTAAACTTTTTAAACAAATAATTCTCAAACTCCTTTGTTTTCTAAAAGCAAGGCTTCTATCTTATATCTGTTTTGACCAATTAAACACTGCAAATAGTCAACCAGATAAGAGTCGGACCTGCTGTACTTTCTGCCTGTAGGCCAAGCATTGGAAGGCAAGCCTAAAAGGTTGAGTGGCAAAATCTGGCAAGTGAAGACCAAACACGATGCATTCCCTCATTGGAGGATTGTAAACACACTTTGCTCACCACTTAGGCAGATGAAGGGTTGCCAGATAGCAATTGAAAGAGCACCAGTGTGTTTTTATAACTCTATCATTATTTTTTCAGTCTTTAGTATTAGTATTCACTTATTATTTTTAGCCACACTAGCGGCGTGGGTCTGTCAGTCCACCACTTTGTCCACCTTATTGTGTACGGGGGTGTTGCGACGCTCTGCACGGATGTCTGCGGTGAGTCAAGCTAAGAGGGGGTGTGCCAAAGGTTCAAATTTGTTTCTTTCACAAAACTTTCACCCGAGCTGTGCCAACCTTTGAGGGCAAAGCAGAACACTGTTGACCACCGCTTGAACTGAAAGATGGATGAAAAAGTAACTACTTGTGTTTCTGAATTCCCAGAACTGTATAGTAATAAATTGGCCTCATACAGAGACCCGGTTTATTACAAGAAACTGTTTGAGTCTCTGAAACATAGCAATCTACTAGCTAGCAACATTAGCATTGTAACTAAGGTGGTTTAGTACAGCCGGGAGTTCCGGAGCGGTTTTCCACTGTAGTGCATGTGTTGACATGGTTTTTAGTGTAATATCTAGGCAAACCAGGGCATTATGAGATTTCATTGGTGTTGGTTTAAAGTGAGGGTTTTTGATGTCACATGATCAAAATGCCTTTTCTGCCCACCAAGAAATCATTATGTCCTCCAGGAAGAACTTCCAGTCTCCACTTGCAATGTTGCACCCACTTTTTAAATTAGACACTTTATTTTTTTATTCTGAGTGGACACCATAAACAGGTGTCCCATTTAATTTTTCTTTTACGACATAATTGATGTGGACCACGTCTCCTGCTCACTGCTTCTTGCTGCATTAACCCACACATGGAGTGAGTGAGAAAACAGACGCTTGTGGGAACTCTCATGAAAAAGGACGGCGCATTTGTTCTTCAGCGAACTGGGTGGAAACATATGGCATCTCGTGTGTCAGCGTAATGCAGTGACTCACACACGCAGTCACTCACACACTCACACACTCTCTCTCTCTCTCTCTCTCACTCTCTCACACACACACACACACACACACACACACACACACACACACACACACACACACACACACACACACACACAAATTGTGGCCCCTGCTATCTCGCGCAGACCGTGACCCCTTGACTCTGGGTTTGAAGCCCAGGGAGCTGAAATCCCCTTCAGTGTGAGCAGCAAACCGACACAGTGCAGCCTCTCATCCTCTGTGACCAGTGCTCTCATAGAGTATTCATTACTCTGCACAATGCCTTATACACTTTGTGATGTGCCAGTGGTGTGTGGGCGGGTGTGTGAAAGGCCAGTGAATCAGCAAAAGACAAGAGAGAGAGCAGCAGAATCAAAATTCTCAAGCATTTCCAATGACTTTACCTCCTGAATGTGGCTTGATTCCTTCTCCAGTTTTGGTCTCATTTCACAAGCTGCCTAGTGGAAGTGGATTGTGTGTGCTTTGGATTTACTGCCCCCCTCCACAAGCCACCCCCACCCACACACACACTCACTCTACCAGCTCTATTTCCCTGCATACATGCATAGACACAGATTACAAGAATGACAGTGTGGTCCATAAGAAGGAAAATAAAACAAAAAAAAGGCACATGACAGCAGCAGCCTGAGAGAAATCTGACATGAAAACCTGCCATTGCACTCCAGTGCTGCAACGGGACACACTCCTCAGATAGGCTTTTTGGAGCAAAAAGGCCGGCCACCCACATTCTTCGCATGGAAAGAGGTCCGTTTCTCACGGTCTGAGGACAGCTTGTCATGGGTCAGCAGTTTAGATTGAGCTCTGCAGTGGATCTCCAGTCATTATTCCCCTCTTAAGCCGACTCCTGTGCTCGTCCACTGGCCATTTGGAGCGGGTCATGCAGCCGCTTCAGTGCTATTAAGCTTGGTGTTGTTCTATTCTCAAACCTAGAAAAGTGACACATGAAAACACTTGTAACTGATGACAAGAGCAATGCCTCCACAGATTTATTTACGCGAAGGTCAAAAGGTCAAAATGTTTCAAAATGGTTACCTCCCCCATACATATACCAATAGGCTTTATTGTAACAGGTGTGGTTAACCATCCAACCTGCCCAGGGTGAGAAACATCTCAAAACAATTTTTAAAAATTCAGTAAGTGCACAATTAAAAGTGAATCAAAAGTACATCAATCCCAAAGAGTGGGAGAATGGAGACAATAGTACACTGAATAGACCAAGTATATTAAAAATATCTCACAAATATCAAATTTTAGATTTAGATTTTGTAAATGTAGATATATATATGGTATAGCTTCTTGTTGATAGCTGTCCATAGTCTCAAGGATAACATACATGTAAGTTAGTGTATGTCAAAAGAAATATATCATGTATATGAGTGGAGATGTTCTGGTGAAATGTGTTTTTAATGTTTTTTCTCAAAGTTTCCAAGTTTGGATATTTTTGATATATTTAAACATTTTGACCTGACAAAGATCCACAATGGATAAAAAAAACTTAAAGCTGGTCTAACAGGTCTGAGAGGTTCATCTTGGATAAACATGTCAGAGAGGTACTGTGGAGCAAGGTCGTGTAGGGCTTTATAGACTAAAAGTAACACATTTCTAATCAAGTTTGAAGCCAACCAGATGCCAATTCACAGATCTGACAGGTGTGATCAAATTTGTGCTTTCCTTTTAGGACGCTGGTGATGGCATTTTGAATAAGTCTGTTCAGGTAGACTAGTGAGAAGGGCGTTGTCTTTTTTATCTGACAGCCTTATTAGATGAGCTCATTTGTCAACACCATTCATCATATTCCAAATGTGTTTGAATTGATTTTAAAATGGATGTTTGTCAACACTGTTAATTATATAAAAGTGCATTTTGTTAATATTTTTTTCATACAAGACTTACAGAATTATCAGTGTCTAGGTTGCTTTGGCCAAGTTTGCATTCATATTGTTACCAATTGGAGCGACAGAAACTGGGCATTTCAACCATTTATCCATTACATTTAGATATATTGTAGATATCTATTTTGACTTCCCTGCTGTCAACTTCCCTAGACATAAAGTTCCAAAGAAATACAGGAAAATATATCCCTTTAGATATGATGCAAAGCAGGCAACTGAGACTGAAGACCCCACCCACTCCTCAAGCTTTTTGATTGGGATGTTATCATCAATTGTATCAAGTGCTGTACTCAAATCTAATAGTACTCAAATATAAAGAAAGTTCTATGGATATAATAAAACCATTGTATTACCAAGGCTATTTTTCATAGATCCTGGAAAAAAAGACATTTTGGATATACAAGGTTTTCATATGACAGTAATTGTGAGTAAGCTACAGGGAGGACAAGTTGTATAGTTTCATGAAAACCTGAAAGATAAAAAAAAGTATAATTTAATGTAGATTTAATAAAGATGTCAAATCAACATTTTCTGCTAGTCTCAAAACAAACTAATGTATGAAAATCTGCAAAAATATTGTAGAACTAGAACTGTATTGGACTCAATAGGAGGTAACAGATAACGATACAAACATGGGCCTGTTTTTGAGCAGAGTGTAGAGTGTATTACTAAGAGGCAATTGAAATGTCAAGGTCTGCGGAGTGTAAGCATCAAGTTGTGGTTGAAGGCTGCTCTGGGAGCAGACTGGGAGTGAGTGGTGTGATGGCAGAGCTCCAGACACCGATCTCCTACCCTTAAGGTCAAACTGACACTCTGTGGATGTGCCCTGCACTTTCCCACTAGAACTGCAGTGGATAGACAGGACATGTAGAGAAAGCAATGGCAATGGCTGCTATTTGGCTGATAACATTAGAACATGTCTCTTAAAGGAGAGTGTGGATCAGGCTTGAGAAAGTTTAAAATCAAGACAATTTTCACTACAGTGTTCAATGAAAAGATTTGACCAGGGAAACATCTTCACCTTTATGGAAAGTTATGAACTTTTTCAACAGTATTCTTAGCCACCCTAGTCGTGTGGCTCTATGGATCTGTTGGTCAGTCCACCACTTTGGTCCAGACGGAAATATGTCAACAACTATTGCCATGAAATTTGTTCATGATCTCCAGAGGATGAATCCTACTGACTTTGGTGATCCTCTGACTTTTCCTCTAAGTGCCACCATGAGGCTGACATTTGTGTTTTTTAGTAAAATATCTCAACAACTATTAGATGGATTTCTTTTAACTTTGGTACAGACATTCATGCCCCCCTCAGGATGAATTATAATCATTTTGGTGATCCCTTTACTTCTCATCTAGTGCCACCATCAGCTCAAAATTTAAATTTGTCAATACTTTATTTTATGACCAAATACCTGCAAAACTAATGACATTCCCATCAGCCTCAGCTGTAATTTATGTGTACTGCTAATTAGCTAATGTTAGCATGCTAACATGCTAACTTGCTTACATCTGCATGTCAGCATTGTCATTGAGTGCATGTTAAGATGCTAATATTGGTTTTTGGCTTCTACCACAGCTGTAGACTCTTGTTTATTATCCAATGGATCACTGGAAAGCTAAATAACCCTTTGAAGTAATGGTTCAATTTAATGTGATCAATGTCACCATGTCACTCAAATCTCTGGATGCCTGAAGTTTGTGGCACCAGCAAACACAAAGCGAGTTAGCCTTTCCTCTTGACCTCCTAGCGAACTGGTTCATCTTTTAACAGATTCAAAGAAAAGAAGCATAAAATATGCATTCAGTTCACAAAGAATGATCTTTAGTGTTCCATAGCACTGTGCTATGGTAAATGGACTTCACTTATATAGCGCTTGTCAACCTCAACAGTTCCTAAAGCACTTTACAGATTGGTCTCCATCCATTGACGTCCATCAGGAGCAAGTTAGGGTTCAGTGTCTTGCCCAAGGACACTTCGACATGTGGAGCCAGGGATCAAACCGCCAACCCTGGGATTAATGGACGACCTGCTCTACCTTCTGAGCCACAGCCGCTGAAAATCACTACTTGTAAATGTAGTACACAAGCACCCCGAGCTTCTTCTCGAGACCTCTTGAATTAGGCCACAAAAGCCATTTGGTGAAATTGGCTTGATATTTATTCTGTTTTTTGAGTGCAAAAAGACAAGACAACCTCTTTAATACCAACAGTTTAAGAAAAGGCTAACAGGAATCTCCTGGTTACTGTGACAAATGTAAGGTGTGTCTGACATGGCTGTAAGTAGACAATGAAGTCTTTAAAAACGCTGCTTTTAATAGAAGTGCACCATTCTACTCTTTCTGATTCTGTAGTGCCCCCCTCCCTGACTGTGCTGGAGAAAGCACAAACACTATCTCCACCCCACAACTGTGTCTGAGGAGGAGGAGCAGACCAAGACATCAGTCTAACATCCCACGCCAGGCAGGAAGCTGGTCAACAGAGAGAGAGTCAGAACTGGTGACTGGTACTGTATTACTGCAAACCCACAATACACCCAAAGTAACCCCTGAGCACTGAAATAACCCATGTTTAAGTCTTTACAAATGCAAAAATCATTAGAGAAGTGTAAATCTATCTGCATTCAATTCAACATTACATAGTTTATGTATGAATACCATTACATATTCATTAGATTCTACAAAAATGATAACAGTTTTATTGTAAAATATGATGGAGGAAGTGAATTGCTATGTGAGATTCATCTGGAACATTTAAGATGTCTCCTAACTTTAAAACTAATTTCTAATGTGTATTCAAGATCAGTAGTAAATATGGGTGTCAGTGTGTTAAATGGTGCCAATCTCACTTTAGGATGAAACTGGGCAGAAAATGAGCTATGCATCAATACAGCTACCCATATTTATGTCCTACCACCATTGTGGCGTCTTCCTGTCTGATACCAACTTCATACTACAGGTTTTCCTTGTTCACTGGAATTCATGTTAGTGCCGCCCATGTGTTACAAAAAGATAAGAATGTTGACATTTGGTGATGTATCTTGTGTTTGTATGTGGTAGATTTTTCTCTTTTAATGTGAAAGGTTTGTGTATGAAAAGAGAAATACAAATAAACTTGACTATGAAATGCACAAATTGTCTTAATAATTAATTAATTAGCCAGACTGGAATGAATGTTTAATACATTCCATACTGGTGAATGGAATTTTGTTTATGGTGCTCACAACATTGAAAAAAACAAATCCCATTAAAAGACCCAAACCAACACTGAATGTATCTACTGTCCTAGACTGCCGGGAGACTTCCTAGGATGCACTGAGCTCCTCTCTCCTCCTCTCCCTCTCCATCTGTACGCCCTCATATCCCATCAATGCTTGTTACTAACTCAACTTCTTCCCGTAGTTGTGTGCTTTCTCTCCTCTCTCTCCTTCTGTTGCTTTCTGCAGGTGTTTCTGCCTCCGGAGCTGTAGAGTCTGGATCTATGGTTGCAGGCCACCTGCTGCCCCCGTGTTCCTGCTCTGCACCCACTGCTGCTATTGTTGTTATTGATCTTATTATTAGTATTGCTATTGTAATATTGCTATTAGTATTATTTCTATTAATATTAACATCAATACCATTACCACAACTATTACTTGGTTCTGCCTGGTTCTGCTTGAGGTTTCTACCTGTTAAAAGGGAGTTTTTCCTTGCCACTGTCGCCTAGTGCTTGCTCGTGGTGGGAACTGTTGGGGTCTCTGTAAATATAAAGAGTCGGTCTAGACCTGCTCTACTCGAAAAAGTGCCCAGAGATAACTTTGTTATGATATGGCGCTATATAAATAAAAAACTGAACTGAACTAACAAGTATTGTGAGTGTATCAAAGCCTGATATATCTTCTTCCTCTGTGCCACAGAGCTCCATTGTTGTCCAAAAACTATTAAAACACATCAGTGAGCCACACTGTTGCACTGGGTGACAGGTTCCTTCATTACCATGAACTCACACACTGCAGTTTATTTGGATTCAATCCCACATACACTGTCCTGCTGCCAGAAATACTCAGTAGAGCAGTGGTTGCCAACCCCCCCCCTCCCCCCCATCAAATGGGCCTAAGTACCCCTTTATCATACCCCTTTGATAGAAGGGATGGCTTTATGGTATTGTTCAATGGTATTTTTTTGTAGTTTTGGCCAAGTTTGCATTCAGCCATTTACAATATCTTCATTTTTAGCTTATGTTTTTCCAACTACTCTTTCTGCAGTCTTAATCAACTGACAATTGACTCAGGTTGGTGGAAAACTGAGACAATAACTATATCAGCATCACACACATTTGTAATCTTACTTGTGTGTTGATTTTTCTCCTAAACACAAATATGTGGATATATATTGTCAAATCATAATTTCAATTTTTTCAAATTAGCTGAGCTTCACAATTCTCCATCTACCCCCTGGTAACTGCAGAAGTACCCCTGGTTGGGAATCACTACACTAGAGCACAAAGTGTGGATTAATCCGCAACTGAAAGTCCTCAACAAATGCACTATTTCCTCCTGTTTGAGGAAAATTAGCTAAAAACTACAGTGCCCAGTTGTTTTAGGTCCCCTTTTTAAACATCTTCATGTGAAACCAATGGGCTTGGAATGTCACAGACAGGCTGGGAACGTAGGAAAGTATTGTGAGATGAACTAACACCTTATTGGTTTTGGTCTTTTCGTGGGATTTGTCGACACTAAGAAAAGTACAGAATATGGCTAGCCATCCTTTAATGCTGGTCTGGGGGTCTTTATACATCTGTTATGGTACAGGTGGTGGTCTGTTTTGTGTTTATTTGATGTCATATTATATTAGGTTGTATCATGTCATGTTTACATCATGCTTTTTACTGTTAGTCATATCGTGTCATGCCATGTTCTGTTAGTTGCGTGTACCTGCATGTAAGTATGGTACTGAACAGTGTTATGGATAAAAGCATCCAAACTAAATTATGCTATTCATTCTAATTAGACCAACGCATTTCTTTTCAGCACTAATGGAAACCTCAGGACTTGTTTAGAGCAATTTAGAGCAATCTTAAGTGCAGAGAAGCTTTCTGTCTACTGTTGAATATCCAGTATAACCCTGTTAGGGTTAGGGTTGAAATGTGTGGGCTGCTTGTTCTTCAGTAGCTGACCCGAGCAGCAGCACCTGGAGACAGAGTAGGAACTGGGATCATCTGTGTTAATACAGTCTGCTGAGTTCTCTCCAAGTCATAAATTTCCTTCAAGTGGTAGCAGTAACACTGCAGGCTGAGCCGTCGATCCAGTGCTTCTGCCAGAACTCCTGAGGTCGATGCCAAGTCTCAGCTTGCCTGTACTGGTTTCACTTGTCAAACCACCAGCCCATACAGAGAACTGAATGTAGCTCTTACTTGACGCATCTTGTGGAATGTCTTGATGGTGGATATAAGTGGCCAAATCATCCAAAGACATTCACTCCTATGTAATGAGTGTGTGTGTGTGTAGGGTCAATAGCAGGGACAAGTTCACTTTATGCATGCAGTAATACATGCAGTTTTTACATCTCTACAAATCTGACTGATAATGTACAGGTAATGTGTAGGTTCTGCTGTATCTGTGCTGCATGTTGTGTTTATGATGTTATTTTGAGATCTTTGTCATGCTTCCCTCATTTGTCTCTTTTCTTCCTGCTTCTGAAGAACGCAGGACTATTTGGTTTTCTGAGATTTAGCACTTTAAGCATTAATCTCTGATAATATCCATTATCGCTGACTTCGACAAAAAATAAAGACAACTAAATGCATTTAATCTTTTATGCAATTACAAAAGCACAAAAGCTTGTCACTGGGCTGTACCCTCTAAGTACATTAAAGGGTTGGTATACCCAAATTACAGAACATGTTTCCACTTACCTCTCGGGATATGTAGCCAAATAGATTGGGCTGGGTTTATTTGCCCAGGTTTTGATATTTCTATCTGATCATAGCATTGAAAAATAATAAGACATTGAAAAAAAGACATTGAAAAACTCTGGATAATTCACTGTTTTTATAAGGAGAAGAATGTAACCACTGTTGTTTGGAAGGGATGCAGCAACTTTTGACAACAGCTCTTGTTCCTATCGAGGTTGAATGCACTTACTGCAAGTTGCTTTGGACAGTTTGGACTGCCAAATTAATGTAATGCAATGAATGACTCGTGGATTAACCAAGTAAGAGGGATGCTGTTTTTGGAAAGAGACATAGCTGTTTTGCTATGATTTTTTAAATGATTTATTTTAAATGTCTCTTTTCAATGCTTTGACCAACACAAACAAAATTCCCTTTACCTCCGTTGTGTTGGGTTGGAGGCAGAAATCTCTAAACCAACACTGAATGTATCTACTGACAAATAAAAACAACATACCACTAGAGGTGAGTCATAAAGTATGTTGTTTTGTATGTGACAGGATAATCTCAATTCAAAAAGTCAGAGTCATTGGAGACCATTGACCATTGATCAAACTCCATTTTTGAGGAGAAAACAGAGGTCACCCACCACTTAACCTCCACACCAGGCTCATGTGATGACTTGAGCCAGCAAGACCATGAATGTAGTTGAAAGCTCAAATAATAAGTAATATTTTCTCGTTTTTACACTTTGTACGGACTAAACAAACAATGTATAACATGTGAATTAGGGGCCAGGGCCAGACTGTTTCCAGTCTTTATGCTAAGCTAAGCTAAGCGGCTGCTGGCTCTAGCTACATATTTGCTGTTCAGACATGAGAGTGGTATCCTCTCATTTAATTCTCGACAAGAAAGCCCATGAGTGTATTTCCCAAAATGTCAAACTATCACTTCAAACTATCAGAAGCTATTGTACTTTGTACTTTACACACCTGTTAGTACAGTACAAAATGTACATTTCAGCACAAAAATGTATTTCTATATTGTTGTTTTTGTAAAAGCTTACACACATTACTTAAAATGCACAGTATGCTTTGGAAAACAGAAATGTAAGCTACACTATGAGATTTATAGAGTAATTTGTGGTTAAAAGATGAAATATATAAGAGGTAATTTAAAAAAAAAACGTTTGAAAATAGTTATCATAATCAGTCTTTTTAAGAGGACTGTGCTGTATGACTCAATACCAAGATTCCGACTCTGTTTTGCACCAGCACAGTGACATCAAGTGGTGAACAGAAGCAGCAACACTCCCAACAACTACACATGAAAGTGATTGAGACAAAAGAGATTTTTATTATAATAGAGGATATAAAATAAATATACATGACTTTTTTTCTCATTTAACAGTCATTTGTACAGTGAAATTTGGACAAGTTTGCTAAAAGCAGCTAAATAAATGTTTTCCTGCGCTGAGCTATTGCTGCCTTATCTATAAATGCTATGAAAAGACAATACATTTAGGCCACATGTATATTTCAAACCTGTGTGCACACACACACACACACACACACATAATACAGAGAGAATGTAGAAGAGAGGACAGACGCCCCAATCTGCAAAGCCTTCTGCTGATGCAGCTCACTGAGGAGAGTAAAGTACATGTAGATCCGTTAAAAAATGTTTGATTAAACAAGTTGTTTTTCTGTAAGACCACATCATTAAATGTCTTCCACAAAAGCGAAGCGCTTATTAAAAGATGCTCTGATGGGGTAGAGGATTATTGTTTTGTGACATAAGCCAAAGGGGGCTTGTTATTTGAATGGCACAACGGGCATTGAAGGCATCGCAGAAACTCTGCCTTGCAGATGGAGCGTCTGTCTTTCTGTCTGTACAAACTGTTGAGAGGGCGACAATAAGTGCTTATGTTCTCCACTGGAAAAAGACAGGCACATGCAATACTATCAAAAAGGAGGAAACGTGAGAGGAGAGAGCCGCCTAGAGGTGCACTAGATTTCATATAAGCGTGTACTAATGTGTGTCTGTCCATATCTACACACACAGAGGAGCATCTTCTGCCGTATAACTTCCAGAGCACTGCCAGAACTTTAGTGTCTAAAGCAATACATTAAAAAACATTAAATACTTTTTTTATTTACCACTAAATATTTGAGCAAGAACAGTGCATTAAAAGACAGTTATTGTATCAATATGTCAATGAGAAATTCTTAAAATGTGTTTTTATGTACAGCATTTCAAAACATATTATTCAACTTATAACTCAGTAATGTGTGAGGACAATTTCTATTCAAAGAGAAAACAAGAGCGAATCCTCCATCAGGATTGTTTGCAGTCTTCAGAGGTGTGACACCATGAACTGAAATAAAATATATATATATTTAGCTGCTAGATTCCATATTGTGTAAATAACAATATGCTACATCGTAATGAGGAAAAAAAGAGGACATAGGAAGTAGACCCAAAGAGCTAACAGAGGAGGCGTGAAAAGACAAACCACACAAAATAAAAAACAAAATCCTGAACATATTCCCATGACATCTTTAGAAGATGGACGACTAAAAAAAAAGGCACCATCCACACAAATAAAAACGTGGATCATTAGCATTCCTGTAAAAACAGTGACACTGTGGAATATCTGCGTGACAAAATTGGAAACGAGAAGCCGGTGAGTGATCCCAAACAGCGGCGTCACCTTCATTCTACTGTACATTGAGGTGGCAGTAACACATTCAGTAACTAGACATGATTTCATGACTCTAAAATAACAAGAAATATGGTCTAGTGATGCCTGCTTTGTCTGACGGAGGTCCTTTCTATAGCTACTATAGTTAAGGCAGAGGAAAGTTCAAAACATGGGTATTATTCATAGATGTATGGAGATAATAAATATGACTGTATACTATCCATATATATGCATTTCTTTACAATAGTTCCTTTAGAGTACATTTTAAAACGCTGTGAAGAAAAAGGACGAGTGAGCGCTGTCTTGGACTACTGTACTCAATTATATTACACAAGGAATGAATAAACATCAGCCATCAAAATATAATAAAACCTGTCAACTGTAAAACCTAAGCAACCTAAGTGAAAGCTTTAGTCTGGGATTTCTTTTGCATAGGAGTAGTTTGACAGTAATTTGTCTCCCACTGGAGAATAATACTTGTGACACCTCGCTTGTGTGGAGAGTCTTATCCTTGCTGCTACTCAGTTTGACTTCAAATACGCACACTAAAGGGAGGAGAAAACCTTTGAATAGCTGCTGGTTTTGATCCCCATCACATATAACTCAACAGACTGTGTCTCCCTGATCTGTCTGCCAGACTGTCAGAACACAAGAGTAGACAAGATGAACCAAACAACTAAAGCTACACACTATGAAAACGTCATGTCCAAAAGGCTTTACATGGACATTTTGTGGGGAAATTCATTACCTGAAGTTTGTCTTTAAAGCTGCACTAATCAATACTTTTTTATTAACAACTGATCAAATGACTACGTGTAAGGTGAAAGGGGTCCAGAGAATTATCACACGACTCCGCAGCCCCCCCCAGATCTGCTCTCTTTAGCCAGTTGTTGTAGTTTTCAAGCCAGCAAACCCTGCTCTTATCTCATTTCCAGACCAATCTGCGAGCTTGTGTTTTATTTGCTCTGGCAGATGCGTCTGGTCCCCCTCCCATTCAGACAGATTTCCAGCCAATCACAACCGTTTATCTAATATGGGGCGGGTTTGTAAACCATTTTGTCAACCAAACTAAATGATCAAAAATCAACTATCAATTGTTTTTTCAATTTGTGCAATTAAACATTTTTTAAAAAGATGTGACACTTTTTAAATGTTATTTTGGAATGAAACTCTCACGACTTTCCAGATCAAAGTCAGGATTTAACGTGAATCCTGAATTTGATTCAGTCCATCTTTCTGCACTTGCTACAATTGCCTCCAACTGCATGTTTGCTTTGCTTGAAAACGAAAGCTTTTTGCAGAACTGATCCAATTTGTGTGACCCCAAACCTCGTGACATCGGCTGTAATCCACCTGGCTGCTGCAGAGAGCCAGTATGGAACCAGCAAGGCACACTGAGGAGTCACTGAAGGGATGTTGCAGAAAGAGTCTCCTACTTAGAGCTGGATCTGAGGCAGCAGACACATCTTAGTATCAATGCATGAACTAAAAGCCTGAAGGGGATACTAGTGGTGAGATGCAGTATTGTGTTACTGAGAGCAAAGCAGGTGGCTACTTTCAGCATCAGTGAAACGTGAATGGAATTCTGGACACAATAATAACACCAGTTTTATACTGAAACCCCTGTGTCTTGTCATCATGTTCTGGTGAAAATTGCTTGCAACAACATATCTACTGGACAGAGGTCCTGTTCTCTTTTCAGCCACAAGGTGTCAGCGTTTCCTAATCCCACTGCAGGCCACACATTTACCAAATGGCTCTTTTTCTCTCCCAAATCCTGCTGTGCCCAGAATTGGGGGTTTATACAGTTACAGTTGAGTCATTGGGTGCATTCTTTAATACAACCTGCACGATGGCTGGTCATGTGACCGAGCAGGACCAGTGAGGGAAGCAAGTTGTGGGGAAACAAAAAGGAGAAGAAGGGGGGGTAGAAAGCAAGGCTCACTTTGAGGTTTGCCCCTGAAAATTTATTTTAAGTGGGATGTTGTCTGTATTATTTTCAGTGGTGGACGGAGTATACAGATTAAGTAAAAATAATGATACATCAATGTCAATATTCTCTTTCTTGCATTAAAAATCCTTCTTAGATATTTTCAGCAAAATGTAAGTAAAAGTACTGTAGAATGGCCCATCTCATAGTGTTATACATAGGCTTATATTATATTATTAGACTATTACGACTGATGTATTCATGTGTAAGTAGCAGTTTGCTGTTGCAACTATTTGAGGTGCAGCTAATTTGAATTACTACCGCAGTTCAATCTCTAACAGTACAAAAGCCAATCTTGAAAATACAATTCTGGTTATAACTAGGTCCTAAAAACCTTGTTTTCTTAAAACAAGTAAAAATATTTCAACTGTTTTGTATTTTAAATGAACCTGTCTAAAGAACTGACTGTATCTAGAAAAAATAGAGAAGAAGGTAGGTCGAATAAAACTTGATTTTAGAAAATACTTTTTTGAAAGAATAAATGGGTTAGGACTCAATTATAGCCTAAAAGTACTTGATGAGAAGGGGATGTTTGCAGGGATAAAATGCATCATAATTTAAAAATCTTCCTTAGTAAAGTAATTAGTAACTTAATCTCTTAAATAAATGTGGTGGAGCAAAAAAGTAAAATATTTCCCTCTGATATATGGTGGAGTAGAAGTATTGAGTAGCAAGAAATGGAAATACTCAGGTAAAGTACCAGTACCTCAAAACTGTACTTTTAAAAAAAGTTTGAGTTTTTGGGAAATACCACATCTGTACGCTAAATATGAAACTACATGCAGTTAGCTTAGCTTGGCACATGAGCTGTGTCTCAGTTCATGACCAGTGTCATGAAGCGCTGCTCCTGTTGCCTAGCAACCTTGACAGCTGCAGTTGAGGTTTGAGGTTTTTAAGGCCCCTCGGGTTTTTAACCGTTGTATTGTTAACTATTCGAGTGAGCTGAAACCCAATACTTACATTTAAAAGTGTAATCCTGCTCGGTGGCTGTACGTTTGGGGACACCATATTCTCTTGCACGCAATGAATCTTGGGATAGGCTGGGCCACGAAGGATCCAGCCGTTGGATCCTCCAAATTCAGGAAAAGAATTTGAAGGAGCCTTCGAAATGGGACAGCCTTGTCGCGCCGCTGTGATGCATTCCGTCTTCAAATGCAGCCTTCGAAGGATGTGGCCCCTGAATTGAGACACAGCTACAGACTGTAAACAGGGGGGACAGCTAGCCAGACTAGCTGTTACCCCCGTTTCCAGTCTTTATGCTAAGCTAAGCTAACTGGCTGCTGGTGGTAGCTTCATAGGATAGAGAATCAGTATCTTCTCATCTAACTCTTGGCAAATTAGTGAATAAGCGCATTTCCCAAAAAGTCAAGCAATTCCTTTAAATACAGTACTTGAGTAAATGTACTTAGTTACATTCCACCACTAATTATCTTTAAGGTGTTCTCACAGATTGACTCATTCATTCAAAAATAAACCAGACACTCAGGTAGGTGATTGTATACACAAATGATAAAAAGGACAAAATAGAAAAGAATACTTGTTGTAGGGGCGCCGAGGACTGCACATTCACGTCAATACCTAGGTTCATTACTGTTGCTCCTGCCTCCTTGGCATGTATTAAATAATGCACCTGCTGTCTTTGAATGTGCCCCAGTCTCTACCAAATGCCTGCTCAGTGCTTGGCCCGAGGGTCACAGTGGAAGAGACGAGCGCTCAAACTACAAAACTCACCCCACGTTTGTTCCAGCTCTTTGCAGATCGCTTCAGCGGTCAGTGCAGTTCTAGTGAGTAAAAGGATAAACGTGCATAAAAAACATACTGCACACACACACTCACACACACACAGAGCAACAATGATAAAAAAAAACAAAAAAAACAATCTGACATCAGGCAGTAACAGTCTCAAGAAGCATATAGGGGGCTGTACTGTTAGCTGCCCTGTACGTTTATGCGCACGTTCGTGTTCAGAAACCTTGAAAGTCTTGAGGGTCCACGATAAGATGGGTGTCAGAGCAAAGTGTCCACCGGCAGCTCCTGGACAGCTGCTGGTCGTCAGAGGAAACAAAGCTCGGCTGTCAACTGTTTCTATCTCTAAAAGTAGTGGAGTGAATCAGAATATACAGAACTTAGAACTGTAAAAAGACAACTACTTTTCAAATGCAAATCTAGATAAAGAGAGGTCTAAATATAGAAACCCTATAATAAGAAGATTAAGTTAAATTGCGCATTTAATATTTCCCTGCAATTGCACCAGCTGAAGAGCTGATTTTTTTCTGTGTAGAAACATGTGGCTCTGTCTTTTTTTTCTTAAAAGGACAGGGTTAGCTCAAACCTTTTTCTGCTTTTCTTTTGATTATCCAAGGTAGTAGTACACTAGAGATGACAGTAAAGGGCTTTTCCTCCTGTGTTTCGTTTCATCCGATCGCTTCATATCTAACAATATTTACAATGACATCAACTATCAAGGTAAACTTGAAAACTCTAGCAAATAAGAGAGAGAAAAACTCAAATAGAAAAAGGTGCTATATAATGTACATATATGAACACAGCTGCGATTCTTCCTCGTGAGGAACGTTGCATTTGTAAGTGCCATGGTTCTGAGTCTGTGTGTGTGTGTCGCCTTCACATCTACCTTACATTATTTTCAGTTGTTTTAAAAATGCTTCACCAGCCCAACGAGGCAGAACTTCTTGTTAGATTTTTTTTGGTTCCTATGTTTGTTTGCCTTCATATTCCAGTGCCATTGAAGGCTGTCAGGGAAAGAGGTCAAAGGTGAGGGAGGGTTGAAAAGGAGAATGGTTGAGTTGGAATGATATAATGCACAGAGGGAGGTCCGGCCAGGATGGGGGAGCGAGGCCCTGGCTGGAGTCGAGGGTGTACGGTGACGTCTGGTAGAAGGAGGAGGAGCCGACTCCTCTGCTGGTTCATGAGCGACTGGAAACCTCAGTAACGGTGGGTCTGGTGGGAGTACTGGGAGCTCTGCTGGGATGACGACGAGTATCCCATGGTGCTCTGGGGCTGAGTGGAACCTTGGACGTTGCTTTGGTAACCAAGGCGGGGGCCGGAGTGCTGACGGAAAGACAAGAGGGAAGGGTGGAGAGAAAACATGGGGTGAGCAGCTCAATGTTGCAACTGAGATCTTATTACTAAACATGCAAACTCTGACTCCCTGTGTGCAGGTTTATCATGGGGGGGAGAGGGAGCTGATACAGAGCTGTGCCAGCTAATGTGCGGTGTGTTAAACTAGGGCTACAAGGGCCTCTTCATTCATTAACTAAATTACTAATCCCTGATTAAAGAACTTGTGCTTTTATGGGGAGTTACGTACTGTTGTTGACAAGCATCTGGGCACAGTGGAGTCTAACCTCATGGCAACAACACGACTCCAGGAAGTCACTGCACCCGGTCGCTGGTGACCAGAAATAATTACAGCACATACCTCCCCATAAAACCACAACTTTTTCCCCTTACATTTCTTTTTGTGTATGGATACGAGATACCAAATACAGCATTTAGCTGCTTTAGAAATGCTGTAAGGCATACTTTGGACAGCCAGGCTAGCTGTTTCCCTCCGCTTCCAGTCTTTATGCTAAGCTAAGCTAATCGCCTCCTGGATCTAGAACCATATTTAGTGTAAAGACATAACAGTGGTATCAATGTACCATGTATCAAAGTGAATCAGAGTACTTCCCAAAATAAGAGCAGTGGTGGAAAGTAATTAAGTACACTTACTCAAGTACTGTACTTAGTACACTGAGGTACTTGCACTTTACTTGAATATTTCCATTTTATGCTACTTTATACAAATACTCCACTACATTTCAGAGGGAAAGATTCGATTTTACAGCTTTAGTTACTTTTCAGATTACAATTTGACATAAAACATATGATAAGCGTATAAAGTACAACACATTGATAAAGAATTGGGGCCCCTGTCTCAGATGTCTAGGAGTTGTAATCAGTGAACCAAAGAGACATTTCCCCTCCAAACTTCTCAAATATTTTCATTGAATAACTGTTTGAGGCCCAAACAGGTAAAACTCTCCAGTGTTTCACAAAAAAGCAAAGATTAGAGAGAGGATGTTTGACAAATGAAACACATTTGTGCATCAGAACCTTGTTTTGTCTTCTCTTCTCTCCAGTTAATCATCTCACAACCCCCCAGATTTATTTTGTGATCCTTTGGAGGGGCCTGACCCCCAGTTTGGGAACCACTGGCTTAAACTAGCTAACTGCATATAAAGTAGTTAAAACTAGTTCCACCTCGAGCAGCTACAACACTGAACACTGCTTACACACTGATGCTTCAGCATGAATATTTATTTAGCATTTATTACAATATGACAGTCACGGAGGATTATTTTCTGCAGAATGAGTACTTTTACTTTTGATACTTTAAGTATTTACCTCAAAATACTTCTGTACTTTTACTTAAGTAGGATTTTACTTTTACTTGTAATGGAGTATTTTTACTTTGTTGTATTGTAAGTAAAGAATCTGAATACTTCTTCTGCCACTGTTTAAGAGGCAGGGAGAATCAAATAAAAAACAAAATTCTACTTGTTGCATTATGGGAAATGTAGTGTTTTTGGAGCTTGACCCATACCTTGATATTTTTATAGTTATGCATTAAGGGGTTACTGTTAGTATGCTGCAGGTTATAGTGCAGTTGATGTGCACCTCCTCCTACATGTCAGGGCTACAGCAGCTGCAGAGACACCACGTGGAGACCGCTTATGTGTTCTCCTACTGTTTCTATTCCTTCAATCATTTGGTATACCAAATGCCAAAAAGAAAAATGGTTCTGAAAAGCTACTAGTCCAGAGTTTAGTCTTTAGATTCTTTCTTCATTTGATCAGCAGGAAGAATAATTACACAAGGCATGAAACAAAGAGAAACATGTTGATTATTTTTGAAGACAAACAGTTTTGTTCCATCCAAGCTAATAGTAACATTCAAACTTTATCAGTATTCCAGCTGCCAATGAGATACTAACATTAGTTTCATGTCTGTGACAACTATTTCTTCACTAGCCCCAAGCCAGTAATGTGAAATAACAATAAGACAAGGACACATTTAATGAATTACAGCTACAGCGAGTTCATCGTGTGCTGATGTCCCTGCATGATTTCCATGATCTTGAAAATCAGTCGTCATGGTGAAACTAGGGTTATAATCAGGCTTTCAGCTGTTGTTGATTGGTTTTAAAGGGATAAGTCAACCAACTTTACACTTGAACATCAGTTTACTAGCCATGACAAGTACTACTAAGCCTGTACAAACAGTTGTCTGGAGTCCCTGCTGACATCACCATGGTTACTGTATCTCAACTCTGCCATGGAGGAAACTGTTAAACAGGGGCCGTGGAGTTTGAAAGACGTGGGTGTTTCAGGCGGGGAGGGAAAATGTTACAATCAAGTTGCGTTATGGAGAAATGTAAGATCCAGAGTTTCTGAAGCTTGACCCACAGAAGCAACTAAAAGTCAGGATTTCTCTGCCTCTGCTCATACAAAAAAGACCCTGCCTCTTTACCCCCAACATTATGGAAGTGATTTAATTTTTACCAGCAGAGAAAGAAGATGAAAAACAATGAAGTGTAAAGCTGGACATCCAAACTCACTGCCATAATCAGGGGAGTCACAGGATGACAAGAAGCTGGCAGTGAGGACCAGGGACCTCAGCTGAACTGATTACATGTCAGCACTACTCAGTCCAGGTCACATGTGCAACATTGCATCTATTTTGGAGAATGATTGGAGAGTGGTGCATGGTGGGATAGGGATCAATGAGGGGAAAAGTAGGACGCTGCCAGTGACGGCCCTGTCAGACAGCTAGCCCCCCTCCGGTATGTCAGTCCACTCCACTGGTTTATTTATACATCAGCTGAAGCCTGACAGCTACCAGCTGTCTCACATGCAGCCTCAGCCACTGCTATATACAGTACATCTATATATGATACACTTATATGTACGCCTGATAGTGTCGCCCCGTGTGGCCTCGCCAACACAGCACACTCACACGGAGACGGGGGAGGTCGTAACAGTCACCTCTACCACACTGTGCTCTGTGCAGCACACTCATTGACACATGCTCTCCTGCCCCTGCGCTCACTTCATCACTCTCTCTCCACCACTCAGAAATCTGCCTCTCCTTGACCATGTGATAAGACTCGAGCCAAACACACAACAGATGCCAGAGTAGGAAGTAAAGGCTAGCAGGCACCACAGTGCTTTGCTATCAGCTCTGTCAGCAGGACAATGTGGAATGTACAGTCCTTATCAGTTAGCCAACAGGCTGTTGTTGTCTGGTGCGTTATATGTGTATGTGTGTGTATGTTTTCTTCAACGGATGCCAAACACACATATTTCACACACAGATAACACTGCTGACATTCCTTAACATCTGTCTACATCTGAAGAAATGTTCACCATCTGTAGTTCCTCCACCTCTCTCCATTGTGCAGAAAAGCTACAGGAATGTAAGGTAAACCTTAATATCTATAACCTCACTGGGCTGCATGTAACAATTTTAATTATCAGTTCATCACTCAATTATTTTATGATTCATCAAATACATTTAGTCCATATCATGTCAGCAAATGCCACGAGTCCAAGGTGATGTTTTGTCTGACCAACAGTCCAAAACCCAGAGAAATTCACTTGATAAACAATGATATATAACAGAGAAAAGTAGAAACATTTGAGAAGCTGGAACCAGAGAATGAATGACTTCAACCATTAATATTCTACATGGTTGTTAATTAATTTTCTGCCGACTGTTTGATTCATTAACTAATCGTTTCAGCACTAAACTTACTGAAGTTACTGAATGTCACTGGTAGATTAGTGAGATTATAAATGGTATGTTGGTTGGGGTGGACAATAGCAATGCAATCTATGACAGTATATATTAATCCTAATTGATTAATCCTGATTGAGTCAAAATAAACTATAGTGTGTGTGTTCATGGTGATGGAGGATCATGTCAGCCAGTGAAACAGTGTGGCTCACTGATGTGTTTTAATAGCTCTATGGAGCTCTGTGGCACAGAGGCAGAAGATATACACACTATTTGTTAGTAGGATACCTTCATTGTTGGTTTGGGTCCTTTCATGGGATTGGTTGACAGTAAGAAAAATATAGAATATCAGCAGCCAACCACTTCCTTCTCATTTCTGTAAAATCCCACTAACCTGGTACTCTGACTGTAGCACCCCAGTGCCTGAGGAGGCCCCAGAGGGCCCGATCCGAGGTTTCTTGTTGAGGGGCCCCTGGTCCTGGCCGTGTTGTAAACCCCCACCGGCGGTGCCCCCCGCGGCTCCGCCGGTGCCATTGGTTTGGGCCGAGCTCTGCTGGGAGGGGGCCTGCTGGGCTGCCGTCTGCTGCTGGTTCTGGGCCTGAGTCTGGCCTGTCGTCTGCTGGTGCTGCTGGGTCTGGTTCTGCAGACGGACACACAGGGCAAGCTTAGCAGGGCAAGAGTCTGGCTGCAGGGAGTGTGGGAGAGGCAATCTGATTAGAAAGCCAAAAATTAAAAGTGCATACAATTCTTTTACAAGTCTTTTTGTTCTACCCTCTGTTTGCTGAAGTTTTATATGTAGGCTATTCTTTTCTGCTGCTGTCACCCACCTTCACACTGAGATGACTGAAATGCAATCTAACTTGGCAAAACATCATTATTTCAAGGAAACATCATAAATAAAGAGAAATGTGTTCTAAACATGAGGAATGACTGTACAAGTGATAAGACAAAGATTTAATGACACCTGTTTGTGTATTTAGACAATAATGATGGCTCATACGTGTGTGTTAGGTGATGTTCATACACCACCTATTACACAAATGTTTTCACATTTTCAAAAGAGGCCAGCTGAAGCGGCCACACTGCAGAATGTGTTGCCCAGAGATGTTTTTTAGGAATCTGCAGTGCTAGCTCGGCCCTTTAAGCTTTCCATGTGACTGAGCCATGAGACGACAAGAGACTCACACCACATCTGGGTGCGACTGAATCTGTTTTCTTCCCCCCAAATAGTAAAAATAACAAACCAGATTTCTTAATCTCACCTGCAATGGAGTCACAAGAAGTTACCTACTTGGGTGGTTACTTAATCAAAATCTATCTGGTAATTCAATGGTTAAAAACATTGTCACATTTTCTTAATGTTAGTTGCAAGCAAATGTTTTGTATGGCTATGATGTAATCAAGATCTGACTCTGTATGTAATTTCTGCTAGCGTGGTTGACTTTTTTCAGGTGTATGAGTGTACTAGAGGCCAGCAGAGGAACGATACGAGGTGTAGACAAATACCAGTCAGATTCGTAGATGTGGTTCGTTTGGCTCTTCTCAATATGTCACAGCCAACATTTGGAACAGCTTACCAGATGGTGTAATGTATTATTTGTACAATGAGTAATATCTACTATGTCACAACTTTGACTTCAGTCTGTAATGTGGCAGAGGGTCAGCAGCCCTTGTTGTTGTCATGATTTGGTAGCATGGCAGTTGCATCCAGAGGCATTTTGGTCTGCTGCCCCTTGGAAATTGAAAATGAACTGAGAGGTTCCAGACTAATTCACATTTGCAAATTGGTCTGGGGATGTCAGGCTAATGATTTGGTGCAGCCAGGACCACTGGAAATAAATTCTATTCACTTTAGTAGTTTTATCCTGTGTCATGCTTCACTTGTATGTATAACACCTTGTTTGTTTCATGTTGTACTTTTTGTTTCTGCATGTCCATGTTAGATTGAATTGTCTTGAATATTTCGTGTTATGTGTGGGTTGTGACTCCTCAGACTCTGGTGTGAAGCAACACTCAAATCAGGTGTTGCTTTTTAGACAGCAGTTGCTAATGTGACGCAGGAGCTGGGGATTCTCATTAGCTAGGAGGAGACACCTTCCTCTCTCTCACTGCTTACCTTTCTTTCAGAATCCACAACAGCAATCTGCTTTCTAAAACCATGCAGCTAACAGGTACCTGCTTTGGTAGAGGCCCATCGTGCCACTCTCACAATGGGCTCAACAGTGACGGAAGAAGCATTCGGATCCAATAAAACAAAGTAATAATACTCCATCAAAAATAGTACAGTACTTGAGTAAATGTACTTAGTTAATGTCCACCACTGGGGCCCAATCCTGCATGTACAGTGTGCCCCTGCCTCTGGCAAAGTCACAGCTGAATCCCCGTACTGATTTATTACACTGTAAAAATAGCTGAAAGGACAGGACAGAGACTGCTGATTCTAATGGGCTGCTCTTTTATGGGTAGAATGTAAAACTGTCCGGATACGTCTGGCACACTGATGTGATCAAACTATCATCTAAAACATTGTGCTTCATCCCACACTACTGAAAAGCTTAAACGCTGACAAGCTGTGCCAGACGTCCCAACACATTCCACAATATCGTGTCTGAACAGATAATCTACTTCATTGGTATTTGTGCAGCACTGCTTTGTGTTATTATGGTATTCTTATGTTTCTGTGACTTATTATGTTCTCAACAATGTGTTGGCGTACTGATAGACACCAATCTGACAACATAGACACATCAGTGTTGTCCTTGGTTGAATTTGAAGGAGCTTCCATTCTCTGGTAATATTAAACACTGTAGTGAGAAATGACCAGTGACCAACCAAATGCTGGCAAAGTGAACCAAACTTAAAAATTAGCTGGCCAGTAAACTGTAAAATATATTGGAGAATGTAGATCTATCTCAGTCACTGGAGCCAGTAGATCAAACTGCTCTGTTATCAGTGTCAGGTGGCTAACATAAATCAGAGATCACTGCGTGTGACAGAGTCTGGAAACAGCTAAACCCTGCAACCTTTACCTAGAAAGGTGGTCTGACTGCTGCTCCGCTGCTCTGCTTAAATCAGCTGCTCGTGTTTGTCCAGCTTGTGTTTTTCTTCCTCCGTCATTATTCTCTCTGGACAGTAATACAATATCACTAGACTCCACAGGCTTCCAACCTCACACCGGTGTGGGGTTTGGATCACTTCTAGTGCAGGGGTATGTCACAATCTAGCTTTAAGCTTTTAGATAAACCACACAACACGGTATAGTTCAGTCTTAACTGATGCGTTTAAGTGTCACTACCTAAAGACTGTACATTTAACCGCTCTGTGCACTTTAAGTTTAAGACAGTAGAGGTTGTGTGCTTTCAGGAGATGTCTAACAATTACTCTTTAAATCACATAAAATTAGATCCTGCAAACATTATCTCATCCGGTGCTAAAAGTTACTTTTCATGAAATTAAAAAGCTTGAATACTGATGGTAGTGACCAATCCCCACATAAGGTAATACTGGACTATTTTAATATTGATTACTGGCAAGTCATGTGATTAATATGATGGAGGTTCCTTCCAAGATATAGACTGACAAACTAGAGATAATCTACAACATGCTTTGCAGGTATTTAAAATAATGCCCAACACAGAGTAGTGTTATTTTTCATAACCACACAGGTTGGAATGGATTATTCTATACCACGGCCACTTACCAGCAATCAAAACAGTGTTGTGTCCTTTGTGGTGTGGGCAATAATACTGTAACATAAAATTTGTGTTGGCAATACAGAATAAAGATCACTTTACTATTTCAGCAAGTTGGAGTAACATCTGAAACCATCTGTCTCCAGATATGAGGGTTCATTTAAAATGGTGATGATGTCAGAGCCGTGTGGTTATCTGAAAATAATGCAATCACTACAAGTATCTCTGTGCCATGGTATATATAAACCTGATGTGCATTGTTTTTTGCACACTTCAAATACAGTATGTGTCTCTATTCTGAAAGCTTTCATGGAAGTAATGAAATGAGATGGTGGAGTGGCCAGTTGACAGAATGATTTTCATGCTGTGACTTGTTCTCAGCAGAAGTGGATATTTACCTTTTCTGTCTTCTCCTCTGGCTCGTCTTCATTTAGAAACTCTCGTTTTGGGTAGGGGATCTGACACCCAGCAAACACACTAGAAGCAATTGCAGAGAATCGGTGATTTAAATGTTTCTGCATCAACATACTGTACCATACTGATTCCACTATACCAACCAAAACACACAGTCCCTCCCCCAAAACACAGGACAAAAGACAGAAGGTAGGTTAAAGAGCAAATTCCTCATACTTTAAGGAGTAAATCACTGTGGGCCTGTTTTTCTTTTGCTGAATCAAAAGTTTACTAAGGCTCACTCAGTGGTTGGTAATGGGTCCTCCAGGAAGTATGGGTCCTGCAGCGCCTGCTCTGATGTGATTCTTTTGGTGGGGTCCATGGTGAGGAGTTTCTGGAGCTGAAGGCAGAAAAGAATAACACTTAGCTTCAGAAAATCCAAAACTCTTCGATCTACAATAGAGTCAGAATGTATTGGGACATGTTTTGCATTGGTTTGGCTCAACTCCAGTACATTGGAACTCAAATGGAACAATGACTGTGAGTTTAAAGTGCTGACTTCAGCCTTAAGTGAGTTCAAGGGTGTTCACATCCATACTGAGTGAACAGTGTAGGACTTCTAGTCCTTGTTACACATGGCTACTCAAATTTAGAACAATTTAACAAAACAGTGGGCCTCATGCAAGAACCAGTCACACAAACAGATCCATTCTTAAGTGACACGTGGGGTGTGGTCCAGATGCTTTACATATTCAGGATTGCTTAAATTATTTACACCATGAAAGCTTGTTTAAAAACTCTTTACACTGAACTGTATTATCACCATGGGACTTTTGCTGCATCTGCACGTTTATGTATGATGTAGAATAAAACTGAAATGTACTACATACATACTTAAGGATATTTTACTGTAATGTTTGGACAATTTGTAACATCCTCTACAAAACATCCTTCATAAAAAAGAAATGTGTTGGTCTCTTTGGAGTTAAAGCTGCACCTGGCAACTTTGCACAGTGACTCTAAATGACAGTGAGGAGTAACTATTAAAACATGTTTATTGTGAACTGTGTAAAAGTACGTCCTTCAACTGTAAAACGTGAACCAATCCCACTAGCCCGTCAATTGGAACAGTATCTAGATGGGCATTTTTACATACAAATAATCAGTTTATCTTTATATCACATTTATCATACACACACACAACTATCAGACAAGGTGTTTGTTTACAAGGTTTCTACTCTGTAAACTGTGAAACATCCCTCAGGGTTGTTAGTCATTATGCAGTTCAACACAATATGCAAAGTTCCAAACGACCAAAGAAGATTTCCAAAAGGTTTTTCCCTAATAATTCTTTTGAAGCCCCCCCAAAACAGTACATTTCCAGATTTTTCAGATCAGTGCAGATGATCCTTATAGTGTGTGTGTGTGTGTGTGTGTGTGTGTACCTACCAACAGAAAAACTTTGCTGTCTGGTTTGACTTTATGCTTCTCCATGTATTTGATTAAGCTGCTGTTTGCGTACCTGTTACATGAGAAAACACAACGATACACTTAAAAAAAGACTGTATTTTGTATTTAGTTTTTTGGCCTCTGAGTTTCTGATCATCACAGGATCCACTCACGTTGTCCTCCTGAAGTCTTTTTGCAGTGTTGGGTACTCAGGCATCTTCCTAATGTCTTCCCAGTCCTTATCTGTGGAATGCAAAACCACACAAGCAAGCTCATAGTTTCATAAGCATACAATGAGTATATGTATACAGGTCATTGTTTTCGTTTTTATTATTACCAGTTTTTACAGACAATAACCAAATTATTTTAAAAGAACAAATTGGTTTCAAACCCTTCTGTCCAAACACACTCAAAAGTTTAGTTTCCTGCTACGAGACGACACTTATTACTGCATTTTGAAGAAAACAAGGTCCTCTTGTGCTGTGTAGAAAATCCAGCAATAGTAATAGTGGAAGTGAGATCTCTTCAGTTACTGCACATTTTCACATACAGTGTGTGAAACTGAAGCGTACACAAAACTATGCTTGTGTTTAGACACTGTGCTTGGTTTGCTGGTACTGAGGGACAGGTTTTTTTCTGAACCTAGTCACTCAGCTCTGACTGAGCAGTGAAAGAAACTCTGACTCATTTGGGCAGTGGTCACATGCAGCTACAAAGTCTTGAATAAAGTCTTTTTACTTCTTTGGTATTACTCTTCATTATATAATAACAGTATAATCACTATATGTTGTCAGAACGTTGACAAAGGTAGTTAGCAAATACTAATTAGCATCATAGATAGACCAAATATTTGTTTTTACATGTTCATTGCTTTAGGCTTAAAAGGCACCTTGTGGAGTTTTTCACCACTAGTAGCGCTATGGAGCAATGTTTTCACATGTGGGTACCTGTTTTGCTTGTTCTCGTGCAGGTGCATGAGGTGGTGGTAATGTGCCAAGAAACACAGACAACAAAGGTAGGGAAGAACAAGACTGCTAGCCAGTAAACCAATGTAAATAGATGTAAATAATGTAGGTTTCAAAGTGTTAAGAAAAACTCCTTTGCAAGTGTTTTACGAGTAAGGCAATGTACTCAACCTGTTTGTTAGACCTCTAGGATACAAGTAAATATAAATGCACACACTGAATGCAAACATAACTTTGTTTGTTTCCAAGAAACCCCACAGGGCTCCGTAAAGTAAATGCTCAACAGAGTTCTGAAACTTTGGCTGTAATTCACTTGACATTTAATTAGCCTATCCACTTTTTGTCAAATGAAATCACATTGGTTCGAAAACCAGTGCCATGACAACAAAACCAGTGCGATGACACTGTCATCCAGGAATTCTGTTGTGATTAATGGATGACAACAAAAACACAAAAACAATTCATCTGTGGCCAACTGTCAGGGAGCCTGCTGACTCTCCTGCTCACTCCACTTTATAAAGATCATTCAGAATCAAAACAGCAGGCTAACCCAGGCTGTGGTCTTGTCTGTGTGTAGATGTAGTTGTGTGTATTGTGTGCAGACCTGCGGGGAAACCCATGACGCTGAATATCCTGTCCAGCTGGTCATGATGGAAGGGGTTACTGGTCTTGATGTCTTCCTGGCGACAGTGAAAGATGGGCTCGGACGTTAGCAGCTCCGCAAAGATGCAGCCAATTGCCCAAATATCTGGTACATGTACACACACATACACACACACACACACACACACACACACACACACACACACACACACACATACACAGACGCCACTTAATCTGAGTGTTCTTGAGGTACATTAGCTGCAGTGCATAGACTTTCAAGTCTGAAGACCGCTTTATTATCTGCATGCAGAGTTAGGCCCAGGTTTGACCCAAAGGATTGCTGATCTTAAATGTAAAGTCATTCCTACTTTACTGAAACAAGTGAAATCTTATTTAAGTGAGAAAAACCTTCTGGGAATTAGGTGTTTGTAAAACAGGTAGGTTCAGATTATTTGAAATAAAATGATAAACTGGAATTGGATTAGACGTCCACTAATTTTGGGAAATACGCTTACTTGCTTTCTGTCAGAGTTAGATGAGAAAATCAATACCACTGTCATATGTGTTCGTTAAATATGAAGCTACAGCTAGCATCTGGTTAGCTTAGCTTAGCACAAGGGGTGGAAACGGGGAAACAGGTAGCCTGCCTGGCTCTGTTAAATGTTTTATGTTTTATGGCGAATTATGTGACACCTTCTTGGCCCTGAGCAGATACCAGGCAACTAGCGGAGACTCCAGGAGGTTACTGGTCTCTGGCACATAACCATCCGTAAAACAGTGAATTATTGTTTTAACACTTCAGCTTGTGAAGCCAGATAGGTTAGTGATTTCTGGAAACACAAATCCGATCTGATCTTGCAAACAACAGTGCCACCAGTCTGTCTTAAAGATCTGATTTGAGAAACAAATTTGATTTGCCTGCAGTCTGAACAAAGCCTTAGAGATAAGAGTATGAACCACTGATGACAGACTGACAGGATTGTCTCATGTTCCAGGAATGATAAATATAGACATGTAGACACACCCGCTTCATACCAATGAAGACCATGGATCACATGGGCACTCAGACCTTGTCAGCCAGCAATGTTCATTACTATTCACTTCGAGAGACCTTGGGGATTATGCTGCTAAAATGACAACTACGTCTGTTTCAGTTGAGCATTCAATCAGGGTTTAAAGTCCTGAGTTAGTGCAGAGAGCTGTATGTTCAACATACATATACACATGAGGGTTTTCTTTGTACATGTGACCCCAGACTCACCAATTGCTTTGGTGTAGTGCCGGGCCCCCAGCAGCAGCTCAGGGGCCCTGTACCAGAACGTCACCACCACGGGGTCGAGGTCTGCCAGTGGCTTGAGGGGAGAGTTGAAGAGTCTGGCGAAACCCATGTCAGCTACAGGAGGTGTGTGGAGAAGACATGAAGTTAGCAAACAAAGGCATTATCAGAAAGCGATATGAAGGGAGTGCAGGCTGGCCCCAGGTCCAAGGGTGCCGTCAGGGCCGAAGGCTGCTAGCGTCTCAGATAGCACCTCAGGCACGCTACTCTGCCAACGACCCGGAATGTAGATCCTGAAGATGTCAGTTAGGTTTCAGGGCTCAGGGCTACAAACACCAAAGCTAAACCTGAAACACCTACAGCTGTTAAAGTTGGACAAGGCAATATTTGTATGTAAACACATCAGTCCTAGCTTAAATTAACAGAGAAGTGCATCCTCTCTTGTTGAGATACAAAATAGCATTCTGGGGGGCAATTAGCTTAATGAGCAGCAGTGAGTGGTGTGGCCAGTGCTTTGCCCTGGGTTTCCCCTCTCAGGCTACTCACAGGCTGCCCTACCATGTTGTGGCGGTTGTTGGGGCTGGAATACCTACAGACACTATTTAGGGCTGAAAAACTAGTATCTCCTCCTCTGCTCAGTTAAAAAGTTTTTCAGTTAAAAGAAAATGTAATCTGTATTTGTATTTATAATTCATTTTCTTCTAAAAAGACGCACAAGATAAAACAGTAAAGGGCAGAGTTCCTTGTACAGAAGCAAAGATGCAAATATAACATTATCATCTCTATTAAGGAAACTAAACATGATTTTAATTAGGGTTACAGTATTTACAATACAGCAGAGGTATATAATAATAATAACAATAATGAACTTTATTTATATAGCACCTTTCATACAGGGGGTGTAGCTCAAAGTGCTTTACAACAGAAGTGAAGAAACAAGAGAGAGAGAAAAAAAAACCCCCAAAAAAACAAACAAAAAACACGCATAATAAAATAGTGCAAATACTGCGCAATAAAACCAAGCAAACGAATTAGAAGCAGCAAATAGCAAAAGCAGGTATGCCAAGGACAATGTAGTATTTGAAAGATAGCACTAAAACAAAAAAAGGCATATGGCCAATAAAATATGTCAAGAAAAAACGATAGAACAAAACAATAAAATATGTCAAACATAAAACAGAGATAAAACCAGACAGGGTAAGAGTGACAATTAGTTAAAAGCAATGCTGAATATTGTCGTTTAAAAATGTTCAGAGTTTCCATCTCTTATAGCCTTGGGTAGGGAGTTCCATAGTTTTGGGGCATAGTTAAAAAAGGCTGAGCTGCCGATTTTCTTATTTGTGTGAGAGTTTATATTTAAAAAACCAACAGCAGAGGATTATAAAACGACAAAGATTCGTAATGTAGGCTGGTCCCAAACCATTAAGAGCCTTGTAAACAAATAAAAGAACTTTAAAATCAATCCTAAAAGACACCAGGAGTTCCCAGTTTTGCAACCTGCACTGGGCAGGTTCGCTAAAACATCTTGTTGTTCTCACATCTAGTGGAGGTTATTTGGTCCGGCACATCACTGACAGGGTCAGGATTGAGCAACCGGTTTATAGTTGTGAATAGTGTTCTAGGATCATTCTTACTCTCTGCAATCATCTTGGAGAAATGAGCTCTTCTGGCGGAGCGAATGGCTAAGTTAAAAGATATTATTTGTTCCTTGTAAATATTATGATGGACTTCTAGACCAGTTTTCCTCCACAGTGATAAAATCATTTAGGAAAAATGTTTTGTTGGTAAGTGACATTAAAAAGACACAGCTTAAATAATGAAGCCTGGTGTTGTGTTAATTTTATGGTAAAGGGCTGCAGAGGGACTGTAATTAAATTCGTAACATTGACAGCTTTTTTTGTTTTGCATTTTGAGAATAATATCCTTGGGGTAATAATAACTGGTACTGCTGCATCAGCAGGATTAGGCAAAGTAAGGAAGGGGGGGTGGCTTTATCTGGGGTACAGGTCTTATTAGATAGGGAGCTAGCAGTTTGAGCAGGCCTGGCACCCTTAGTCAAAATACCCTTTGCACTAAATAGTGGTGGAATAGACAGCTCAAAGTCTGTATATGTGTTTGTACTGGATACATTACCAAGAGGATACTGTGATAGAGATAGTTGAGAGTTTGTCAGTACCAAGCCTGCTGTTTCTCAGTAGTAGGAAGATAAATGTGATGAGCCTTTGCACGAGAGCAGGGCCAGTTCAATGTTCCAGGATAAAAGACGAGAGCCATTATGGTTCGGGTGGAGACCGTCACGCTTGAAGAGTTCAGGTCGGTTCAGGAATAAAATAAAATAAAATTGTCCACAAAGGGGATATCCCTGCTGCTATAGTGTCTTTTCAGCCAGACGTGTAACTGGCGAACACGGCTGAATTTTACGTCACCAAAACAGGGGGGCGGTAGCGGACCGGAAATCACACACTGCTTTCCAGATTCTAGCAGAGTGTCAATTAAGGCCATGAAGTCAGACCTGGGTGACAGAAAGCTTGTGTTTTGGGGAGCAACACGTGACGGACCATGGATGACCCGACAATAATGGCAGAGATGTGCTGGTTCCTGTCACGGCCATGCTGGGTTCGGCAGTTGCGAGCCTGGGGACGAGCAGAGGATAGCCAACGCTGGTGGTGAGTGGTAGTGTGAGCCTCCAGGCGACGCTCAGCTGTTTCCCGAGTGGAGTTGCCCCGCTTTCGACGCCTAGCAGCATCTTCAACACAAGGGACAGCAGGCAGCAGAGTTGCCCTACGACCAGCAGCAGTAGGGGCAGGCAATCCAGGGGCAGCAGCTGTATCAGGAGGAATAGCTACGTCCTCCAGGGCTTGGTATCTGTTTCTTAGCTGCAATGGTTCAGAGGCACAGGGAGTGGAACAGGCACGGGAATTCAGTCTTGGGTGGGCCACTCATCCTCCTTCAAGTCCATGGGACGTGTGGATGAAATCTGATCACCACCAGTAGTGACAGAACTGAACCATGGAAGAGTGGTGTCGTTGCTATCCAACACCGGAGCCGAGCATTTAGGTGGACTGGGACCATGATGTCCGTAAGCAGAAGTGCTCAGGACTGATAGGTGTTTAGCCTGTGCTGTGACCACAGATGAAAACTCCAGAATTAACTGATCCTTCAGTTTAAGCTCAGTTTCAAGGCGACTGATATTGATCTTCAGCTTGGAGTAAGCAGGTAGGCAGTTCCCACATGCATCCCGCACACATCCGCCATGACAGCAGTAAATTGTTACTTAAAACCGGTACAGCATTGAATAAAATAGTTTCTTGTTAAAAGTCAGTATTTTGCTAATGCTGTTTGGGGTGTGGCTGCGAGCCGACCTGCCGCAAGTGTTAGCTCAGCGCGTTTCTCTGAAAAAATAAACAGTAAAAAGATACCGTTAAAAACAAGCAAGTCCAAAGTCCATTATCCTGCTGAAAGAGGCCACTGCCATTAGGGAATACCGTTTCCATGAAGGGGTGTACTTGGTCTGCAACAATGTTTAGGTAGGTGGTGCGTGTCAAAGTAACATCCACATGAATGGCAGGACCCAAGGTTTCCCAGCAGAACATTGCCCAAAGCATCACACTGCCTCCGCCGGCTTGCCTTCTTCCCATAGTGCATCCCGGTGCCATGTCTTCCCCAGGTAAGCGACGCACACGCACCCGGTCATCCACATGATGTAAAAGAAAACGTGATTCATCAGACCAGGCCACCTTCTTCCATTGCTCCGTGGTCCAGTTCTGATGCTCACGTGCCCATTGTAGGCGCTTTCAGCGGTGGACAGGGGTCAGTATGGGCACCCTGACCGGTCTGTGGCTACGCAGCCCCATACACAACAAACTGCGATGCACTGTGTGTTCTGACACCTTTCTATCAGAACCAGCATTAACTTTTTTGAGCAATTTGAGCTACAGTAGCTCTTCTGTTGGATCGGACCACACGGGCCAGCCTTCGCTCCTCACGCGCATCAATGATCCTTGGCCACCCATGACCCTGTTGCCGGTTCACCGGTTTTCCTTCCTTGGACCATTTTTGGTAGGTACTGACCACTGCAGACCGGGAACACCTCACAAGAGCTGCAGTTTTGTCGTCTAGCCATCACAAGTTGGTCCTTGTCAAAGTCGCTCACATCCTTACGCTTTCCCATTTTTCCTGCTTCCAACACATCAACTTTGAGGACCAAATGTTCACTTGCTGCCTAATATATCCCACCCACTGACAGGTGCCATTGTAACAAGATAATCAATGTTCTTCACTTCACCTGTCAGTGGTCATAATGTTATGGCTGATCGGTTTATGTATATATAATATGTATAATATATATATACAACATGTATTTACAATACAGCAGAGGTATATGTATATATGTATACCTCTGCTGTATTGTAAATACTGTAACCCTACTTAAAAATGTGGCTAGTCAATGTGAGCATCTGTATCTTAATATGTAAAATAATAAAGCCAGCATTCCAGCTCCATATAACAATAAAGATATATAACAAATAAAGAACCTAAACGATTGTGTTGCTTTTAAGAGTGCTATTTAGTGAGTTTAAATATCTCCCAAACTGTGAACTCTCTCTTGTTGGAGCAGCCAACAGTCACACAGGGACAGTGCAGGGAAATACTCACCAGCACCATTTGCACTGAAACAATAAGTTAGTACTATCACTGTGCACACAGGGTTTAAAAATAGACTCCAGCATTGCAGCATTACCCTTCAACAGTCCCCTGGCCAGCTGGCTTATGTAACAGCACTGATCTGAGACTCTGTCAGCCTCTCAGAGAGAAGGTTAAACACTGCAGCTACTGGACACTCTAACAAGTCAACAGCCTCATTGATCCATTGTCATGAGTACTATCTGTCATCTGTATAATTGCACAAATCTGAATCACTCAAGCAGTTTACAGAAATATTCTTTAAATCCACCTTACCGATTTTAACTCTTCCTCGTTCGGGACCTTCCCCCATCACCAGGATGTTAGCTGGTTTCTGGAGGGAACAGAGAAATATTAGATACTGTGTATAATACAAACCACTTGAGTTTAGAAGTGTTATACGTCTAATATGGGACAGTACTTTTAGAAATACACCCAGTTTTAGTAGTGATTCTCTTTTCCAAAATTGCACACGGCAAATGTTGAGTATGTGCGTGTTCAGTGGCCTGTATTGGCTGCCCTGTTGGTTATTGAACCACACGACCCCATGAGCATGTGAGTCTGCCATTTTGTGAGAGTGCACTTAAAACTCTCATGGAGTCCTGTGACAGCTCACACAGGAATGGGGTCAAACACACCCAAGCACCTGGCCCGCGTACGTGTGGTTTTGGGTTAAGAACTAACAAACAAAAATAAGCTTTTGGGAGTAAACGCTGGGTTAGCCTACTGACCTAAATGTAGCGTTTAAAAAGAGTGATGAAATACAGCCCCATATGTTCTGTTTAAGGAGGTTAAAGTTTAAAGCTGCAGCATTCATTTTCTTTTTTTATTTGGCAATTCACATTGATATTATCACCTTATGAAGTTGTTACGGGGGAACGTGTTAGCAAACAATTGCTTATTTGCACATCAAGCAGACACGGAGCAAAATTAGCATCTAGTTGGATTTTTATTCCTGGTCACCTGACAAAAGTAAGCCCAAAGGAACTGCAGAGATAATAATCATTTCCTGTGGGTTTGTCACTAACAGCAACCCCTTTCACATTACACGTGATCCATGTTAATATAAAAACTTCATTAAGGCAGCTTTAAAGTTGGATTTCTATATATTTTTTGGCCCTTTGGAGGCAGTGTACTAAGCTGTAAACACAACATTGACATATTAGCACCTTATAAAGTAGTTTATGCAAACATGTTAGCAAACATTTGCCTATTTACACACCCAGCAGACACAAAGCAACATTAGCATTCATTAAGAGGCATGTTTCTGGCCACTTGACTAATGTAAATCCAATATTTATCTGTGTTTTAGTTCTGGTTTGCTCTCCACCGACTCCTGAGGGAAATTCATGGGTCTTTTACTGCTAAAATGCTTCGCTATGATAACTAGCTAGTCGCTAACTTTGTCATGTCTGCCCTTAGGTGCTGGGCAGCTAGCATACAGTGGGTTTATCAGAGTTTTTTTTGCTGAACCAAAGAAGTAAAGTTACGGGCTTTAAACCAAAACCATGAGCTGACAGATACTAAACACTATGTAGAGCTGAGGGGAACTGAAGAGTTGGTGATAGTTCTCCTTGTGTTCGTAATTATGTGTGAGCCCTTTCACATTACATATAGTCCATGTATTATCCATGTTAATATAAAAACACAGTGCAGCTTTAAAGCTAGATTCATTCATTTTTTTCCACTTGGATGCAGTGAAACAAGTATTTACACATCCAGTAGACACGAAGCAACATTAGCATTAATTTGGTGTCATGTTTCTGGCCATTGACTAATAAGTCCAATATTTACTTTTTTGTTAAATTTCCCCTCTGGGGATCAATAAAAGCTCATCTTATCTTAGCTAGTCTGCTGTTTGATGCTGGGCAGGTAGCATACATTGTGTCTGTCAGAGCATTTTGGCTGAAACGAGCTGTCTGGGGCTGCTGCTGGAAATTAGGTAGATGAGAGCAGAATTAGCGTGCCGTAAAACAGTGAGCTAAAAGAGGCTAAAAAACTCCAAATAGGCCCTGAGGGGAACTGCAGAGTTGGATGATCATTTTCTGTGGGTTTACTACCTTTCATATTACATATAGTCATTTGAGCCATTGTATAAATAAAAATAAAAAATATTGATTAGTGCAACTTTAACACCACAAGTTTCCACCAAAGAATGTTGAAATCTGTGTTCTTTAGTGAGAAAGAAGTGAGCAGTGTGAGGAAGTCTGGTTGAGACTTTCACCACAGGGGTCACAGAGAGGGCAACACGGACACTAACACATTGGCAGTGATACGTTTTTAACTTACTGCTATTCACACTAATCAGCAATTACACTTCCTGCATATAATTATGGGTTATAAGTACTGTGTTGTTATTCACTGAATTACCCAGTGGTATCAAACAAACAGGCATGCTGCTGCACATTTAATCAGAGGGAAAATGGAAAATGTTTTTAAGTTTACAGTTGCCTTCTCATGCAGTAGGACGCGGTATCTGCTTGTCGTCAAACAGTCTGCCAGTTCTCCCCGGGTATCTGTGCGAATGTGAACCCTCTGGATTGGCGGACTCAGATCTGCCTGGCAAACACGCCTTGTCGCTATAGAAACAGCGCTAATAATGAGGTCTATTATTCACGCCCCCCACAACACGACACGCGGCCATCAGCAAACACAAAGACAATCGTCTCTTAAAAGGCCAGAGGAGTTCAGGCTCACCAGCTCCTCTTTCAAATTCCAAACAGGCCTAACTGAATAAATATGCCGGCCTGAATTCATTTTGGCTGTTTGAAAAACAGTTATTACCTCTCGAATGTTCTGTAAAAGACCTCAGTGAGTGTCTTCTGCCTCTTTAAAATGCAAAATAAGCATGCAACATAACCACTGAGGAAAAGAAGTTAATGTTTCTGTGGAACTGGACAAGAGAGACCACAGCTTAACACAGTGGAGCACAGTGACATTAAATATGGAACATTTTTTGCGCTGAAATACAGTGTGTGTTTAATATTTGGACTAGTGTCATTCTGAACTATGCACCAAATTGTGTTTCACACCCCAAAATTGAGACTTCCTCTTGAATTCATCCAGTGAAATCAATCAGTTACAGTTGGTTAGTTTCCTAAATGGATCAGGAGCCGAGGGAAAATATACGCTCCATCCCACTGAGGACCAGTACACTCCTTAGGGACGTGGCCCCCTTCTACAAAACCATCTACATCTTTGTCTCAAGAACTAGGCCAGTTCAGGAGCCAGAGGCACACTTATACAACAGAATGGGCAAGTTGATAAACAGGCTGTCCTAAAACCAAAAGGTCACAGCCAACAGGGCCATCAACAACCGCCAGTCCTGTACAAGTGTCCACATAATGAACGCCTACCTAGGCGTGCACTTGGTCTGAAAAACTAATTTTGGAATTTATACAGTCAAAATGACTGTAAAGAAAGTAAACAAAAATAGCACACCATCTTATGTGCAGGTCTGCAGGCTGAGCTTCTTTTCACATCTACTGCCTGACTTTCTGAACCTGGTCTAAAAGATCACATTGACATGTCAATGCATCTGCAGTTCTTTTCTAGAATAGCGCTGCTTTTGTTTACATCTACTGCAAACATGAATACAAAGAAAAAATATTCTGAAACTATTTTAAGGTTCAGTTCATTTCAGCTGTGTTTTTACAAACTGTTTTAAAACCTTGAGCTCTATTTTTCGTTTCTCTTGGTTATGACTACCTTTTTAATGCCCACAGTTCATGCTCACACAACAAACTGTATGCAGTACTTTTAAAAATGTATTCATTCTAGGCAAGTATGACATAAAGTGCGCAAAGGCAACAACGTATCGTTGTTGTCCTTAGCCGCGTTTCCATCCAAAGTACCCGGAACTTTTAGTCCCAGGAACTACTTTTCAAGGAACTGAAAGGTTCCTTCAGCCCGTTTTTGTCTGCGTTTCCACCGCGGTCTAAAGACCCTCAAAGATCAGACAAATTAGTTAATAAAATGCTGCGAGTACTCAACCAATCAAAAATGTTCAGCGCTGCAAATACCTTCCCCACCTTTGGAAAGTACTACCCTCCAAGCAGGGACTTTTTGTGGGGTAAAATATTGTCCACCAAACTTAATTTAGACCCTGGTCCCTGCGGTGGAAACGCGGCTTTAATGTGGACCAAGTGAACCGAACTACAGGTGTGAAAGTATTCAGATAACTTCAGTTTAGCATCAGCTAAATATTCCATAACCATCAACATTTAATAAATGGTGATAGACATGAAACCCTTAATGACCTCAGTTCTTTGTCTTACATAGAGTTAATACGGCAAGACTAAGTCAAAAATGACATCAGATGAAGAGTGGTAGACATGATTCTCCTTGAGGGGGTGTTAGACAGTCATTTTACTTGGCATATAACTGTATATCCATACAAATTCAATAAAAAAAAAAATAAAGGTCTAAAGAGCATAATACTCATTGTTCATTACTATGTAATTTAATCATTGAAGACAGAGATGTGTTAACTGCAGGTTCAAACAGCAGCAATGCTGTAGTGAAATCCCATGCATATATAAAGGTTAAAGGCTAACACGAGTTATCATTTACAGTATCTGCCCCTCCCATCCTCACGAGTCAGTCCTGATAACAGCAGCATCAGCATCGGCTGTTGGTGCAGTCTGACTGTGTGGGACAGCAGTACACAGTACTGTACATATACAGTATAGTTGCTTTGGCCTGCAGAGCTGCTAAGTCAGCATCTTGACTCAGCTAGCCGGACAGTGGGCTTGGCACTAGCTAAAGGCTGTTGCGTAACCCTTGCAGGGGCGTAGGAGTGGGGGTGGGGGGTGGTGGGTGGATCCGGGGAGAAAGGAGTGGCAGGACAAGTGGGGGATGGGAGCTATGCAGTGGTGCGATGCAAAGCACATGCCTGATATCTATAGTGCGGGGACACAGAGCATGCTGCACACCAGCACAAACACACAGTTATGTAACAGCAGGAATGCTGGAGCCGTGACATGTGCTGGTAGGAGCACCTTTCCCCACAGCCATACAGCAGATTACATGGCTGTCGTCACGTAGAAACAACATAACTTGTTTCATAGAAAACATGCATTAAGCAGCAACATGCTCACTATGACCAGCATTTTGATTTGTTGTTACTCACACCCACAGAGAGAACTGACAAAGAGCCAGGCACCTGCACAAAGATGATAATCTGACCAACAACAAGAACCAAAAATGACCAGTTGTAGAAGGGAGAATTTAGGGAGCTCTTTGGCCACAATGGCAGGAAGCCCCCTGGCAATGAGACAGCTAAATAACGGCACTAACTGCGATACATCAGTGCAGTCACATAGAGTTTACAATGGAGAATTCCATCCGGCTACAATGAAAATAGTTATAAAGGGCCGGAAGAGTTGGTGCACCGATAAGAATAGTGTGACCTTCAGGGAGCAAAACAACCACACAGCTCCTGTGGGAGAACTGATGTTGCTGTAAAAGAGAGCGAGCTTCCCCCTCTTATTACTGCCTTACTTCTTCATCATTAAACGCGCATGGTGCTGGCCTTGATGATGACCGCAGTAGAGAGACTTCATCTAACAGCTCACTGTGGTTAATTCTGCTTGGACTTTTCCTCCCTGCAATATCTAAAACTGATCCACTAACCAAATAGTGAATCATATGTCCATATCTTGTTGCGTAGACCTGGTTCTATTGAAGAACAGAACCGCTAACAAAGCTCCGCTAACTGTAGTAAATCTGTAATAAACACAATTTCCTGTAGGTGCTTCACAATAAAAACCTCCTGCTGGTTCACCGCTGAAAAACCTTTACAGAGTTTCTGCAGTGTTCACCAAATTAGACTTTTTATTTAATACCTATATACCTTAATACAATTTAATACCTCTTTCATGGATGACAAAATGTTGATTCATGTGCGCTGTCCTTAAATAAAGAAATGAAATCAAATGAAATGAAAGTAACACATTACTTCCCAGCTGTATATAACAATAAGATAATTGGTGGATGGATTAACCAATTAAAAAATAATTCATTCATTGAAGTTAATTTAAGTTTTTGCTGAAATGGACACTTGCCCTGTATGACACGAGCTAGCTACTGTAGCTAGCAGCAGTGACAGTGCTTGCTGCAGGTCTGATGGTGGTAACTCCACTAAAAAGTATTGAACAGCATCCTGCACCTCAGTCCACTGTCACACCTGTGTCACTTGTAGTTTTATTACCTTATAAGGCCTTTTATTAAAAGAACTGAATTCAATACTTTTTAAGACTTTTTAATACCCTGTTTTAATGTGAAGCAGCAACAGCTAAACTCCAAATTACAGAGATTCAGTTAGAAGCTACAATAGTAGTGAGAACACAGAGAAACCTTTAAACACTTTTAATTTGTGTGCTTTCTGCTGAAGTGGAGATATGTACCGGTGAATGGCAGCAAGACATCAGTGGTTTGTCTACAGTCAAAACAGAGCCAGGAACCCTGGCATGACTAGTTATATGAAAACACTGTTTCTATCAGTTTTTATTTGATCTTCTCTTCATTGATGCACCGACTTTTCCACACCAGACTACTTCACTTTCTTTTCAAATTCCTGTTGTTTCCACTCAGACTGTGTTAGTTTTTCCACTCAGTTTTAGAAATTAATAATGTGCATTAAAACATTCCCACGTGGATGGAAATACAATAACTGTAAATAAAATAAAGTCATATTTTAAACAGAAATGACAAAATTGTCACAGGTTCCTGCTTCTCAGGTGTGAATATTTTCTGGTCCTCTAGTAAACTGAATATTGTTGGATTTTAGGCGGCTGGACAAAAAAATGCTAATTAGTTAACTTGGGCTGGTAACATGGGTGACTCATGTTGGACACAGTATTAGACAGATGAAGCTGGTTGAGCCTAAAGGTGACAAATTCTGGCAGACTTTCTTGGGTGTGACCAAAGTCTGTGCTAAAGCCAGTAAATGAAAAAATGACTTGCGTCAGTGCGACCAGTGTAAAACATTAGTCTGCAGTCCTGAATAAGCCAGTGAAAGTAGTTTGAGATTAACTTGTGCAACAGGACTAGGCTACAAAGTGACTGACCCTAAGCACTTACTGGACTTACTTTCTGACGTCAGGTTCTGGGAATGATTCGCTTGACTCACCGTTTGAAACTGACTGAATCCCTAAAAGCACAATATTAATCAACACATTGTAATTTCAGCTCAACAGTAGCCCTTCTTGGGGCGGATACACAGCCGCTGCAATGGAATCAAAAAAGCCCAGAGTTCACTGATTGATAAACTGATGCTGGCAAAGAGACAGACCATTTGATGGTGGATTAGTTTATGGTTCCAAATCACCAGAGAGAGACAGTGTGAAAGACTGAGCACGCTCCCTGATCCCTGCAGGTTTACATAATGTGATGTCCAGCCACCACATGACCATCGAGGATTGCCGGGGATTATGTAAGAGGGGACGTGCGGATTCAAAGAAGATGGAACCCTATACATAGATAGACGCCTGCCCTGGACTGCGTGACTGCTCTGCCCTCTGACCTCTGAACCCAACTTACCCACTAAGAGGTGTATTCAGAGAAATCAACCAACAGCTTAGCTACACTTCAGTCAGAGTGTATAATCTCACTCATTCATTCTCTCGTGAGCATTATCTGGAAATAACCTCCCTCCAGATCATCTGATGTCAAAGCAGTGACGGTGATAATCAAATTAAACTTTTGCCACATAATCTGATGTGTTTTGATTAATTAGACTTTTTCCTCCACGCAAATGTTCCTCGCTAGGGAGTGACAGATGCAGGGAGGGATACAGTAAGAGCGAGGGAGCCACACATACAGATGGGCTGTGGGTGTTTACAGTACACAGTCAGATATGAGACAGAGAGAAAGAACATTGTTCCAATTCTGTTTTGTTTTTATCTCACATGTGACAGACCTGACAGGTCTTTTCTAAAAAGCTGCATGGAGTCACAATAGCCCCTTTTATACAGCCTGTTCAAGGCGGGAATGTTGCGCCGTTATTCCGCCTTGCCGTTCTGTATAAAACGTATGAACATGGAATGGGGGGGCATTGTTGTTCCACTGTTAAACCGCCAGTGGAGGTAGTAGCCGAATCGATGTCTGTGTAAAATGGTGGGAGGCGGCAGGATGTTTTGAAGACATGGCATGTGTGCAACCCACCACCGGGGGAATTAAAAAGCAGCTAGCAGCAGTTAGCAGCTAACTCAAAGAAGAAGAAGTTAGCAGTTAACCTACAGCAAGCGAAAATGTCTGCGAACTGAGGAGAAAACGAGTTCCAGGAGCTCCTTACCCTCCGAGAAGAGGATGAGATCAATGATGCGGATGTTATACATCACACTAGATGCCGACGCTGTTGTGTTACACGTCACGCCTCTTTTGCTTCCAGAATGTTGTTTAGTTCAGTGTAAATAAGCAAAGCCGGCAGTATTGAGAGATCTCTGTTTAAAAAGGGCTACTGATTCAGTTGTGATCTGGACCACATTGACATGAGATACAACGTGAGATCTTAAAGGGGAACTCCACTGATTTTACACATCACAGTGTGTTTGCAGGTGTTGGCGAGTACTACTGCATATGTGAAAAAAGTTGTATAAAGCCTTTTGTGTCTCCAGATGGACCTGTGGGAAGTCTGATAAATGTCCTCAAGTGATGTCACTTGAGTCTGCGTAGGAGTGCAATGGGAAATCGGTGGAGTACTCAAATCACAGTTTGTCACTGCCGTAATAAAAATAAGTCCATTAAATGGTTCACCTAGTCTCGCATAGCCAGTGTAAACGGTAATATGCAGATAGTGGAAGGGGAGGAGAATTCTGACTGAAACAGTCAGTCAATGGCAGGCTTATACCCACAGCCTACTTCCTGTGAGTCAGACTATGGTTCACCTAACGGACAGCAGTTTTACCGGGTATAGCAACACACCACAATATAAATGAATCAATTAGGTGTAGACAAGCCAAAAACAAGTAGAATAAATTATTGCACTGCATCCCACAGTCTGTTGTTCCACCACAGATACTCAAAACAAGCTGGCAACCAGACTCATTTGTTTTGTAATGTAGTCAGATAAACCAGAAAATAATGAGACTGCATTTTTTTATTATATTACTTAACAGTATGTGTTTCTTGATGTGAAATGGCTTCAGTGTATTGTACACTTCTTGTCTTTATGAACTCACCTGCTGCCTTTAGCAGAGGAATGAACGAACAAGATGTTAGTATTGATATTATAGGCCAATTAAGAGTTGATTGTCAGGGAGCTAACCCTTGCTAAAATTTCAACTAGCTTAGCCAACCAAGACTGTGGTGATTAAAGTTAATGCAACACTTCATTCAGTCGCAATATGGACGCACTATTCCGGTTAACACAACAATTTTGATTTCATTCCTGCCATTCTGCCATCTTATCAGAGATGTTAAGACACACAATGAGAAGCCCTGTGTTCTGGCTCCAGCCTGACTCTCAGCAACAGAGAATGAAACCTCCCTCTTTAACCAAAGCACTGTGGGAAAACCGAGGTGGAGAGAATCTCACAGGAACCACCCGAGTGTTGTAGGTTAAAGGGTAGACAAGAGTCAGACAACATTCAGAGTGTGGGTCAGGACGTTCTGCTCCTCAGGCTTTACAATCAAACTCCTCCAGACAATCATCATAACAACACACCACACCGAGACATAACAACACCTGCACTGAAATAACACAGCTCTGCTTCTAGTTAGAATGGTACAGTGTGGCAGAGAGATACTGTACAAGGTGCACCTTAACACAATAATATCTCTACTTTAGATTTACAGCTAGTGTCAAGGTGTGACATATCAACAGAATTCAACAAACACAATGAACTTCAGTTTATGATGGGGAAATATTTCCAATATTGTCATTTTTAATTCTGATCAATTCTGTGGTTAGTTTACTTTGGCCTGCCATACCATATGTAAACGCCTGATTTGCACCATGGATGTATTATAAGAACTGGATACCGGACCCAAAGATGGCGCCTATTCAGTCCAATGAGAATTGCTTGCCTGGCGCATACGCCGAAAACGTTTCTAGCTTCCAGGATTACTTCCAGGTTATGCGGCTCACTGAATATGCGCAGTAGTGTTTCCCCCCCGCTGGCCCCGCCCACGAGTTCCCGCTCAGCCCATAGACTTTACTTTACATGACGTCACAGATTTTTTAATCGCTTTTCTCGGCTTGAGGAGAGTTTTAGAAATATAAAACCTCCATGGATCAAAAATGCATAATAGAAAGAGTCATAATCGACCTTGTTTGCAGTTGGAGGTGTCCTGTCAACAGTTTTACAGATGTCTCTTTTACAATGGTGGCCTATGGGGAAAATGCTTTTTGGGGCGCAGGGGAATTTTTCGCTGCAATACCACGAGTGGCCACTGGAAAAAATTGGAAGCAAGGCTGAGCAGCGGTGCCGTATCAAGTTCTTATTATACATCCATGATTTGCACACAAACTAAAAGTTAGATGAAGCTAATGTTAGCATAAGTAGCAACTCGGAAGTAGGTGAGCTGCTTTGTGTTAAATTATTATTAATGTTATCTTTTATCTTATTTTTTAAAGATTAGTTTTTGGGCATTTTATAGTGACAGTGGAGAGACACAGGAAATGTGGGGAAAAAGAGTAGGGGAATGACATGCAGTCATTTCGATTCGAATCGAACCGGACACTCGCTGCCCAGGGCTTTTGCGCCCATGTGGTATGCGCCCTAACCACTCGGCTATTGGGTCGCCCCAATGTTATCATTTTTTATGCTTTATTGAACTTTATAAACAAGGCAATATAACCATGGTAGTACAAAGCCATGGCATACTTCTACATACAAGAACATAGACATTCAGTAATAAAATTAAGCTAACTCGTGCTAAAGCTAACAGTCAGTGTATATTAGGACAATATGAGCAAGGGCTAAACCACAGACTGTAGAAAAACATGGCTGTATATGTCACAAATAGGTTTCTGAAGGGAGGTCTTTAATTTGCATATAATATATATATATATATATATATATATATATATATAAAACACATAAAATGCTAAATGAACTATTGAGACCCAGACTTCATGTAGAAAAATCTACTGACTTTTTTTCAGAAAGAAATTTACATCTTAGCCTTATAAAGCGTTACATTGTTACACCACAGAATTTATCTACTCCCACAAAGCTCCATTCATTTTTCAGGTTTCCTTTTGGTGGCCTGGTTGTTGTATTTTTAGTTCTTTTTTATCTTCAAGTCTCCATCTATCTAAGCCTGTCCATTGAATGGACAAGTGTGATGACAGCACACATTGCTGCTACAAGAAAACTTCTACCTCTCCTGGGTAACAGTGACATTAATGGTGTCGCTTTTGGAAACGGCTCCAAGATTGAGTGTCTGCTGGAGCTGGTGTGTGTCTCGAAAGGGAAACTGGAGCGGTGAAGCTAATATAGCTGCTCACCAGATCCCTGTGGAGCACCCAGTTGGCATGGAGGTAATGGATCCCATCCAGAATCTGATACAGGAGAGACTTCACCATCCCTCGGGGCAGCTGCATGGGCTTCTTGTTGGCCTTAGAGGCGCGGTGGAACTTGATGATGTGCTAAGGGAGAGAAAGGTTTCACCTCAGTGGTGCTTGTGGAGTGAAGCGTGTCTTGTCAGCTCTGACAGTGTAGCTACAACATTCACCAGAAAACAGCTTCTCCACATCTCGGTGATGCCTGGTAGATTAGGCACACTATGATGCTGTGATTTATGTATATTGTCATTTTATTGTGTAACCTTATTGGCAGCTGGAGCTACAGAAAAGGTTTCCTGAGTTTACAGTACAGCAGGGTGGGAAAGCAACACCAGCAGGCAGACACATGTGTGTAATTTAATTATTATTCATTTTTTAAAGACACCACTAATTCAAGTTATATCTAGGGCTGCCCCCTGAAAGTCGAAGATTCGAATCATCAGTCGGAGACCCCTCAGTCGACTGAGATTCTACTTTTTTTTGTCAGTCAGTGTGCAGTACTTTCACGCTGCTCTCCAGCTCACAGCAACTTCATATGATACAGTCTCTGGCTTTTGTTTGATATCTGGTGTCAACAAAAAATGTTGTTGCACATTTCCGGTCCGTCGTTAGCGTAGTTAGCATGCATTAGCATGCATTAGCTCGGAGGGCTAACTTTGCTTGTTTACTATATTACGTGAACATTGCTGTCACCCTGAACGTCCCACTGAACCCTGTTCATCTGGCAGTTGAATAAAGCCTTGCTTGATAGTCAATAGCTGTGTCTCAATTCAGGGGCTGCAACCTTCATAGACCACGAAGGCCAAACCGAGTGTTGTTAAATGAGACGGTTTCCTGTTTGTGTCACCAGCGTCATGAAGCGCAGCTCCTGTCACCTAGCAACCTTGACAGCTGCAGTTGAGGTTTGAGGTTTTCTAAGGTCCATTGGTTTTTTAACATTTGTATCATTAGCTATTCGAGTGAGTTGAAACCCAATACTTACCTTTAAAAGTGTAATCCTGCTCGGCCGCTGTTGACTGTACGTTTGGGGACGCCATATTCTCTTGCGCGCAATGAATCTTGGGATAGGTTGGGCCGCGAAGGATCCAGCTGTTAGATCCTTCAAATTTGGGAAAAGAAGGCCACATTTTTCGGCCGCATTCAAAGGAGCCTTCAAAATGGGACGGCCTTGTCATGCCGCTGTGACGCATTCCCTCTTTAAATGCATGAAAAAAAAAAGGGAATGAACAGTTGAATATTCTTATTGAACAGCCAAATCCGATTCGACTGACAAAATTCTGAGTCTGGTACAGCCCTAGTTATTCCATATGTTGCAAAATAATTATTCCGAACATCAGGAAACCTTTTCTGCACAAGGGTCATCAAGTTTGCTGCCATGTTGTAGTGAAGGAAAAATACAAATTTGCTGTGGCACAGTAATACACCATGTACACACATGTACTGTTGCATGTTGCAATGGCACAGAGAGACTTACCCAAAGGTCATGTTCGGCATAGTCGAAGAGGAGCCAAACCTTTCTGTCACTGTGGGACAGGAACACTTTCTGCAGAGCGATCACATTTGGGTGTTTCAGTTCTCGTAACAGCTGAAAGACACAACAGAAAAGTGTGAAACATTTGGAAGGGGGTCGTTTTAAAACAAGACAAGGCATGTGTTAACATTTTTATTTAATGCCAGTTTTGTGTGTAAGCATGTTTTCTTGAAATCGGTGCTCATGTGATATGGATGTAATAAAACCCAGACTGTCGGGAGCAGATGAGTGTTCTCATGAAAGAAAGCCCTTTAACTGTTGCAACATTTGGAAAATAGTAAGTAGGAACAAAGTGCAAATTCCTTCAGTGTGGTGACCCCTAAATAGCAGCTAAAGTTATGGTTAATGTCCAATTTACAGGATTTTACAAGGACAAAATGTACCCTGCGGTTTTCCAATATAAAAATATTTCTTTACATCATGTGCAAAAATGTGAGGGAAAAATAAATTGTACACAAGCACAAACTGTCCTCTGTCCTCAAACACAGAGACATGTATGCAGATTAATCAAGTACATTCCCGACAAGGAATAATGAGATGGGTAATGGAATACATGCCATTTGGTGGCTCTTGTGCAAAACCCCTTAGAGTATTGTGAATGAATTCATTTACAGCATGGATACACATTACACAAAAAAGACAGAGAGTAATTAATATCTAAAATGAGACATCCAACAACGGCTAAATGTCTCATTTAATATGCCAGTATTGCCGGGATTTAAGAAAAAAAAAAAAAGTTCACATTCTGCATGGTTGGTTATGCCAAGAATACCCTATCCCATCTATATGCAAACTATTAATTTTAGAGGAGACATCATGTAAAAGACAACCATTTCTCAGAAATAATATTTATCAACTCCACAGTGTGGATATGAGTCAGCAGCCATGTGTATACAGTATAAAATACTGCATGTGAGTTTAAATGGTGGATGACTGGCATCCAGGCTCTGTGTAATCCTCTTAATATCATGAGCTGATTAGCTCTTTGTCTGATTTTGTTAATCATATATCACTGTAAAAAATTCAAACATGCCTCTTAATACATCCTGAATGGATACATGAAACTGATGAAACTGAAGTAACAAGCATGGCAAATTCAATTTCAAAGGAATAGAGGTGTCATTGTGTCAGTCCAACACTTTGACCCAGACTGAAATATCTATTACTGTAGGATGGACATTTTGTAAATACATTTATTGTCCCCAGAGGATGAATACTATTACTGTGGTTATCCCCTGATTTTTCATCTAGTTTTGGAACTACAGTTCCCATGATGCTGATGATGTAAACAAGAAGTATAATGTTGCCATGGATTCAGTGAGTTATGCTGTGGGCTACGACTTCAGCTCCGTTTTTTTTCTGTTGTCTATATTTGTTTACATTTTGGCAAACTGGCACCATTACAAGTATACCGAATGAGCTGTACTATCATTGGATTACTGTGATACTGAAGAAAACTTAAAAACCTGTTGCTTCTCAGGCAAGTTCTGGTGTTACAAGGAGTGACTCTTTATCTATGATTTGATCTATGGAGATAATGATATACTCGGAAAGTGTTAAGTCACACTGAATCTAAGAATGTGTATTTGGATTTGGAGTCATGACTCAGAGAATGAGTGTGAGCTTTGACGCTAATCGCGGCAATCAGGCACTTAATAGCTTCCATCAGCTGTATGCCACAGCCTCTACTGACAACCTCACGCTGTATGCTTCACGTCTGTCTTTCTGCGCTCCCCCTTCAACTCTCCAGCGCTTCCCCAGTGTGGCACGCCTTCCAGGTGAAAACCTCTGATTTAGAAACTTAGAATAAGCATTTTTCCAACAACACAAGACCTCAAAAACAAATGACAGCATTCCTGTCAGCTGTACTTAATGCTAACAAATCATGCAATGCAGAGATTTAAGCTTGAATTGTAAAGTAATATTATTATAGTTATTGATCATTATATAAGATCAATGAACAGCAAAAGTAAGAGCTCTCTCTGGTGAAACATGATTCCAATGGGAACAGCAAACTATCCCAGTCACAAAAATGCCCAATTGTGTCCCAATTTTAAATGAGTTTCATCTATTGTAGAGCTGCAATGATTAGTCGATTAATCCATTAGTCGATCGAAAGAAAATGAATTGCCAACTATTTTGATAATTGATTAATCGTTTCAACAAACGTTTGCTGGTTCCAGCTTCTTAAATGTGAGGATCTGCTGCTTTTCTTTGTCATTTCTGACAGTAAATGAAGAGTCTTTGGGTTTTGGACTGTTGGTCAGACAAAAGGAACAATTTGAAGACTTTGGGCTCTGGGAAACTGTGATGAACATTTTTCACAATTTCTTGACATTTTATAGACTAAACGATTGATCGTGAAAATAATCGGCAGATGAATCGATAATGAAAATAATCATTAGTTGCAGCCGTAATCTATTGTACCAGCTTCAAAGGAACAGTATGGAAACATCTAATGTTGTCCTATCATTTATCAGAGAGTCCCTGGCTGTAACAGCAGCTGAAGGCCTAATGGAAGTTAGCAGCTGCATAATGCAGGACTTCCATCCTGGCTAATGCTGCACACTGTGTTTTATCATTCAAGCTGCACCTCTTTCTCTGTCTTTGTAACTGGTTCATTGGCTTCACCCACTCCCATTCTCACTGTGCCATTTGCTGACCCATCACAGACTATCCATAATCAATCATGCCCTTTAGACAGGCCTCCATGTCTGCAGGGTGTTTTGGGAGGGAGTGAGACAGAACTGAAACCATCTACAGTGAATCCCACTCACTGAATGAATTATTCATTTGTACAGGCTGTCATGACTCTTACTGTACTTCACCTACAGTAAGATGCAGAGAAAAACAGCGCAGATGTCTCTTTTAAATTTGCAATATGGTAGTGTTTCAGTTTTATATTCACAATTATTGGATTGTCAACACAAGTTTTTTGTCTGTTGTGACTCCCATGTGGTTGTGGCTGTATGAACACATTTTGTACATGCACATGGTGACTCGAGTCCAAAAGAGTTACATCAAAGAATAATATCCTAATTGCTTAGTAATTGAGTAACACAGATGGAGAATGAATGATACAAAAATGCAGTCAGAAAGTGAGAACACAAGCCGGCATTAAGTGGTTGTGGCAATCAAATACCAATGTGAACCTTCAGCTTGATGATTCTTATACACTCAAAGTCACACTCAAAGAGTAACTAAAGCTGTGTAAAAACCTTATGCTTTTGAAACCAGGTCAGCAGCTCACAGGGAAAGGCTCTAATTTCAGAGAATCTATTGACACAAATCCTGCGTTGCATGGTAGCGCTGCTCTCGTACACACTCATAAACAGGACTGCACTGGTATTACTTACCTAATTTATCATGTAAAGCATCTTTGAGTATCCAGAAAAGTGCTCTATAAACAATTTTTGCAGGTACAGTATTTTCTCATAAAGCAAAGTATTGGACAAATTGAAATTGTGATCTGATGAAGGCACTAGATGAAAGGTCAGGGGATCAACATAAAGGGCTCAGCTTTCTTTAAGCAAACTAGTTAGTACAACATGTCATCCGACTACGTCTAAAGGAAAAAGTGTTTATACCTGTTCCATATGGCTGCCCTCTAAACGGAAGGTGGGGCGAAAAGCCTGCCGTCATAAAAAGCAAGATGTGACGAATTGTACTTTTGGACAGTCCCCTCTAGAAGCCATTCATTCAGAGCTTAAGTTCAAACCTTGCTTACTTTCTCACCTCTGCACACCTGGCCAATAGCTGCGTAGAGTGGGAGCACGTGTCAGATTGTCTGTTTCAGAAAATGACAAAAATTGTTGGACACAACAACCCCCGATTCTGATGTTGGAAAGGTGTGGGAGTAGGGGCTTTTAGACGCTGAAACCGCAAAAAAGCTTTTCTGCTGTCGTGTTGTAGTTATTTTACTGAGGCGGCTCTAAGGACACAAGAATCCACTTTGTGTTACTGAATTTGAAACAGACCTTTCATCTTTCAGAAGGCAGGGGAAACCAACTGCCTTGACACAATTATGCCAAAGACCATGCAAGTAACTGTGTATGACCCTTAAAGTTGTTGCTTCATCAAAGTTGAGACTGTGTCTTAACAGTGCTCTGTCATGCAAAACCTGTGTTGGTTTTTCTGATTTCCAGACAAAGGAAGCGGATTCTTAATGTGGAAAGAACCTTTACGCCACTGCCCAGAGCCAATGTATTCTAATGATCTAAAATAGATAAGAAGAATCATCAAAATAAATTATACAGTAGATCAATTGTGATAACTGGCAAAAATGCTATATTTCAAATTGTGTTGTGCCCACAAGGCAGTTGAGGACAGCCTTAGCATGGAAAGTGACAGAGGGAGGGACAAACCGAGGGGAATAATGCAGGAATTGTATGCAGGCTGTTAGATTTGGCCTGTGGATGGGGAAATGAGGTTTGTGTTTAATCACAACCTTAATCCTTGGGTTAGAATGGGGCATTGTGGTAATGAGCCCTGGACTTAGGGCTTGTACACCCCCAGCTCTATGGCACCACTTTCAACCCTGAGGGCTGCACGCTGGACGAGATAGACCCACTGAGACCTCAAAGGATCACTGACTCAATGTGGCACTAATATCACTTTAACACACAAACCTAGCGTTTGATGTGGGATCATGAACACGTGCTTAACCCATTTTCTGTATAGTAGACTACTGTCATGGGTTAATTCCTAGAGGTTGCTGTTACCAAAGCTAGTGTATTTACTTAAAAGATTAGATAAGATAAGTTAAGAAAACTTTATTGTCCATTACATTACATGAAATGGAAATTTGCCTTTCAGCATTCTGGCAATCCAGTGTAAAACAGACAGCAAAGAGCACCTAAGATACATAAAATAGCCTACATTTTCAGCAGCAGCAGTGCTCATGGGTTGTGGGGGGTATTTTATCATGTCTATGATTAGAATGGCCACAGTAGAGTACTTCTTGTACCCATTTTTCCTGGCTCGTGGGAGTCTCCTGCCAGATGGCAACAGCTGGAATGATGAGTGAAGGGGGTGGGTCGGGTCATTATAGACCTGGGTTGCCTTTGTGGTAATGTTTATGTCCAATGATCTTGCTGGCCTGGATGACCACCTGGATCAGCTTGTTCCTGTGTCTAACTGAGAGGTTCCCGTACCAGGAGACGATGTTATAGATGAGAACACACCTCACCCACAAAAACAACATTTTGGAATAGAATCACCCTCCACTAATAATTATTCTGCTGTATGACAGATATGTTGTGAAGAAAGGCACATTTTCTATGAATAACCCAAGAAACGCAGCAATGTGCCAGCAGAGGCGGGGAAGAATAAGACTGCTAGCAAGTAAACCAGGGTATCATTTCTATATTGCTATAATTTATAGATACAATGTTCACGTCCTGCCTGTACACCACAGCACTGTAAAAAAAAAAAACGTAAAAAAAAAAAACGTTTGGCAGGAAAATGAAACATTTTACATTCTATTTGGGGGTTCCCAGCACCCACTGCACAGGGCGGCTGGTATATCTTCAATGAGGGTCCACAGAAGCTCTCTTTGACTGAAGGTCAAATCGCCGAAGATGAATTTAGGAGAGTAAACAAACATTGTCATCTACGCTATCCTCCTCCGTCTCTCACCTTTTCCCAGTCAATTCACCACAGTGAAGCAGCCCTCTTGATAAGTGAACTTTTGTCAACTAGCCAGTCAAAAGTTGGCTTAAACCAATCGCTGTCAGCACTGCTAAAATGGTGTAAATCTCACTGAATGGGAAATAAATTAGTATACTAGCCCTACAAGTACATAATATCGCCGATGAGAGTGAATCATCTGCCAGTCATTCCATTAGAATGAAATCCTGAAATGCTTTTTGTGTCATGACACATTTGACATGAAAAGCAAATGGTTGTGACCGGTATCATTCCTAAACAAAGGAAACACAACAGACAGACAAGTTAACTAGTCACTTGTCGATAACGCTCACTGTGAGAATGATGCATCATGTCCTAAAAGGTGCTGCAGAAAGAAGAAACATTTGTCCAGAATAAAAAAAGTCCTGCTTGATCACAGATTCTTTTAGAGACCCCCAAAATTACACAAATCATGATTTCAGGGGAGCTCACGTCTTATTTGGAATAGCTAAGCTCCCCCTGGCTCCCCTGTAGTTCGCAACCTGTATGATGATAACAAAAATCCACTTTGCAAATGTTTGACAAAGAGGAAACATGTTTGTTAGGCCTCAAGGATGCAAACAATGCCAAGTGGTGAGTAACACTGAATGTACACCAAAATGTTTGTTTACACGAAAACGCCACAGGCGCACCTTTAAGTAAGACCAACAACAGAATGGCATTGCAGCACTCAAGCCGCAAATCTTCTCTAAATCAAACTAAAACTACGATGGAATTCAATGTATGATGTCTGTAAAAGTGATATTTTATTAGAATCTAACTGTAAAACCTGCATTTATCAAATAATCCACTAACATCTCACAGACATTGAGTTTATTATACAGCCTGCAGCCAGTCCAACTGAGAAAGTTCAAACTTGTTTATTGTTGCCGTGGTTACATATGGGTGACAAAACCACAGCTGCTCTACTCATCTAGGTATGTTGGTGCATGTGGTATAAGAGCAAAGAAGTGGCTGACAGTGCAAACAACACCAGCTCAAACACCACGGCAGTGATTCAGTTATTAAAGGCAATGTAAAACTACAAAAATGTTTCCCCATGTTGTTCTGACACACAACTGCACTGCTTGGTCTCACATGACGATAGCAAAACAGCACGGAGCAGATGATTTTCTTAAGCCATCTGACGCATTACTGTACATAAAACATATACTTATCTCGGCTGTAAATAAATACATTTTTGCGAGGACTTACATTATTAATTTTGTTAATTGCAAGCTGCTGGTATAATAACATAAACCAATAAAGCCTGGGAAAGTTCTAGGAAAACGCCACTACAGGCCATAATCACACATCTGTAATCCAGCCTTAGCCACAGAAAGCCCAGTGCCCTGTGGGAACATTTTCCATGTGCAGAAAATCTTGTGACTCACTTTTATGTGCTATTAGGCAAAGGCCATTTAGGCCATTGTTCAACATGTGCAGGGATGGAGGGCACGCTGTGAACAGACTACTGAATGCCGTCATCATATTGAACTGTTTTCTGCTGCAAAAAGATTCTGATCATCAATGAGGCGTAAGCGACACAATGACTGGAAAGGTTTGAATGTTTAAATTAGTGGTTAAATGAGAAAGAAGAGGCAAAAACACAAACATGGCAGGAATAAAAGAACAGGCTGTTTGTCCCCCCTCTGAGTAAAATAGGTCATGTTTTTGTAAAGGCCTTAGAGACAGAGGCACTCACTGGACGGGCTCCAAATATTCGCAGCTAAGCCAGACTCCAGGACTGCCAGTCCGCCTTAGAAGAGGCTACTCAAGACCCAAATGTATTTTCAGGTCACTGACCATCACATAACACTTGTAGGCAGTTCCTGGAATTTAAACTTAGCCTGCACCTGGGATCAGAAAGAAGACAGCTAGCAGAGATAGTTTTCAGTCAAGGGTTAGAGTAACTATCTGATGTTACCTTTGGTTTTGTAGCGTTGAAACCAAAGAGAGCAACCATTGTGGCTGGTACTTATTAGCAGAGGCCTCAATTCAAGCATGTCACTCTCTTTTCCATGAACCATACTCACTGTTCCCACAACTTCCTCCTTTACTTTCTTTAACATGCTTTCAAGTAGGCTACCCAGAATGTTTTTTTTATCTAATTTCTTTTCCCAGAACTTAACTTGATTATCATAACAAAACAAAATGTCAGGATACTGTGACTTCAATCTCGGAACCCATCGGCTATCGTCTGATGACGATTTAGCCACTGGGGGCAACAGCCAATATCGGGGCTTCCGGTGTAGCCAGCGGCTATCCAGATAACAGATATCCAGGCCAAGACTTCCTCTTCCCTGCGCCTGTCATTGTTTACAGTCTGATTAACAATCTCGGAACCCATCAGCTGTCATCTGACAATGATTTGAATGCAGATACATTTTAAAAAAGCTAATAAAAAGCTAATCTCTAGGGTTCCTAGACTGATAAAAAGCTAAATCGTCGTAGTACAATAGCCGATGGGTTCAGAGATTGCATTTCAGCCAATGTGTTCTGCCTCTTTTGCTCTCCACACAGACTGTTCACCTGCATGCAACCAAAGCCTGCTCAAACGTGATTGCTACTACTCATACTACTCAGACTACAAATGGAAACCAGAACGCTTCCGATGCCAAAATCTTGTCCCTTGCCTACAGTTTCTGCATTTATATGCATATATCTGTTTATAGAGATTACCGTGACTTTGACCTTTTCACTGATTAATGAGTATTAACTGCAGTCAGTTTTGGTAATGTACAAAAGGTAAACAGTGTAAATTTCGTCCACTAAAGTTTTTGTTCCACCGCCAAAACAAGACTAAAACAAAATAAAAAGTAACTATAACGAAATGTATTGCAGCGGTTATTAACAAATAAAAACCCATTGTTGTTATGTCTCTACCATGATGTTAAACCAGTAAACAGTGCCTTTTCCAGTAACCTCGCGATAGACAAGCACAACGTCAAAGAGCCTCAGAATGTAAAGAACTGTGATTCCCAACCAGCAGTACGCCTGCAGTTTGACTTGACTGATTGGACAGGTGTAACACCTGAATAATAATAATAATAATAATAATAATAATACATGTATTTACACAGCACTTTTCTTAACAAGGTCACAAAGTGATTTACAGAAAAAAAACAGTAGATAAAACCAAAAATAAATAAAAACAACACTTGGATCATAAGTGCAGAGTGCAGAGAAGTCAAATAGTTTACTAAAAGGAACTGATGGTTGGAACGTCCAGCTTCTGCCACTTTAAGCAGAAGTAAAACAAATGCAAACTTGACCAAACCTGCTGAAGAAAAAAGACTAAGCCTAACATTGACAATTTCAGGATCACAATGTCTTGTATTGTTTATTCTAATTATATAATAGTGTAAAATAAGACACAGAATCCACTGAAATGAACACAGCTGGAACGCGGGTGGTGTTGATGAGGGGGTACTTGAGTTCATCTGATAGGTCAAAAAAAAGGTGTGGAACCAGTTTAAAATATACAATGAAAATGAAACATGAAACAAACATTTCACTTACAAAATGTGTCTTGTCTTTAGACTTTAGTTGTCTTATGTTTTTGTTGACTAAAAGTAGTCTAAAACTCACAATAATCAAATGACTGAAATGTGACTAAAACTAATACTAAAGTAAATTAAAATCTGGTACTAAAATGAACACTGGTGGTCTAAAGGGGATTTCAGCTCTGAGAAACAACACTAAATAACCTGTGTAGGTTACATCGTATGGTTCAGAATCCTCTTGTATCTTCACACATCAGATTGGCAGAAGGATGAGATTTTGCAGGAAAGACAAGCCCACAAGAAAAACAGCGCTGCCCTGGATCATCCTACTCCTGAGGGCTGATTAATGGCTTCTCTCATGCGGCAGGCGAGCAGCGGGTCGATAAATCCGCTGCATGCTGCTCTGTGCAGGGCTCTGCCTGCCGCTGCGTAGAGACAAACACTGCAGCTATGTCCGCAGGAGAACATGCACGCCAAGCCGCTAAGTGATGGCCACTGGCACAGCAAGACAGTAGCAGCAGCAGCCATTTGGTGTTAGTTACAGACAAATAGTGCTGACTAGGCTGTGTCTTTGATGGACCACAAGCTGCAGCTTCAGGGACGATCCAGCAGAGTTAATACAATGATGCATCAGATCAGAAGCACATTAGACACACACACACACACACACACACTGTCTGTATACTGCAACAACAGCTGTAGCAGATTTACTAGTTCATATATACTCTTTCCTGTATGGTTTAACAGATTTGATTTTGTTAGCCTTTATTAAACAATGTCGGAAAAAATGAACTCTTCCATTTGACTGGCAGCACTCATTTCATCCCTAGCAACCACGTGTTTGAGCTTTTCAACCTACACCCTCAACAAATACAACTAAAATATGTTCCTGTTTGCACAGTGATCAGCATGCTGGGGAAGAGTGGCTGTTATGGGCCAGAAAACACAGGCTGCCTCATGAAGACTGAGGCAGAAAAGATGAAGATGAGCAGGACCGTAATATTATGTCTGTGCCTTTGAGGTGAAAGCACCGTTCAGCCAGTTTATTACTATGTAATGCAGTGGATCATTATTACTGAGGGATTATCCTCACATGGAAAAAGGCTATCAACAAACAGAATAACATCCCTCAGTTGTTTGAGCCAGTGTTCATACTGTATCTGCCCACATGTGCTGCTGTGGCAGGAGGGAAGAAAGGGAATATTTACGAGGTCAGAACATTTAGCTAAACAAAAGCCATTGTGGCCGACAGGGAAAACAAGACTCATTTCATGGGAATAATGAGATTCATGAACAATGTTTCAATTCACGAAGGTCAAACTCAATGGAGTGAACAGATGTGGAACAGGAGCCGCTGGCTGAATGGACAATAATAATTAAACCACTGGAGATCTTCTGGGCCCCTTGATGAAAAGTGGAGACACCTGAGTTAAGACGACAATTTCATGTTTGTCTTTCAACAGAATCATAGTGTGGTGAAACAATGACATCCAGCGATTCAAGGACAAGTTCAGTTTCAAATTGTTATCATAGTTGTTGTTGCATAACTCTTCTCATTATTTCCACTTTCTATTTTATTTTGGCATCTGTGCTACTGTAAATAGCAATACTTTACTCACTAAAGGGTGACTTTGTTGATTCTGAACATTATAATCTTGATGAAGGCAGGATTTTTGCTGGGCTTTTATATCATACTGCATTCGTTTGTATTAGTACTAATAAACTGGAGCTCATTTTTCCAACCAAAAACAAACCAGTTGCTGGTTGTTTTTCACCTTACCTGGACTCTCTCCATCTATAAGCCCCGCCCTGATGAACTACTACACAGGTCAGCTCACCTCCTACAGCTGGCGAGCAGAGGATTGATCCAAGTTGCCCAAGCATTATCTAAACACAGACGGCTCCTGTCACAGAGGTTTAGAGGCTGTGGAACCTCAGCGGGCTGTGTTATGAAACCTGCTGCCCATGTTGAGCTGACTGAGAGAAGGCAGCGGGGCTGCGACTGCCTGGACGCTCCAGAGAAAAAGCAGGGTGGCGTGCTGAGTAGGAAACAAGAAAAAACATACTCAAGGTCCCGACATCCTGATGAGATGCCCTTGTGAAGCTGAATTCTGACCTCCACGTCAAGCTGGATGAGCAAAAAGTTAAATTTCATCAGCTTTCTTTTATTTTCAGCTCAACCGGCCTTGTTTACTCCTACTTCAGATATTGATTTTCTACATTTCTGAGACTTGAAGTTATGCCTGTTTCTGAGCTTCCAAGTTGATTTTCTACTTTCAGCTCAACGCCCAAAACAGAAATAGAAAGAACACTATCCACTCTTCTCGGAAGCAGCAACATTCAGTGCCTCCAAGTGTGGTTACAACAAAATAACACATTTGGGATCTTTATTCAAACGATTACTCCGAAAAATGAATCAGGACAGAAAATGAATCCAGTTTCTGAGGTAGAGGCAACCGTTTGAAATAGCTGTCATGTCATCACTTACATCGGTTTTTCCATTTTATCTGATGCTGCTTTCACTCCACCTGCATCACATTGCACTTCATGTCATTTGAAAAGCATGCTTGACTGGATAATAAACATTTTGATGTCTGATCAAATCAATCAGAACAACAAACCTTGTCTATAAAGGTGACCTGCTTTATTGTTCATGCCTTATATTCCCCCAGTCGTAAAGGGGCATCAACACAGACATGGAAAAATCATAAAAGACCCCGGCCATTTTATGCTGCAAAACCAAAAACACATTGCAGCCAAACCAAGCTCTCCCCACCCTTCCCGCCTCAACTCGACTGCATGTGGCATGCCAGTAGCTGAACTGCACAGTTTGCTAAACGAGGCGAGGTGGTGGTTTGGGAGGCACAAAGACTCCTTTGTTCTGCTGGGCAAGTCTGGAAGATTTTTTAAGCAAAACCAATTTCTGGTGGCTGTAATGTTGAGGAGACAAGCGAGATGAGGCCTGCGCTGCTGGGAAATAATGGTGGGAAAGACACAGTTTTGGAGGCCTTCGTTGACAAAGAGTCAAGACGAGCACTTGTCTTTTTTTGTCACCAAAAACAATCCTCTCTAAACAAATCTTCTGCTGCCACTTTGCTGCTATGACAAGGTCAGCATTCTGTCATCTTCAAAATAAGATGAGAGAGAGATAAAGCAGACTTAACCCCCATATAAAACATGCTATGATCACCACTAAGACAGACTACGTTAATTGTCTTTTTCTCAGTCTACCCAATAAAACTAAGGCAGTGTTCAGACTGATATTAGCACTGCTTGGTAAACTGCAGCGTCCTCATTCATTTCAATGAGACTGTGTTAGCACAGTGCATGTGCCAGATCAGGGGGACCCAGCAAAAACATGCAGGGTTTTCCGGAAAAAACCTGCTGCAATGTAATGTGATGTCATGTGGGAACACCGAGCTGGCCAGTCGAATACGTATAAGAGCACATTCCTAGTAGATTACTGTGTAACGTGAATGCTGTATTTCCACTATTCACCTCTCGATCTTGGCAACGGAAGATAAAATGATTGCCACCATGACATCAAACATCAATGATCCACATTAAATACAGTTTTTCAAACAGGAAATACAGACATTTCTGCACTTTTTGGTGTTGGTTTTGAAACTTTGCAAAGGTGCAATACATTTAATTAGATGTTTAAACAAAACTTGATGAATGGGAACAGCTCAAGAAACAAGGACTGACGGTAAATCTCATTAAGAATGTTTTTTAGCAACTAGAGTTTAAAACACTTCTTGGGGAGCTACGTTGTTTAGCGGACTGTTTTTTGTCTGGGATAAAAAAAATAGAGCCCCGCACAGGTGGAGTGGTTGGGTGAAGAGATGTGAAAGCATGTAATTATGCTGAGAAACGCCCCTTGCATTGTGTTTTTATTGCAGTGCTGTGTTTGGTCTAAACACCCAATGAAAAGATTAGCGGCGACCAATTCTGACTGATCAAACACTTTGCATTGGCTCATGTCTGGTTTGCCCTTGAACTGCTTTACACACAGCAAAGACTAGAGCCTATGCAAAAAGACATTGCACAATGACAAAAACACACACACACACACAAAACATTTTCAGAACACTAAATGGTCTTGATACAGAGAACCAAAGTCTTATTCTCCTTTTCAGGTCAGTGTTGCACCAGCCTCGGCCAGACAATTCATTTTCTCATAGGAGGTTTTTCAAATCCATCATCTCTAAGTAGCTGAAACATGACACTGGGGCTTTCTGTCTGTCTACTATTGTACTGGGCAGTAGTAGATATCAGTACATAATGATTATTTGTTAGCATTCACAGTTTTAAAAACGCAAAAGCAAAAACGCCTCAGCAATGCTTCTGTCTGCTCGACCCAGGAGACACTGTCACGGTCTGATTCGATTATTCTGGAAAAGTATGCTGCTAACGGCATGACAAAATACATCTCATCTTATTTTCAGTTTCCCTGCAGAGCGGATATCAAAAACAGGCCTGCTTTGCCATCATCAGAGGATTTAGAAAGAGACGCTTGTTCTTTCAAAGCTTAAAAGACAAAGCATATCAGCCGGTTCAGTTTAACCATTGAGCTTCTCTTCTTGTGCAAGTAACACGACACTGGGTAAGAGCTTTGTAATGGTACCAGCCCATTCTTTAGGTGAATGAGTCACAGTTGAATCCATGGCAACCCCAGTAGTTACTCAACGTACACTTAATATATCCAAGATTCTCTGGCCAGAGGTCTGACTCATCATCTGTCAGGTAATGACAGCGTCAAATAAGATGATGTTGCAACAACAAGAGTCTCCAAGGCCATGACTCACTCCCCTCCGCCCTATTTGTCAGAGGCTATCAGGACCAGAGGGAGAGCTTGGTGAGCAGGCAGGCAATCTGACACCTGCTGAGATGCAGATATTGACTGTCAGAGAGGAGAACAGAGAGAGAAGCAGGCCAAACCGTCCCAGGAAATAAGGTGCCCCAAGGACTAAACATAGGAAGTAAATTAGGAACTAAACAACTGCATCTCAACTGCCAACACAAGGCAAATTAAACCAATAGTCTTGCTTGTACGAGTGATCTAAGTGAGATTCACCAAACTCTTAACTGCACAAACTTGTTGTAACTTTCCTGATGAATACCACCTTTTCATACAGAGGTGTGTGTTCATGAGATTGTATGATTAACACAGTCAACAGCCCCAGATTGCTATATAAAACAATTTGTTCCACTCCGTTTGTGGACAAGTTTCATTCACAAAAATGTCACCGGAGAGTAAAAAGAACAAATAGAGAACCGTGGAGTCCTGCAGTATCAGTAGTGATATTAAGTGACCCAAAAACGTGAGAAAATATTACTGCAGTTGTCAGCGCTGTGGCATCTCAGAGCTGTACCTTGACAGAAATAAAGAGGGAATGGTTTGACGCTAAAGCAAGACTGACTGACTTGACCTCGGTCAAAGGGGATGTGACAGTCATGGAGATGAATGACGGCACACATTCCATTATAGGTGCTTTTACACTGTCAGGTGCAACAGAGAATGTTAACGTTACCCTGAACAGCAACCTGCAAGACCCCGGAGCAGCATGTGCAGTGTGATGATTTTACTAGCAGCAACTGAACTGTACAGACTGATCCGAGTTGAGGGCCGCGGCAAACAAGCCACCATTACTGCAGTGACATCTTACTTCTAAACCCGCACAGTGAAGGCCTGGTCACACTAGGAAGTGGCACAGCAAAAGCCATTTTATCCGATAAGAGTTATTAAAGATGGGGAAAAAAGCTCTCCGAGCTAACGACTTACGCTTGTTACCCCTGTCTCAGTCTACCTTTTTTGTGGAGCATTTTATACTCTGACAGAGGAGGTTAAATAAAAGTGGATGGCGCAACACAACTAATAAGCTACGATAGCTCCCTCCATTCTGGACTCTCCAGGTCTCCATTACCTCAGAGGTCAGCAATGCCAAGACAGTTTGCTATTGGTCAACGGCGAAAATTTGTTGAAGTCAACGTGAAATATTCACACTGATTTACTTCAGCCCTGCGAACAAATCCAATGATCACAGAGAATCCATTGGAATTCATTTATTTTGCTGTTTTATCTGGCTCAGTCTTTACTGCGACATCATCCAGCAAGCCAACCAAATATGTGCAAGCACTGTTTACCTTGTGATCGCGGCAACAAAAGATAAAATGATTGCCACCGTGATATATTTCCAGAGTTGTTAAATCCTTCTTCATAATATTATATAGTATGTATTGCAGTGTTTTCCTGTAATATATAATATAACTGGGCATTTTTCCAACTCTGTGGAAGAAATGAATGAATGGCAGCACGCAGGTTCCTCTGAATGTAAGAAAACGAGCCCTGGGGTGGTTCTGCATGTAAACGGTAAATGGCTGCATTTATATAGGTTTTTGCCACTCATTCACCCATTCACACACACACACTCACACACACACAGCAAACTACCACGCAGGGTGCTGGCCAGTGTTCAGTGTCTTGCCCAAGGACACTTCGACATGTGGACAGGAGGAAGTGGGGATCCAACCCTGTGATCAGTGGATGACCTGCTCTACCTCCTGAGCCACAGCCACAGCATGTGTGTTAACTCTATGCAAACACAACAACCACACACAGAGGTACAACATGGAGGGTGAGCACTGCTGTCACTTCTCCACATACCAAACCTCTCAATCACTGAGTGGTAGAAGAAACCAACAGGTGGCTGCAACAAATGCATGAAAGTAAAGTTACATAAAACAAAGCCTGCAGGCATGTAGACACCTGATGGACATCTGATTGTGTAATGACATGGTTTGAAAATATTTAATTCAGAAAACGGTGTGCTTGATTGGTTAACGTTAGAAATTAGAGCTTCATGTTAGCTCTCTTCTCTTTAGCCTTCAGCAGTTCTGCCTGAATTCTTTATGAATTGAAGCGGATGGAGTTACAAAGGTCTTTTAAATAAACAATACTATAGGTTTATGTCAAGCTGTGAAAAAAAGGTCTATTCTGACCTTGATTATGGCTTTCACTGTGAAGCAGCTGCAGCAAACGAGTTAGCATTAAAAGCACACTGTAAAAAAGGCATTCTCCACCTACTCTCCATTCCTCTGAAACAAGCTGTTATAGCCAATGAGAGAGGCGGGCTTTACTCACATGATTGACATAATTCACAATTGTCTAGTTGCAATGTTTTATTACTTTAATTTCTGTTTAATAAGTATGCTGTTTTCTGTCTAGTGAATTGGGACCTTTGAGACTGCACTATAAGCCAGTTTAAGTACTTTACAAGCAGGTCTCTGCACCCTCATCTGCTTTTTGATAACGCTTGTCTGCAACTCTTGTTCTCCATCTGACTGTTTTTTTTAACTCAGCTTAGACGGTCAAAAAAAGACTTATGAAGCCTGCCTTAGACTATTGAGACGCTGTCCTTTAGCCTGGGCTCTTGTCACAAGATTTTTGTGTGACAATACCTCTGCTTTATCTATTGAACTATTTTTTACGTTGAAAGGGTTCACAATCACACCACAGATCGCCTGCATATGTTGATCTGATACTGTTGTTAGGCAAGGAGAAAAAAGAACTACATAGGCCTTAATCTGTTTCGCTACTGTATCTTGAGAAAGGATGCTAGTTCTCTCGGGAGGTGACAGCTGTACTCTCCACATGTTGGCTGATGTGTGATCAGCTAGTTGTCAGTGCTCTTCAGTAGCTGTGCTGCCGTGTCTCTGACCTTGTCCCCTTTTCTACTGGTTGGCTGTAATGCTGGTGATTCAGGAATTTGACGGAACATATAAGTGTCTTTGTATACCTTAGCCAATGTACTACTAATTGTGTATACTTTACAGCACTGCCAATCATTTCCAAGGCATGCCATTGGGTTTTTGGGGGGAATTTTGGAATGTGCTTTTTCAGACAGCCACTTCTCTCTACTCTTTTCTGTGTAGTGACAAAATCAGCTTGCAGACTTGGGGCTTGACCATGCAAAGTCACTGGTCACTTTTTTCCGATGAGTTAAAACATGCAACATCTTGTCAACTGGTGAATGTACAGCTAAGAGTGAAATGTTAATGTGCAGCTCGAGGTCATGAAAATATTCCTATGAGTTAAAATGTTTGGTCAGTATTACTGGGACTGTTTGCACAGCGTCACTGACAGTGTGTGCACCATATGGCCCATAGCCTCCCCCCAGGTGGACAGGTTATATCAGAATCCAGAGACCCTTACGTAACAGCCCATCAACCTATCAAAGGGGCCACATTCTTTCTCTATTTACCGTCTCTGAGAGGACTGGCCGAGTGGCATGCGGACCCTCAGGCTGCACCCCCCACCCCCCACCCACCCCACACCACCACAAATACTATAGACCAAGCCATTATGTTTTTAAACAGGTAATTCTCTTTTTTAGTCATGTGTATGGGTTTGTGTACAAGTATGTCTAATGTTAACTTTGTGATGTTGTGATGTAATGCCATGTGATTGATTTGTGAGGACAACTACAGTATCTATCTATCCAGAGCCACAATTTTGCAACAACAGCCATACAGAGGCCAATGTATTTTATGAAGCCCTTTTCATACATGGAGTATACAGCAGTAGCCGCGGTTAGATGCACACACAGGATGTGATCTAATAAAGCTCAGCGTATCTTCAATCAGGAAGACTATCTTTATGCCTCATTCATTCACATCTCTCTCTCTCTCTCTCTTCCTGCTTCTCTTAATCAGCTGAATATGGGCGTTTACTCTCTCACTTATCCAACCAGATTTTGCCACGATCTCCATCAACCAATTATATTGCTGCTGTCAAACTTGACATTTCTTCTCCTCCCGCTTGCTGTCAGCTGTCATTTCAGTGTGGATTGGTTGCGACCCTCCTCCACCCCATTCACCTCCAGTTCTCCACATTCAGTGTCCAACTCGAGTTCGTCAGTAGTCCACTCCTCATCACATCCAGATCTTCAACATCCTTCCACCACCACCAGTGTTTAGATTCCATCGTGGGGGTATCCTTCATACTGAAGTCTCTCCTGATTGAAATAGGGTCTGGTGTTTCGGAACAGGTGTGTGACATGCAAAATGATGAATACATCATGCAGTCATCTTCCTCAGCGGCTACCTTTCAGCACCAACCCATTCAGCCATATATCTTTGGCATGTTTGATCAGCTCCCTGAAGATTTTTAATTTGTTCAACACTTCAGTCAATCCCGGCATCATCCATTTTTTCGTGGACTTGTTTGAACAGGTTGTTATTTCTTATTTTCCTCCAGTCTGGACGTCCAATAATGTTCACTTCTTTAGGAGTTTGTATCAAAAATAAAAACTCTCTGCAGAGGATACAGGTACATGCCAGTTCTCAAAGTAACAAGAAGTTAGTTATTGTAGTTTGGCCTGCTGATTTGACCGCTCACCAACACAGTCAGCGGTTGCAGCTGCAGAGGTGGCTGTGACAATTAAGATAATTGATAGATAATAGAAAAACCCTTTGCACCCGATTGCCACAATTTGCATCAAAAATCCCTCTACCTTCCTTCTCAGAGTCATAACTTAGTCAAATCTAAACACACAGACATGATGTACATATTGTTAGATTCAGTGTGACTTGCACTTACCACTTTACTTATCCATAGTTATGTCCATACATCTGCTTAGAAATCACAGAATAAAAAGAGGTTCCTTGTAACTCCAGAACTTGCCTGAGAACATGGGCAGATTATGAAACAATGGGCCCCTGGGCACGGACGCTTAAAGGCCCTATTCCTTCAGTTTTTCAGTAGGACACAGTTTATTAGAGGGATGATTCTGCTGCCTATTTTATAAAGTCTGACAGACAGATAATGGTGCAAGGAAGCCCACTTACCCACTTAGTGACAGCTAGAATGCTGTCCTGATAGTCAGTTTGCAGATCAAACTAGAACTAAATTAACATGCAGTGAAAATGGTTTAAAGGGTAAATGTGTTTTCTGTGGATATCTTGTAGATATCTTGTGTAGAATTTCAAAATCTTCAAAATATGGAGAGAAATTAGACTCAAAATGGTCACAAATGTGTATTACATGATCTACAGATGAAAAATAAGATTTACAAATATGTACAACAATTTGTGCGTAATTTTAAATGCACGATCAAATCCACACACAAAGACCAAGCGTCTGGAACACATGTAAAACAGTTTTACAAATGCACACATCACAACGTGAATAAATATGAATATTTTACATACAGATTTTTAACTTCAGCTTCACAGATCTGATCATTTTGGCTTTCAAAAAGCTTTCTGTGCATACAAATGTCTAAAAATATTTGTGACATTCTTTTGTATTTATTTACAGATTGTTCATTGTGTGTGAACGGATCGCCTGTTACGCACGGATCAGGTTACATTTGCGTGTGGACTTGTTTCACGGCCCCCAGCTCCACACAGATCCATAAATGCATGCTATGTATGCTGGTGGAAAACAGGAACATCTGGGCTTTAGGTGAATTTGTGAGTGGGGAAGACGTTTATCTAAATAAAGTAGCCTATAAATGTAAATATATGGTTTAAATAAGCTACAGCTAGGTGGCGGACTTGTTCTTCTGATGGGAAAACAGCCAGTCCAGGCAAAAAGCAAATCAAAGTCTGTTCCCCGCGTTGAAATGTGTCTCCCTCCCATTAGAATTGTGCGTTCCCGTAGCGCCCCGGCCAGCATCCGCTTTTTGCACGGCCGTACCTTGTGTATGGACCTTGAGTCAGGGCACTCTTAGCCTAGCTTAGCATAATGACTGGATGCAGGGGGAAACAGCTAACCTGACTCTGTCCAAAGTTAAAAAATACACCTACAAACATCTGTAAAACTGTCTTATCGATACAGTTTATCTTGTTTGTCTAACCTGTACACAAACACAAATGTAAAAACAACAATTTGTGGTTTTAGATGGAGTTTTGTGCTGGAACTAGTCGACCAACAAGAGACCACAAACAACAACAAAACCATTATTGTTACATTTCTGCTTGTGTATGGATTAAACAAACAAGACACAATGTGTTAATCAGTGAGCCTGGACCGAACCAGGCCAGCTGTTTCCAGTCTTGATGCTAAGCTAGGCTTACCACGTTTTGACTCCAGCTCTGGACTCAATGCACAGACATGAAATAGATATCTATCTGCTCATCTCTGTTGAACTCTTCCTCTAAAATTAAACAGTGATCCAAGGTCTCAGAAACACTGATAAAAGAAAGCTGTAACTTACAGCGATTTCCCTGCAGGCAGACATCGATATTCCAGTGCCTTCTATTTGTTTCAGTGCATACTCCTTCTCATCTTTCCTGTAGAGATAAAAAGAGAAAATGGATCTAACATTAGTAGATGGCACAGATTTTCTTTACCAGCGACCGTTTCAACATCAACCTCAAGAACTCCTGCTTTGGCCTGTTGGGTTTTGATTATTAAAGCAGGAGGAACAGAAGTACAGCAGAGGGCATGGAGGAATCCCTGCCATTAGAGATGGCCTTTGGCTGCAAAGAGCCATCCATTCCCTGCAGGAGTGCTGCTCTCCCCCAGGCCTGGATAACTGCCCTGCATGAATCTCACCCTTGATGCAAAGACAGATGCTCAGGATTCAAAGTACACACCAGGTAAGGACACAAACCTGGTCCATGCAACTACGTGAACGCAAATGGCAACGCCTGGTCCCACCTGCACAAACGCATGACCCCGGTGATCAACGTGAATGAAGAGGTGGTGAAGAGATGGTGAAGTGTCATAACATGCAGTTCTCCTTAATACATCCATCATACGGACGTGTTCAGCCAGAGCTTCGTCAAAGTGGTCAGCCATGATTGATTTGAGCGGAAGTGAACCCAAACAGAAGGGGCCAGCTTTCTCTTGTAATATTTTGAGGTGACACACTCTGAAATCGATCCTGCGTAGCTCGAGGCGTTCGCGTGCTTGCGTGGACCAGGTTTGCTGCAGCTCTTGGCTGTGGCGGTTCTTTGTTAGTCATTTGCCCTTGTGAATCACATTTGTGCATGAAAACCAGTAAATAAGTGAAACGTGAGACTGCTGGGCAGAGCGCGTTCAGCAGACAAATATTGATTATTAAGACAGGCAGTGTTCTGGTGTCTGAAACCCAACCTGAGCAGAAAGCAGCGGAGAAGATGCGGGCTGAAAGGAGACATTTAAAACAGTGCAAAGAGGCATGATTAAAATATAAACACAATCTGTGGACAGCCTGCAATAATAACTTAATTCAGTGAGCAGCCTGTCCAGATCAAACAGGTCCTCGTGGTGCTAAGATCAAACCCACTTCAGCCTAATTTGCATTGGAGATGGCCGCGGATTAACTGGAGCTCTCAGGCACACAGCTCCAACACTAATTGAGCTGCACAGATGCTTAAAACAGCTCATGGCATTTAATCTTTTGGTCTGTGAACAAAATGTAGTCAAATTCACAATAAAATAGTTAATCCACTACTCTGCTATACAAAAACAGAGAAAGTGATGAGAAAACCACAGAATATGGCATCTAAAGATGGATATGTGCTTGTAGTTTTTAGCCTTCTTGCTTTTTCTTCATTCAGACATAACATCAAATATCACTAGTTTCTTTCACTTAGCTCCTCCATATCATCCTCCAGGTTTCTGAATTGGCATTTTTCAGTTTGAGAAAAGAAGGACCTTTGCAACAGGTCGGAGTCTGCTCTCTTAAGGCCCTGACACATAAAGCCAACATCCAAAAACTAGCACTCAAAGAGACTGACGGCTTCTCCACCTCACCTTTTCTGTTAAAAGTTGCAATTAAAATGAATCTGCCGTTTCATTTCTCCATTCGCCAATTAATTGTTTGGTCTTTAAAAAGTCAGAAAAAAGTAAAAATATACCCAGCATCATTTCCAAATCACAGTCCAAATCCAAATGATGCTTGTTTCCAATAATATAAAACAGAAAAGAAGCAGCATATCCTCACATTTGAGAGACTGGAGCCGGAGAATGTTGGGCATTTTTGCTTGAGAAATCACCTAAACAGTGAATTGATTGTCCATCAACTAATCAGCTTAGTGTTCCAGCTCTTGAACACATGGACAGGGCGAAAGTTTAAAGAACTGAATTGAAAGCGACTGAACCTGAAAATAGCCAGCCAAGCCAGTCATTCATTCTGCAGTGTGAATTATTGTGTGGTCATATTTCATGGTTATCAATACGATTCAAAATGACCCCTCACTAAATTTAAAGAATAACACCATGCCCAAACATTAGAACTAATTTCATGTGTTAAACCCAAGTGCTGGTATCCAGGTCTACTGAGAGACTGCTTGGGGTGCGTTTGGACCATATTTACTGGATTTCCAACACTTAATAGCATCTTTATACCAGCATGTCACCATTTTTGTTTTTCAGATGACGACAAGTCTCCTGATAAAAGTGCAAAAATGATAGCGCACAAAGAAAGTACACTCTACTGGTCTCCTACACAGGCACATGCACATGGAGACACTCCATGTACTTCTGTAAAACCCTGACAATACATCCTCACATCTTGCACACTTCTCCTTTCCCTGCCAGCTGGGATAAACTTGCTAAAGTTGCATATCCCTTAAGCCTTAAGCACATTAAAAAACATGTGGCATCTGAGATTGTTCCGCAAGGAAATTAGGATAATTCATTTCTAGAACCGTATGCACTGGAGACAGAAAGTGGTTTGCTGCCTTTCAGTTTTCACTTAAATAAGCCATACAGGTTAAGTTCACTAGGAACATATGATGCTCTCCCTCCCCAGGGCCTTGCCTCCAGCCTCTGAGAATACAATCCAGGCTGCAGGGCAGGCCTACAGCCACAACTCTCCAGACACTCCACTTATAGTTGTGTAGTTTATTTTTCCAAGGACAGAAACAACCACAACATTACACACTATGTGCTGCAGTATTGTATCACAGCATTTAGGTGAAGCAATTTAGTTGTCAGTCAAAGTGAAGGAGTAAATCCTGCTTTCAAACTTTTATTGTGAAGGGATTACCATGAATACATCTGCGCAATGCTTACAGATGACATGCTGTCTATGCCTTATGTTTTATAGAGTCACTTAAAATTGAACGAGTTGATCTCTTGATGGATTTTGGTAACGCCACTCTGCTTGCTTTACTTGAATTTTGATTTGTGGCAGGAAAAGTACAGGTGTAATTTATAATGTTGCACTACATTGAAGTTAGTCAGAACTGAGTCATCGTTAATGTCATTAGTTGCACCTGTGCTTCAGCTTCTTTTATAAAGACATCATAAGACATGTCATATTACCATCAATGCACTGGGCTATTCCTATCACACATCAGTACATACAGTGTCCTGCTGGGGGCAAAGCATGAAGGAGTGAAGCACCACTACGTCTATTAGCTACTTCACTTTCTTCTTTAGTTTAATTTTTTATTTCTGTGTCCTGCCAAACATCTGGCCCATCCCACATGGGATTACAATACACCGCTATTTTACAAAACATACATCTTCCGGTAATACATATACAAAAAAACAAAAGAGCGGGAAAGAAATTACCACATTATGAAGTACTTCTATATTCTTTCAAATAATTGAATGAAGTAGAATTGGATGTACAGGCAGGATAATGATACATTTAAAACAATAATGTTGAAGTAAAAAAAAAACCAAGATTATCCCCCAAAAGCACAACCATCTGTGCCGTACTGAATATTTTAGCCATCTCACTGTATTTCTAGTTTTTAAGAAAGCCCTTAGGTAAGCTACATACACTGCACCCCCTGTACAAAATCTATAATACCCTTGAGGATGTTATTACCTCACAGCATTAAGCAAGTTCTGCAGAAATGACTGTGCCTGACCTGCCTGTTCACCTTTTGACCTCACATCACATCTCCATTATCTAGTGTTGAAGAAGAATACGATAAGACACTGCAGGCAGCCTTGACTCAGCTTTACAACCCAGTGAGTCAATGATGAATGTGGGGGGGGGGGCTTATCTGAGACAGAGTCATGTTGGTTACTGTAAAATGCCAAAAACAGGACCAATACCACTTATTCTCTCCCGATACAAAAAGTTAAACTCAGGTTATTGGCTGATACTGAGTACCAGGGTTCTTTTTCCTATGTGTAAGATAACGTGTGGCTGTAACTCGAATCACATCTGGCTGATACCAGATCCCTGTAACAGTCCTGTAGGCAGGTGCCAATTTGAATTCTATAGAGGGTTTATGAAATTGCATAATTACAATTTTATACCAACAGTGACTGATTGTATTATTGCAATTTTATAAAAACATTGACTAAGTATTGTAACAGTATTGAATGTGAATCGATCACATCTGGTCATCAGCGGTCATATCTGGCTCATAACTGATCCCTGAAACATTCTTTTTAGGCTTGTGCAAATTTGAATGATATTGTTCTAGAAGGTTATTAAATTGTATTATTGCAATTCCATATCAACAGTGACTACCTGTATTATTAAAATGTTATAACAGCGACAAAAAAACAGTCATTCATGTGGATTAGTCACATCTGGCTGATACCTGATACCTGATCCCTGTAATGAGGTCATTATACGCACCAAATACAGATCTAGAATGTTGAATCAGTGCATCCCTTATTTAGACGTCTTACTTTGTTTTACCAGCAGCCAAAAAAAAGAAAATGTATCTAAATTATGAAAGGAAGAAAATAAAGCAACCTGGGAATGAAATTAGCACCTGCCCCCTGCCAAATACAGGCTAAATGTTGGCTGTGGCAGGTAAAAATTTCAGGTCACCTGCCACAATGGCAGATAGGATTTTCTTATATTAATAAATATTATTTTTGAAAAGCAATTCTTTAATTAAGATTAGTCAGGGACATGATATATTCCATATTTCTACTGTCAAGTACCACTGCCTCAGTGTTTACAATTCTAAAGTGTGCTACCTAGGTTTAAGAAGTGGCAGACAAAGAAATGGAGTGGCAAATGTTCAGTAACCTGCTACAGTGGCAGGTGAGGGAAAAAATGAATTTCAGACCTTGAAAGCAACTCTTCATGAACTATTCCCCTGGTAAGGGCACTTCTTGCATTCACTTTATTTTCCAGTCCGTCAGCTCAGAGTGACTAACCTAACTTTTTGGCAATCTTACAAATATCAGTATTAAACATATTGCACTATTATATAAAATTGCACTGTTAAGTATTATTGTCAACTGGGATTTTGCCATTTTTAGCAACAAACAGGGCCACTGCTGGCACAGTAGAACAGAAATGTGAGAGCATATTTGTCATCTTCCTGTTGCTGTTGTACATTGTCTTCACACACGCATTATTGCACACATGCTTGACAGTAATGGTGCAGGGAGCAATACTAAACAGATTACATTCAACTGCGAGGCTAAAAAAAGTTTGGCAGTGTAGTGTTAAAAATGGGGGGAGCAGCTGGGCCACGAAAAGACGCTGAAATGTCACTATCGCGTTGAATGACGATACCAGCGCCCTCCAGTGCGTTTAAATACATTCAGAGCAAGCGGTGTTCGTCGCCACCGTGAAGACGAGACTTATCAAAAAAATAAATAGCACCGCTGCTTTACTGTGTTGTTTTGGGGGGGTGGGGAAGAGGAGGAGGAAGAGGAGGAAAGGGAGGGGGGGGACCGTTGGTGAGTGAGTGCGTTACATGAAAACAAAAACACAGAGACATGGGTTATCGCTACGGGGAGGTTCAAATCTAACGCCCCGTTCAGCACACAACCGAGGCGTGTGTTCAGAAAATGCACCCTTCAGTCAGTTTGATGTCAGTAGAAACAATAACGTTCACGGTTATCTTACCCGTCTTTGCGCTTAGCTTTATAAACGTGCCCATAGGTGCCTCGACCCACTTTGCAACCTTCATATTCGAACAGATCTTCTACTCTCTCTCTCTCGGCCGCCAGCTTTGTTTTGAAGTCGTAATCCATTTTAACCCATAAATACGTCTTAATTTACAATAAAATAAAATATTAATTATTACATGCATTAATTAAATAATCTGGTCGTTTTATTCCCCCACCATTTCCTTGTTTGGGATTTTGGTCTGCTCCGCTTAATGTTCACTGGCTCGTTGACGTTTCTAATTGGCGCGCAGGGCTCGCTGGGTAAGGTAGTTCTTCTGAGCAGGCGCCGCGGTTCTCCAGCTGGTAAACGGGAGACGTAGGAAACTACAGCCCGCGTTTCTCGCTGCGGTTTATTGCACTTTGCGTACTCATGAACGCTCTTCAAAAATGCAGGCATCGGTGACATGGATTTCATGATGCACAAGCAGGACTGTTCATTCAAAGTATATATCTTATAGTCTTTATACACATTTAGAAATATTTGTATGATCCCTGAACTGTTAATGGCGTTCACTTCATAGATTATATGTCAATTATTATCAAGGTAATTAACAAATGCATTTGGTCTTTACAGAAAAATAGAAATTAAGGTTTCTCTGAAAATACTGTTGTCTTCTTTTGTCAAATAATGTGTAAAATTAACACACCCAAATTGCTACCGCCCTACTGACACCTTTATTTTATTTATTATTATTATTATTATTATTATGAGCAATTTCCAAAGCAGGATCTAACGCAAATGCTTGTCATGTCATTTTCTTTGCTAAATCGAGTTACTTATAGACTTGTGGAGTTACAATGGTACTATATAATGACGATAAAATACAATTGCATTCTATTACGGGGTCTTAAATGTCTATTTTATGTGTAACAATATTATTTTCACGTATATATCGGAGTCAAACTTGTGTATTTGTTTGTGTCAGCATGGAGTACAAACAATAAATGAATGCATTACGGTCGTGCAATTGTACGTGACAGGAATTAAATACACAGACATATGAACAGAAGCAGAACATTATGTCAAAGAAGCACTTAGTTTACATAGAAATTTGCCTTAAGCATATTGGAACTCTAAACTATAATATTTATGTGATACATAGGTAAAATAGTCCCACATTTTCAAATATGGACGTAAATAAACATCATTTACTTTCATATTATTATAATATCCTTGTAAAATGTAATTTGAGCTACTGTATTTTAATAGTTTTATACAGAGCCATTGCACGCTACATGTAGGCTTGAAAAAAATTAAACGTCACGTGAGGAAACCCCTGTTTTTACAATGATTGATAGATCCCTGTACCAACCGCATATCACAAGCCAGAGCCCTGCGACCAGATTGGCTAAACGCGAGACTGACGTAACTGCAGCTAGCTTATAAAAGGACCGCGCCATCTCTATTCAGTGCTTTACACAGTATGGCCGGCGATATTAGCTAGCACTCGCTAACGGTATTCTCTGCAAAAGGGAAGACGGTAACTCAAGAAAATCAACACCTGGATTGCTTAAAGGACTGTACCTCAATAAATTATAACTGATCGAGGAAGGATTAATTAAGCTGTAAACGTTACAACCGACGTTTAATATTTTTTGTTGGGTGTCTGTTGTCTCATGATGGAAGATAACGGTGCACATTTCTTCGAGGGGACCGAGAAGCTGTTGGAGGTGTGGTTCTCTCGGCAGGATGAGACCAAAGGAACCGGGGACCTCCGTACCATCCCAAGGTTTGTGTCATTTGAATGTCCCAGGTGTCGTGTCCGTCCTCGGCACAGCAGCATATGGAAACGCTAGCTGAAACGCCGGGGCCACATGCTTGGTTTCATCCCCTCAGTTCATTCGTGACACATAACCAGTTAAGTTAGGTAAAATATTGTTTTCCAGAGGCAATTTCGTCTTTGTAATCATTAGTTCACGCTTAGTTAGCTATCTAGGAAGGGAACCAAATTCTGACACCAGAGCCCACTACCAGTAAGCTAGCTAAGACCGTCACTCGAAAATGGCCACCTCCCCCTTTAACAGTGGCACTTTCAAGCTGAGTCATTCATTCATTCTTCACCGAGTAAATGTATTGCATTAACATTTTAGTATATAGATATGGTCCCTCGCTTGTTATGGTGAGCGGTAGATCAATGGTATCATGTTTAAAAGCTGTCTTGACAGCAAGTAGGCAGCCCGTTTATAGCTAGCTAACTCTAGCTAGTTCCTGGGAGAAGATATTCAAATATTTAGCAGTGTCATGCTGTTTCATTACTCGTTGTACGACTCAAAAGCTCTGCTATGTCATTTGAAAGCGTCTTTCTTTTCATTAGCATTATGTGTCGGCTCACTTTGTTGCCAACATTAGGCGGGCTTGATCCCCCCCGTTGGTGCGCACGCGTTTTATTGCCCCCGCATTGGTGCTGGGACGTCGTTTGATTACATTTCAACAAAGTGCTAAGCTACTTGTTATACGTAGCCAAACTGGGTTTGCTAAAATGGCTTTGTGTGTCTGTTTTGCTGTAACTGGGGAGGTTATTTTATTCTGCGTCATTCAACAACGAGGGGGCCTCACTGAAGGTGTCAAGCATGTGGTCGCCCGTCGTCACCGCGTGTCGCCTCGATTGCAGCTACACCGGCCCACCAACACGGACACACACGTAGAAGTCGCAGTTAACTCAAATCTCAAGTTTCTGGTCATTCAGATGGGATTAGTTTTACAACTATGAGAGGAGTGGTTTCGGCTTAGGTTACCAATGAGACGGGATCTCAAATGCTCCCCGTCAAAATTTACATTTACTATAAGAGTGTTTTGGGATGAGATCTCACGACTGATGGGGAGGTGCGCCTTTTATGTTTAGGTTTAGGTTACCCACTGCATCCTTGGCAGCCCGAAGATCTGCTGTAGGTGCCTGTAGTCCTTGTTCCGGTCACGTTCCCAGGCATGCAGGCACACTCCTCCCAGTTCCTCTGATTGGTTAGCAGGTCTCCTACTGTGATTTGCCTAGAGGCACTGCATTAAAAGAAAACTGTGTATGTCTGGGTGATAGGACATTCAGGGAAATGGATGTGAACAGCTAAAAAGGCTGTTGACCTTTGCACCTGTTCAACAGAACAAAATCCATTTGGTACTGTGCCTCAAGTGCTGAGAGGAGCTTGTGCAAGTCGAGTCATAAATGAATAGATTAAGATGACTTTGGTGAGCCATGTCACTATTTGGTGCTGAATAAAATGCCCACTGAAGTAGTTTGGCAAGGACTGGTGTTGATTGTTAAGTGTGAGAGTAGAGCATGATTTATGATGACCACAGCTGATTAGAGATCATCACATCCTCTCTTTTCCTACACTCTCACCTACATTTTCTGTTGAGTCTAAATTGCCTAGTGTTTATCCTTTTGAAGCTGCTTGACACTTTGTTCTTTTACCTGTCATTGCAGTGCTGTAAGTGACTGGCCTGTGGCAATGTTCAAGGCTAAATCGGCCTGCACTATGAGTAACTTTCCTGGCCACTAACCAGATCACAGGGCTCGGTTTAAGAAAAGTGTGTGGCCACTGTCAGGTGAATGAGGACTGGCATTCATTTACAGCCAGAGGGCAGATTAACGGCTCACAGGGACACTGTCAGTGGATCAGGCTCGCTGGACGTCGGCCAATGTCCAAATAAGTCCACAAGGGCATCTGATTCACAAATGTGGAGTGCGCTCACATTACCCCCGCTGTCATTCCTCAGGGCTTGACGGCAGCTCAGTCTGCTTCTAGTGATTGTCAAGCAGCTAGCCCTGAAGGCCAGTTAATGTTATCACCAAAAGTAGCCACATATCCATAAATCTGTGTCATCTTGGTTAAACCGTGTATCCCTGTCTCTTGGGTACGGATGAAAACTCTGGTAGTCCAATCTGGTCCACTGTTTCTTTGAGGAAAATTTGATGCTGCTGAGCGACCAGAAATAGCCTCTGGTGTACATTTCACACTGAAACAGGAGCTGACCCAGGTCTCCAGTAACGTTGTCCCTCTGGTATGAAACTGGGAAGCTGGCATGTTGCAACAGCTCTGATGTCAAAACTGCAATTAACATAGAAATACTGCGCTAATGTTTAAGCTAGGTCAGTTTCTCACGGGCAAAGTGGTTACCATGGAAGCACATTGTGACCAGTAGAGGTAAATGTCCAGAGACAGGAAACATTACTGCAGACCCATCCCACCCTGGACACAACCTGTTCCAGCTTCAGAGCTTTGTATGCCAAAACAACCAGACACAACAACAGTCTCTTCCCACAGGCCATCACTCTGATGGACAGTTAACATCAGTCATATAGTGTCAGTAACACTAAAACATCCTCTTACCTACAAATTCTATATTTATAGTTTAGAATACACACGTGTCATCCATCTATAAATCCTGCATGCTGTATATACTGTTTGTATACATACTGTACATAAGCACCCACCTCATGTGTATAAAAGGTAATCTAGTACTTACTTACCATTCAGTATACCACATATTCCTTTGCACTATTTGTATTTGTTTACAACCTACAGAACGTAAAGTATGTTGTTGGTCAGTGTTGCTGGTTTTTAGCTGCGTCTCATTCTATCTTCCTGTAAATTCATCTGTGTGTAAGTAACATTGAGAGCAAATTGAAACCGGAGTCAAATTCTGTGTGTGTATACACATACTTGGGCAATGAAGCCAATTCTGTGATGGAAAAGTGAGGCTGCATGGCTTACTGTTGTCAGAAGGTAAACATTTCCCCTGTCAAATAGCCCCCATGTTCTCAGCCTTTGATGTAGTTGTAATGGCAGTGTGTTGAGACATCTGCACAATAAAAACTGATACCCTGCAAATGACACCCTAATGGCAGAACAAAATACAGGCTATAATGAATGGGACTAAGTGTTGACACACTACATGCAATACTCACTTTTCTAATCTCTCAACATGGTGGTGCCTGCAGCATGTCATGATTATTTTATCATGTCTTTCTTTGTGGGGAGCACATTAAATTTGGAGACCCATGACATGCAGACAGTGAGTGCAGCTACTGGTGTTATACAGTGTGGGGGTTTATTCATGTAGAAGACATTTTTTACCACTGACATATTGTTTAGTCTCCTAACCTGCATGAGGTGTTCCCAAAGGTCAGTTGGTTAGTCAGTTTTGGCCTCAGACTGGTGAGGCACATCATGATGATAAAACACACACACACACACACACACACACACACACACACACACACACACACACACACACACACACAAAAACCAGGAGCTAGTCAACATTGATGACAGATGTAGTCAGGCTCTTATTACATGTCACCCAGCAACCCAGGAGAATAGGAGTCGGTGGTTGCCGTTTTTAATAATACTGCTTTGGCTTCATGTGAACAACTGTTTATGGGCTCCTGGAAGTCATAACCAGCTGGCAGTTGTTTGGGTCCCATCCAAATGTTAGACAGGTTTTAAGCAAATGTCTCATGTGATTTTCTGTCAATGATTGTTGTGTAAATTGTGCAAAATGATCAATCAGCACCAGTGACTTTAAAATATGAGCGGAGGCTTGTAGAATGAGTAGTGGCAAGGCTTGGCAGATGCACTTTCTTTAGCGAGCCACATGTGAAAACATTTCCTCTGTTTTTAATATGCAAATGTTAAAACAGGTGGATGGAAAGCTACAGAATTTAGCTAGTCAGCAAGTAAATGACTTAGTGTTCACACCTGCTCTCTGACCAGAGCTGTCACTGTCAGTTAGAGAACCGGTGCTGACAGGCTAGTTACTAGTCACTGAGGCACCTTTTCTCGTTCAGAGATTCCCCAGAAAAGGCTGTTGACTCATGCAGCCACGTGTGTCCCTCCGGAGGTGAGCTTTGCAACGTTGGCTGCTGCTGGTAAATTCCCCATTGAGAGTTGCCCTCCTCGCGGTCTTTCTGTACGGGCCCAGGCTGTGCTGTGTTCCTACTGGATGCTCTGAGGGGGTCCAGGCTGCCCTCCAGGGTTGCAATGAGAACGTGACGCAGCTGCATTTGCACTGCAGCTGTCTTTGAGTGGTGGTGGTGGTGGGAGAGAGGGAGGGGGTGTGGTGGCGTGGCAGCAGCAGAAGCAGCCTTCCTGTCGCTAGCTGTGTTGTCGGCCCTAGCCTGTGATTTTGCCAAGGGATGATGAAGAGGGGCCAATATTCAAACAACCCAAATCCACGTTACCCTGCAGCTTTCCTGCATATAGCAAGTACCTTATTCCTGTCAGTCTAGACCTTTTCTTCTTTGGTGATCTCAAAGAAAGTGAATTTCAGGTCCATTTGAGATTATTTCCTGTTTGTTTCGTGATAAGCCCCCTAGCACCTTCAATTCCAGTAACAGATTCCCTCCCGCCCTGTTATGACTTTCTCTGCAGGGCATTACTCTAGACGAGTGTGTGCTTTCCTTGTTTAAAAACAACACCTCCACTTACTCGTGTGTGTGTGTGTGTGTGTGTGTGTGTGTGTGTGTGTCCCTTGTAGTGGGATCTGGAAACGTGTTAATAAAATATGCTAAATGAATGCTAAATGTGTCTTTTCATTTCTGTTCTTTTAGGTTTGAGTGGGACAAACTTTTGGAGAATGTGCATTGTTTGATCATAAGTGTGACAAAGTCTGACAAGCAGGAAGCTTATATACTCAGGTGAGTGCTTTGTCTTTACTTACACCATGTCTCCTCTGTTTTCCTACTGATTAGGAGGCAGGATTAGACAGCGGTCACCTGTAAGCCGCTTGCCACTGACGGCACAGTCTGTTTCAGGTGATGAGATGGAGCCATGGGCACATACAGTACATTCTGCCTAGCCTTCATTCTTAGATTGTATATCCATGTAACAAGTGTACAAGTTTCAAGGAAACCCTGCTTCAGCACTATCTAAAGTGTAGATCTGGAGTCAGCTAGGAGACCACAGTACTCAGCAATTGAAACCAGTAAGATGCGTTCTGCTGTACTAATTTTTAAAGAATCAAACAAGTCTTGGCAGATAAAAAATGTATGCCATGGCAACCAGGAAGTGATTTCACTTTTTGTTTTAAGAGTCTAATGCAGACTGCAAAGCAGTATACTACAAATGACATGTAACCAGGGCGAAGTAACAAATACTTGATTATTCTTAATCTTGGAAATGTCAGCACTGTGTTTGACAAATTTAGCCACAAAGGAAGAAAAAAAACCCAGAAGAACTAATGTTGCCTTTTTAATCTATAAATAATTTTTGTCCCTGTCCCGTCTTCAATTAGACCTAGTGTGTAAGCTCAGTGGGACCTACAGTGCTAAAAGCTAGTTGTCTCACCGTATTTGAAAGAGTATAGCATTAAATGGATGGAAATAGAACCACCGGTTGATCATCACATGTCTAATAAATTATACAGTGGCAGATAAATATACTCTTATCATTTCCAGCCAATCTCAAACTGCCGTTCCTTGCAAAGGTCTCAGAAAAAAAGTGTAGCAGAGCAGATCATTTCTTTCATGAACGGTAATTTCAGTCAGCTTTTAGGGCAGGTCATGGCACAGAAACTGCACTCTTTAGGGTTTTAAATGATGTGTATTTTGACACTGTTGATCATAGTATTTTAATTGAATATCTAAGAAAGTGGGTGGGCATTTCAGGTTTGGTTTTAGATTGGTTCTATTGTTATCTTTTGGAGAGGTCTTTCTATGTGGAAGTTGGGGAATTATCAACCAGCTCCAGTACCGCTAAAATATGGAGTTCCACAGGGATCTATTCTTGGGCCCTTACTATTTTCCATTTATGTGCTACATCTTGGTCATATTATTAATAAAACACTATCGGTGACCATTTCTATGCCGATGACACACAATTACACAATTTCAACTAGCATATTAATTCTGTAGTCCAATCATGTTTTTTTTTCAGCTATGAAAAAATGTGCTAATTTTTATCTGCCAAGAACTTAGAAACAGTACTTCATGCATTCATTTCATCCCCGTTAGATTTCTGCAATGCACTCTTCTCGTGCCTCGCACAACAAAACCTCATTGAACTTCAGCGGATTCAAAATGCAGCCGCCAGACTCATTACCAGGTCCAGCAGGAGAGAACACATCTCGCCGGTTTTAAAACCACATTGGCTCCAAGTTTTTTAAATTTTTAATGATCACTTTTAAGGCTCGTAGAGGGCTGATGGTCACAACAACCTCGGTCAAACCTTAAAACTAAAGGTTGACCTGCTGAACTTCTTTTAAGTCACTTTTAAAAACTCAGTTTTAGACCTTTTTAATTGATTTTACTGTTTTTGTATCATTATATTAATTGTTTGCTTATTGTCTTTTTAAATTGTATGTAAAGTGATTTGTAACTTGTTTTGAAAAGCACTATATAAATCAAGGTATCATTCTGAATATAACTCCAGTACAGATGTTTTACACCTGTCTTGTACTTCTTTCCTTCCACAGTGAGAGTAGCATGTTTGTCTCCAAGAGACGTTTCATTTTGAAGACATGCGGAACCACCCTCTTACTGCAAGCACTGGTGCCTCTGCTGGAACTCGCCAGGGAGTACTGCGGTTTCGATGCCATCGAGGTAGGACACGCGCAGCCTTTGACTTTATGTACAAACACGCCATGCTCTATGCACATGGAAGAGACTGGAATACAACATTTGATATGGTTTCTGTAGCGGTTACCTGATGCCATGCTTCTTTTTTTGCAGAATTTCTTCTACTCCCGCAAGAACTTTATGAAGCCAACCCATCAAGAGTTCCCTCATCGAAACTTCCAGGAGGAAGTGGACTTTCTCAGCCAGATTTTCCCAAGTATGTAACATTACATCATCTTAGCACTACCCTCCTTTTTGGTCATTCCCATTTTTCGCTCCTGAAAAATGTTCCGAAAATGCATAAAGAATCCAAAATGGTACAGGCCCTCTTTGCTCTCCTGCATATCTGTTGTTTGACTAGAGAGGCTGAAGAAGTTGCTGGAGAGGATGTGGGGAACAAGTAGCAAACTATAAACATACATTCTTCATGTGTCCAATATTGAAACCATTTTGGGAAGAGGCTGAGTAAATCTCTCTTTAACATGGCCATGAAGCAGCTGACAAGGACAAGGACAAATCCACCAAAACAAAATTGATGTCTATCAACAATAGAACAAATTTTGGACATGGAAACATTAACCTTTACAATCAGAGATCACACAAAAAAGGGAATAAGATTTACCTCAAAGATAGACTCTGTAAAATAACATTATTTCAATCCAGCCCAAGATTTGCAATAAACAGGTACTCCTCCCCCACCTCAATTCTATAGACTCCCTGGAACAGTGCATTAAACTAATAAGTAGCAGGATGTTCCAAAATGTTCTCCAATTAAATGAGGACAAAACTGAAGTCATTGTTTTTGAGGCCAATGAAGAGAAAGACTGTGCCCACCTTAATAGTATGTCCTTGAAGAGTAAAAATCAAGCTAGAATCCCCTGTTATCCTGGACCTCACACCTACATTTCAGTAGTAGAGTAGTAGTAGAGACTTAGATTTAGAAAAACTTGTACATGCTTTTATCTCTAGCAGGCTGGACTACTGCAATGGACTGTTCACAGGTCTGTCCAAGACAGCAACCACACAGCTTCAGCTGATCCAGAACACTGCTCCCAGGGTTGTAACAAGGACCAAAAAACCAAAAAGCATTTAACTCCAGTTCTCAGATCACTACACAGGCTACCAGTTTCTCATAGAATCAACTTCAAAATTCTATTGCTTGTCCATAAATCACTGAATGGTTTATATCCAAGATACTTATCAGATCTCCTGACCCAGTACGGACCTTGCAGACCTCAGGTCAGCTGGTTCTGGATTACTGGCTGTTCCCAGTGTCAGAACTAAGCGTGCTGAAGCTGCCTTTAGCTTCTATGCAGCTCAGATGTGGAACAAATTGCCCGAAAAGAGCTAAGACTTGAGACAATGATGACTATTTTCAAATCCAAGCTGAAGACCTACCTGTTTACCATTGCTTTTAATTCGTTTTCTTTTAAATCAAATATATTTGTTAGTTTGATTTATTGTTTGTATTCTGTGGGCTTTTCATTGTTTTTATTGTTTTCTACTCTCTTGTTTTTATCATTTGTGTCTTGGGCTTTGGGTTGCCTTTCGTTATGAAATGTGCTGTATAAATACATTTACCATGCCCTGCCTGCCTTGTCTTGCCAATCACAATTCTCTGGAAGATGATGAAGAAAAAAGTTGCCTTGGGCTCTAGGAATCCATGCAGTTCCATATGTTAACATTAACCATAAGGTCAGCTGAAACAAACCTGTTTCTTTTTGCTTCTTCCAGATGGTGCAGCCTACTGTATGGGACGTTTGAACTCTGACTGCTGGTAAGCATCACACATTTCCTGTACTATTGAAACTTCATGTATTGTTGCTAATATCAGTGGATATATTTGCAGTAGAAATGAAAACTGAATTATGCTCTCCACGGATTTTATCCCTGAAAGATGTTTCTCTTGTTTCTCTCCGAATATAAAGCCAAATCAGTGACACAAAACTAATGAAAAAGGCAGCCAGATATTGCAGCTGAATGTAGAGTCTGCTGTGTTGTTGCTGAATTTCAGCCACAGCAGGATATTGCTACATGACATTTGGACTTGAGCAGAGATAATGACATAATGACACAATAATCATGAGATTGAGGTAAAAAGGTCAGTTCTGTTCTGTATGAAAGCTCGTTCAGAACCTTCTCTACAGTCTGGTCATGGTTAAACTCTGGTAACGGGCCTAAATAACCTCCGACTGTCTGTCACCCACAGGTACCTGTTTACCCTGGATTTACCAGAGTACTGGGAGAACAAGCATGCGGATCAGACGCTGGAAGTTCTGATGAGTGACCTCGATCCAGCCATTATGGACCAGTTCTATATGAAAGATGGTGTTTCTGCAAGTGATGTCACTCGTGTAAGTAGCGTGTGTGTGTTTGTCTCAACAGACATCCGCATACATAAGCCCTTCCAGTGTTGGGATGGGAACCAGTTAGGTTTGTTCAGAGAATCTGGTTGGGCTTGTTAGACATGAGCAGACATGGAGGCTTTAACACTGGTGAGTTGTTGACATAGTTTTCTTGGTCTCTTGCTGCAGATGAGTGGAATTCGTGACCTGATACCAGGTTCTGTGATCGATGCCACAATGTTCAACCCTTGTGGATACTCAATGAATGGAATGAAGACTGATGTGAGTGTCTTGTTTTTGGTCTGTCGCCTTCACCTTTGTCTTCGCTGTGACTTACATTTGTGTAATGTGTCTGTGCCTGTTGTCGCCTCCAGGGAACTTACTGGACCATCCACATCACCCCAGAGCCAGAGTTCTCCTACGTCAGCTTCGAAACCAACCTCTCCCAGACATCATATGATGATCTGGTCAGGAAGGTGGTGGAGGTGTTCAAGCCAGGAAAATTTGTGACTACGCTTTTCGTCAATCAGGTAGGATTTTAAAATACAAGCTTGCTTTCATTCACTGTGATTTTAATTCCATTTGTCGCTGAGTAAATTCTCTTTTTTCCCTTTTTGTTTGCCCCCGCAGAGCTCCAAATGTCGCAGTGTCTTTTCTTCTGCCCAGAAACTCGAGGGCTACAAGCGTCTCGACCGCCAGTTGGCTCAGTTCAACGATTACAACTTTGTCTTCACAAGCTACGCCCAGAACCGCCAGCAGAACCAGCAGAGCTGAGGGTTGAGAATGAAGAAAAGGCGTAAAAAGAAAGGCGGCTGCTCGGGGCTTCCCCCCTGCGGCCGGCTTCACCCCCCAGTAGAGAGCTTGTCGTCTTCTTCCCCCCACCTCCTCCTCCTCCCATCCTGCTGCTGTCGTTGTTCAGGATCTCCCGGTGCTGACACGGTCGCGAGCCCTAGTTTACCCTCCAGTTTGAGTTGTTTGCATTGTTGTACCTGTGACTTAGATCTCTTGCATGACAGCTCTTTTCTCTGTTTCGATATTCTAGCTCACTCTTGCTGTGATCTTGAAGTGCATGTAGAGGAATTAAACACGCTCTGTTTGAGGCTGTCCCCCTGTGCCCAGTACAACGGTCCCTTCCTGCAGGTGTCCCCCCTCATCCCCCACAGACAAGGCTTCCGCCCGCACTAGGCCAGGGCCCTGACATGCTCAGATCAGTCTGCCTCTTTATGAGCCTAACTCAGCTTGTCCGTTAAAATTTAAAATTGGCGACCAGTTTCTGCCTAATCTGCCCTCCAATGTGACAGTTGGTATTCATGACTCCCTAACAATTTTTGAGTGCACTTTTAAAACCTGTTTACTCATGGTACGAAAAAGAAGGCCAACCTTTTTGTCTCAAGTCTGATTGAATGTATAAGTGGTGGTAAGCTTTTGGCCATTCCAGTCACATAGTTGGGACATGTTTGAGTTTCATTGAAGATGGACGCCATGCTTGCCGTTTAATGTCGCACTATTGGAGAAAAGGTTTGCAGCTCATTGGTCAGCGTGCTCTTTGGTTGCTGTAAACTAAAACAGCACTAGCACTAAAGCTAAAGTCCTCTCTGTTTTGCTGGGCTTTGAAGCTGACCTGCATTCATTTGTGCTCCTCCACCTCGACAATCATATAGTCCTTGTTTCCCCAAATAGACAGACAGGCTTTTAAAGTTGGATGCCTGGAAATGTACTGTATGTATATGAATCATTTAAGACACTCAACATGCGCACTTTGTTGCACACAGGCTTTTATTTTTTTCCCAGCATGCTGTATCTATAGGAAGGTTCTATCCTATAGATCCCCCAGTCATATTCAGCACTCTAATTTTCCACATTCACATGAATTGGTTAAATGTTCCAACTGAATGTAGCACAGGCCGTGTAAAGCAGCGGTCTGTCCCCCCATCTTTCAAATGTACACGTCTCTAGAGAAAAGCCTGGACCGGGTTTGAGCTGAATGTACGCCTCCAGGAGAGCACCCCCCCACCCTCCCCTTCCCACACACACACACACACACACACACACACACACACACACAGAGCTCACAATGACCTCTGCCGAGCAGCCTTTGTCCAGCTTGCAGCAGGTCTCCCCATGCCAGAGTCAGACTGTCAGCTGGCCCCAGAACCATGACATGACGAGAGCCGGCCCTCCTGGCAGCGCCCGCGCCCTGCTCTGAATGGGAAATAATGAATCACACTTTTTGCTTAGTTGCCCAGCAAAGCATTTTTCTTCTTCCCACATAATATCCATCCTCTCTGTCTCTTTCCGCCCCATACAGAAATCTGTAAGCGCACAATAGAGGCCCACCAGTCTGAGCATGCCAGGGTGATCCCGGATCATTCCACATGTAACCGCTGCATAAACTGCCATTTTATTAAATTTATTGTGCCCAGACATTTTTTGCAGTGAATTGGTCGAAAATGTGACTCCCCCAGCAGTTTTTTTTTTCTTTTTGTTTGCATCAATGCCCTTTGTTCGTTGAGGGGGAAAATCCTGTGACACTATGGTGCATGTGACTACTAGTGCCGTGTTGCTTGACAGTGTAGTGTAGCGCCGTCTCTTCCTCCTTTTGTCAGTAGGTCTGTGCTTCACCTTCCTCTTGTTTTACCAGCTGAAAGCGTAGTTGCAGCTGCCACATCCTGATGGGTTTTGAATAGACTTTTTCCTTCAGGGGTTGGGTCAACTTGGGATTCTTCTTATTTCAAGTTGTGAACAAGTGCTGAATGCAGGTTAGGTTTCTTATTTATTACTCCGTGAAACGTCCAATGTTTGTCCTCCCTGCCTGCCATTGAGTTCAGTGGCGTTCAAGATGCTTCTCCCACCAGAGAATGCAGTTTGAATTTTGAACCGGGGGAATGCGGTCTAACCTGCTTTCGGCCCTGTGGTGCAGTACAATCTGTTCTTTGAAATATCTGCGATGATTGCATCAGCACCTGTAACAGTGCATTTATCACGTAAGGCACTCTGTGAGCCAGTTGGAGCCGTTCATGTAAGAACGAGCAGTAAAGTTGACACTTGGAATAGTTTCTCTCTAGTTTGTCTATCATGGCATTTTGGAGTGGTTTCATTCTTTTCCTGAGGACCAATCACTGCTCTTGCATGGACTACTCTCAACTTGCTGTCAAATGACTTAGGTGATCTGCCATGACTGTTATGGGTCCTTTTTTTTAAATTCACACATTTAAACTGTTCAAAACTACTGAAGCAGTTTAATGCTAACTGTTCTTGGATTAAGTACATTTTAGCCTTGTTGGTGTGGATCATTACTATTTTGTTTTATTTTTTTATACAGTGAACTCAAAATGCATTTTTGCAGTTGAATGGTAATAGAATTTTATACAAAAAAATATTTTGTATTTTTGCTGCGGACCAATATTCTTTTTTTTTTTTTTTTTCTTCCCATTTTGTCCAAATGTTTATTTTGTTGTAAAACTAGTGTGTTCTGAAGTTAAGGGATGACCTTTTTGAAGCTGACTAAATCATGTTTATTTTTTCACTTTCCCTTCCTCTGTGAATCTTGTGAAATACTCCAGAGGAAGGGAGAGTGAGAGCCTCCCCGGGTGACAGAGGGTGCAGTTGCAGGATGTACTGAAGGAGAAACTTTGCTGTTCTAATTCTTTCTTTTGCTGTTCTTTGAATGGTCAAGATGTGCTAAATATATCTGTGCTACGAGCTTGATGCTTAAATAAAAATATCTGTGCAACAACTACTGTGTTCTTTATTTGAAGTCTTTCAGTCCAGAGTCCAAAGTCTTTTTATTGACAACTTTTTTTTTAATTTATTTATTTTTTTTAAATTTATTTAAAGGGAAGGATACAAGATCAAAAGCACAACAGATGAAACACACAAGAACCTAACAACATAGACTTTCCAAGATGACGGCACCATTTCACCACCACTGTTGAGGTCACTGCAGTCAGCAGTCACTGCTACCCCTTTTCCATCAACATGGAACAGGTTCCATTCCGGTTCGCACATTTCGACCAAAAATAAATTGGTTCGGAACTCGTAAAGTTGGTTCCCAGCTGGAACCAAAAAATAGCAGGTTTTGTTTGACCGAAAGTGTGAACTGTGATGTCATCAGTGGGCGTGTCCTATTCTGCAGGTTGGAAAGAGAAGATGGAAAAGGCAGCAATGGTCTATGGTCTACTAATATAATACAGAGCAAAAGCTTGCAGGTAATCAATGTGATCCGCCATCTTGCTCCTACTGTTACTTCCGTTGATGACACATCCTTGATTACAATGGTTCCTCAAAACTGGTGGAAACTCGGGCTGGTTCTCTAGATAGCACCAAGATCCCAAGAATCCTGAACGGAACCAGATCAAGAACCAGAGCTGGTTTGGTGGAAAGAGAGCAGGAGTAACCAATAAATAAACACAAAGAATCAGTAATGTGGCTAGCCAGAAAGCCAAGCCCACATGCAGGATAGGAAGTAATGACATTATGCAAATAGGGAAATGATTACCTCTTAAAGGGGCATTGATTTAGTATTGACCTTCATGAAGTTGGAGTTGTGAGCAGCAGAAGCTGAGAAATCCTGACTTTTAGACCCCATTTACACCTGGTATTAACATGTGATCTGTATCTGGATAATGATACCCTGTCCATGGGTCTTTGCATTTACACCTGGTATTAACATGTGATCTGTATCTGGATAATGATACCCTGTCCATGGGTCTTTGCATTTACACCTGGTATTAAAATGTGTTCTCATTATCTCGATTGTGTCCACATTGTGATCAGATCTCAAAATGCGAATTAGTTCCTAGCTACTGCCACTTACATGTAGCTTTTGCCAGGCTTGCGTAAGCTAGCAGGAAGTGGTGGAGTTATGTAACCTTTCAACTTGATGGGCGAAAGTTCTTCTTTAAGAATGTGGTCACATTTGTACGGATTGCATTTTAACCATGTGAGATCTGATCTCAGTGCGAGTCTGGCCAACTCCAAATGTGGTCTGGCTGATCGGATCCCATTTGGATCACAATGTGTTCTGCATGTTACCTGGCGTTAACATGTGTTTTTCCTTATCCAGATAACATATCCAGATACAGATTGGATGTCAATGCCAGGTATAAATGGGGTATTAGTCAGTAGTATGTGTCAAGCTTCAAAAACACTAGATCCTACATTTCCCATAATGCAAATGAATAGCTTCTTTCATTATTCAATTCAATTCAATTCAGTTTTATTTATATAGCGCCATATCATAACAAAGTTGTCTCAGGGCACTTTTTCGAGTAGAGCAGGTCTAGACCGACTCTTTATAACCTTTTATACCCTCCCTACCTGGTAAATTCCCACTTCTTTCAAACTAATGTAATATGTGTAACTGTAGTCTCCAGACTCAAGCTGGGATAACCCTGATGATGTCATCAGGGTAATTTCTTTTCCTACTTTGGAAAGCTTTGGCCTGATCCACAGGAGACTACATGACTACATGACTACACTACTAGTGCCGTGTTGCTTGACAGTGTAGTGTAGCGCCGTCTCTTCCTCCTTTTGTCAGTAGGTCTGTGCTTCACCTTCCTCTTGTTTTACCAGCTGAAAGCGTAGTTGCAGCTGCCACATCCTGATGGGTTTTGCAGAGAAGCATCCCCAAGACATGATGCTGCTGCCACCACCATGCTTCACGCAACATGGTGTCTGATGGCCAAAAAGTCCACTCAGACCATAGAAGCTTCTTCCAGCTGATTTCAGAGTCTCCCACACACCTTGAGGGAGACATGGGCTGGGTACCAGGGTCAGCACCATGAAAATGTGTAATGATCCGACTGTGGAATCACCTAATCAAAATGGCAGAGGATAGAATAAATAAGAAGGTGTTTGTGTGGAGTACATCACACAGTTCTCCATGGGCAAGAGGGCTTTACTTAACTTTTGAGGAGGCTGATATTCTGTATATTTACAGGAATAATTTGGGTTGTAATATTACATTTATTAAAAGTATGCTTTTATTGAAGTTTGAAGAAAGAATTGAAAAATGTCTTGAAATATTCTGGTGTGCAGATGATCAAAAACTGGAATGGTTTGATCCATCCAGTACTATGTACTCAATGCTTTTATCAGTGATTTATGTATTTGTTGTAGACGATGATGGTCTGAAGATCTGATTGTGAAATCCTTGTTTCTCTACTTTTTTTCTGTTGTTGAAAATGTATAAGCAGCACTTAAGTTCTGTTTTGTATGGATTTATGGTGTTTTGTAAGCCCATGCAGGCTGGGCATATTGTATGCATGACACAATCTTCTTCCATAAAGCTCCAATCTGAGCCTCTGAAGTTTTGAACTCCTTCAGACTTGTCTTATGTTTCTTTTGATGGCCTCCCTTACTAGTCTTCTCACAGCTGTGTCATACTCTTTCCATTTGATCTAACCAGTGGTGGAAGAAGTCTTCAAATCCTTTACTTAAGTTAAAGTCCCAATATAATAATGTAAAAATACTCCATTACGTCCTGCATTCAAATTCCTACCTAAGTAAAAGTACAGAAATATTGTCAGCAAAATGCTGTACTGAAAGTATCAGCAGTAAAAGTATGCATTCAGCAGCAGAATGACCCCTGTCAGTGTGATATTATATTACTGGATTATTACTGTGCATGCAGCATTTTAATGTTGCAGCTGGTCAAAATTAAGCAAATCTTAACTACTTTTTATACTGTGGTTGTTTAATCTACAAAAATGCATCTATAATTACTATAATGCATCATATTGTACAACCTGAGTATATATTTTCTATGTAAAACCTTGATCTTAGTCACTGTAGCTGTCAAATAAATGTAGAGTAACAATTCGAATATTTTCTACTGAAATCTTGTGGAGAAAAAGTATAAAGTAGCAGTAGTAGTTACTTTCCACCACTGCCAATACCTCCTAAACCAAACAATAGCTAAATAAATTCACAAAAACCCTCTAAGTCAGTGCATGGTAGTATTTATTTACACGTATTGGAAGTGAAGAGAGGAGCCCATCATCCAGTCATCACAGCAGGGCCAAAAATCATTAACCTCACCAGAACACCGGGGTGTGTCCACAGTGCTGGTAAAGAACTACCCGGTCCCTTCCCCTCATTTCCCCTCCATTTCCAGCAGGCCACAGAATCTTTTGAACCGAGTCTATATAACATACTGGATTTCTTTGGCATCAGAAGGTGTGTCAGCTTCCCAGCGCCCTTGCCGGTTTGGTTGGCAAGTGTGATGGACCTTCTTCAACCAGGTGTGTGATTTGGATTTCATTCGTCAAAGTTTCTGTAACTCACACTTTTTTCCAGGGTGGGGTAGTTTACCCCGCGCCCAACCCCCAACCTAGAGGGCTGGGGACTGCTTCGTCTGCAGCCTCACCCTTGACCTGTCCGGTTTGGTAGGGTGAGCGAGGAGCAGAGGGCTTAAGTAAGTAAACAAGTATATAACAGACTGGGGGTCCAGAAGAAACAATGTAAGATTTAAAATTGTATGGGCATTACTTTTGCATCTTTGATAGAGCCCAATTTCTTTCCCAAACCCAATACCTAAAGGACTGAAGCAGTTTTATTTCCCCATATTCCAACAGCATTCTCTAATACACAGACGCCTTACATCCTTCTATAAGGTCAACATGCTGTTGTTTCAAGTAATCAAATGCGTTCAGTATGTTCCCAAAGGCAAGTGATTAGATTATCATCTAATTATGTATTCATTGTGAACATTCATACAAAAATGTGATTTTCACAGGAATAAGTGATGTCAAATAAATATATATATAAGTGAATGTGAATTACCTTTACATCTCCCCCTTTCTCCTGGACCAGGAGGTGAAACCTACAATGTTGATGGTGCATTCTGGACTTCATAAATATATTCTAAATATATAAATAAATACATAAATGCACAACAATAAATGGCAAGTAACTGTTTGTGTGCCGAAAGTGTTGGATTTTATAATTAACATCATTGTTTTTGTTTGTTTTTTTAACACCCCGGATGTTAATTATGACATATACATAAAATCTGTCTTTTGAAAATAAAATGTGGTGTAATTGCCTGGTGCTTTGACTTACTGCTGGGGTTCAGATACAGTACATGTCAGCATGTCAAAGTCTGTGGTTGTTTGAGTCTGTAGCTCCCCTAGTGGATGTGCTGTGGTGTGTAGCTTTGACACTAGATGGCGGTAATTCACTTGTAACAGGATATCAACCACCGTGCCACAACAGAAGAAGAAAAGACTACTGTTGTCTTCCGCCGCTTGAATTCACGTGGAAGAAGAACCGCAGCGTGAGTTCTCCTGTTGCTGGCAGGAACACGAAGAAAGACACAAAAATGACGCAGTCAGATGGTATAATGTAAGTTTGACAATTCATTATTGCGAACTTACTGTGTCTGTATTTATCCTCTACAGAATTAGCTTGTTCAGCGCTCGTGAAACTGACCTTGTTAAGACCGCTAACGTTAGCCTAGCATGACGTTAGCTTAGCCTTAATGTATCTAATTCTTGTTTACACATCATTTTTATAACGTGAAGTTGAATTTATCATGGTGTTTTTGGTCGACACGAATCGCCCGTTCTCTTACGTTACATTCAGTGAAAATGACATAATGTCAAGCTAGTGTTGAACTATCATTTACGTGAGTATGTAACTGGTAACGTTATAATAGGTTAGGTTAGGTTGGGCTAATTAAGATGAATAAATAAAAAGAGAAAACTTATTCATTCAGACCCTTACTTCCCCCCAAAATGATGGTCCGACTGAAATACTAGGAGAAGAATGGAGCACAGCAATTTTATAAATCTGGCTTACTGGTGGATATTAATCTGATGCTTGTTCCTGTACTACTGCATGTATTTAAAGTAACGGCATTCTATTGATATACAACAAACTGTTCAAATGCTCTTCTCAGTGATAGAAAAATACACATGGTGTGTGTCCAAGATAGAAGAAGGCTCTTGTCGGATGCTCACATTCCCCTAGCCACAGCTTACAGCGTGTTCCTTTCACAGCAACTGCTACACTGTGGAAGGAGCTGTCATTCATTTAAGTGACATTATATTGTAATGAACTCATTGTTCCTTTAGTTTATAAACCAAGATATTCCCATCAAGTGACTTAAGCCTAAAATAGCGTTAAAATGGCCCGTGTAGTTTAACAACAGTCAAAAACACAACAGAATTATAACATTTAAAGAAATCATCTGAAACATTTAAAGTCTGACATTTTTCTCATTCGTCAAGCTGTAATGTTTTTTATCATAATTACTCTAAAGACAAATAATGATCAAAATTAGGATAGCTTTTCCACAAAGTGGTTAATGAATATATCAGCCAGTCCTTTCAACAATATTGTACTTTCTCTCCAGCACAATAAACACCTTTAAATAGTTGTTTTTTTAATTAAAGGTTAGAAATCGATTGAGATGGATAGATTGAAGGGGGATGAATGTGGTTTTTGCCCTTCCTTTCATCATAGCTCATCATGAAAAGGCTGTAAAACTGGAGGTGAGCTTGTCCATTTGTAATGAGCAACAGTAACCAGCAATATTAAAGAATAAACAATAAAAAGCTCCTGAAAATCAATGCCACATCTAACAGTTATTTATTATCAAAACCTGCTGTCATATTTGTGACTCTGACTGCCTCTGTCTGCCCTGTGTTTGTGTGTATCCTCAGAAAACCCAAGACTAAGCGCTCCAAGCGCTTCTTGGACAGCAGAGCGCCCAAGCTGACCGAGGATGTGAAGACTGCCATGATAATGAAAGGGGGGAACACCAGTCAAACCATCACCCAGGCCCTCAAGGACATAGTGAGTAACCTGATGAAGAAAGACACAAGTTATTTCACACAGATGCATCTGCCGTTCTAAAGGTTTAATAATCCTCTTAATCGGTCTCCAGGTGCTGAGATAATAGCAACATCACACTGTCCGTGTTACGATTCTTTTAGTAGCTCTTTATCAACGCTTCTTTATTCCTATATGATAAGAGTTTTAACTCTGTGTAACCCTGATATGAAATGACAAAAATGAATCCAATCAGGGTTTCCGCAGGTCCTTAAAAAGTCTAAAATCCAATAATCTGAATTTTAGGTTTTAAATACGATTTACAGGTCTTAAATGTGGATTGGATTATGAAGTTAACGTTTCTTTTATAAAGTTGCATTAACTCGCTTTTAAATGGGCTTTTGGGGAAAAAAAATTTGTTTTGATCATGCTGTAACAAAACTACAAAAGGAAACGAACATGGAACCAATAACCACTAATGCAAACTGTGCAGCCCGGTCAGAATTTATCAGAGCACACTCAGCTAGTGTGTCGCGCTGTGGTGTGTGAGCTAATGTGGCGCCTCCTCTCATCAAAAAAAATAGCTACTTAGCAAATTGTTTCTGTTAACGTTACTTTCATCTAATGTGGGTAAGTGCAAGTTCAGTGAGATCCTGCTGGATAACAGTGCATTTAGTGCCTGTTGAAAATAACAAATTTGAAGCCCACTGCACCCAGTGTAGGAAATTAAAAAGATATTTCGGGGGCAACTTTTGCCCCCACTGTCTAAAACATTGGGGCATTTCCAAAATGTTGGGGGCAAAAATAGTAATTAGTGCATAAAGTTGCTGTTTTTAATGTAAAATGAGCCCAAATTAAAATGCATAACTTACGGTAATCACCAGCTTGTGCATGAGTAAATATTTAGCATAACATACTATTGCTGTTCCAAAGAGAAGTGTGGAATCATGTGGAATAAGTACGTAATTTAAAAAACACAATCACAAACAGCACTGATACTATTTCTAATAAATATGGTGGATGGGGAGATTTTAAAATTTCATTCATTAATATCTTTTATAATAGATTATCAGTGTGTTTTCGTGCCAGATTTGGTCGTGGCGGGCGGAGAAAATAGAACAGACGCCGAAACTCGACAGAGCGCCAGCCGGCCACGGAGCTCCGCAGCGCCTCCTGTCTGAACAGCCCGATTGGTTAACATGGGCACCGAAAGGAAGCGGGCGCCTCCTGTCTGAACCCGGCGTTATTTGCTGGGGGTGGCGTTGGTGACGACCTAGGATTGCTTTCTTCGTTAACAGATGGAGCTTTTTTTAATGAGGTACCAGCAGCTACTTCACTGCAGGTGCAGGATCGCCTGGCCTCTGCCAGTCAGGTATCATAACAGTAGTGTGAACAACAGCGCTGTTTGTGCGAGTGTGCGTTAGAGACGGAAATTAAATGAATTGAATGAAAATAAAATGATGGTTTAATGTAGGATTAGGATATTGGCCTAAAATGGTAAATATCTTCTTTTTTTCTCGAGAAATTTCTGCCCCGTGATCATGTTTTTTAGGGGAAATCTGAGATTTCTTGGGGCATTTTTGCCCTTTGTCCCCGCTAATTTCCGATGCTGACTGCACCTTGTGCAAGAAAACTAATGAGGAATGTTGGGAATAAAGGAATTGGAGTCGCATGGGAAGTCAGAAAAACATAAAGCCGCCTAAAAAGCCACCAGCAAACGCCTGCCATCACCCAATATTGTTCTGTATTCACATTGGGAGCATCACCAAAGGTCTGGCCCACTCTGCACAAAATGTTTTTAATCAGGTAACTGCAGGGCTTCGGGGTCACTCTTGATGCCAGCCTGATAGAGAGCGTCCTTGTTTGTAACACCTCTGTCTGGTGTGGGCACTTGACTTTAGTATATAGAAACAAGCTGACCAGGATTGTTAGGACAGCAGGGAGGATAGTAGGCCACCAACAAAAGCCATTAGATGACCTTTACAGCATAGCTGTACACAGGAATGTTATTCTAAAATAAAGATAACATTAAAGCTTATTACCCCAGTTGTCCATTACCCCTGGCTTCTTCATTGCTACCTCCTACTTCCATCTACAGGTTGACCTGCATGTGATGTGTTTTGTTTGTTAGTACGACGTGATATGTGCCCTGGTTAGTAAAACCGACAAATCGAGCGGGTTAAAAAGTCACAGACGTTGTAAATTAAGATGTGTGTTTTTTCTTTTCTTTGTTAAAAGCCGTTTCCAGCAATGACTCCTGTCAGTAACTCTATAATGAAAGTGATTCATATGCTGTTATTAAAACCTTTTGCTATATTAGTAAAAACTCAGTCAAGGGAAAATGGAATTGAACTATTTTGGGTCTCATGTATCCAGGCAGGGGTTAAGAGCCTTTGCACAGCATCTTTGGTGGGAGAGGATGGGGTAACTCCCCGTGTTTTTCACACAGATTATCAGAGTGATGCAGAGGATTTCAACCACATTTGTGATTGAGCTTAAATGAAAACTGTTAACTCACTAGAAGAAGAATTGTGAATTCAAACAAATTCTTTTTTTTTCCTGCAGTATGCCCTGAAGAAGCCTAATGCTGTGCTATACAAGAAGTAAGTGGTTTATATCTCTTTTGTTTAATATTTGTAATTTAATTTCATTGGCTCACAGTCAGTATTTCATGTGCTGTTTTCCACTGAGAACACTGAATGGATATTGACAACAGATGCAGATAATACGCAAAATAAGAAATATTTATTTGGGCTCCTTTTTCAGATGTAAAAAAACAGGAAGGTAATAGGATAGATATGTTGTGACCCACATCATGGGATACTGATGAATCCTATATAAGCCAGCAGAATCATTGCTGAATTTAGCTGAGCAAATTAGACATCAATTCAAAGTGGAATTTGAACTGGATTTAAATGTACTATCTTTAGTGTTAAGTGAAAACTGTCAAAGTCAGCACAGGTAGTTCTGTATCTGTTAGGAAACGTAGCAGTGTATAAAATGTGTACTTGCCTTTCAGGAAGAACATAACACGGCCGTTTGAGGACTCAACATCACTGGTAAGTGTACAAGAAACATGGAACACCCCAAATGTGTTATTACGATCAAATGTCTCAACATGTTTTCCAGTTTTATTACTAATCATTTCAACTCTATCAGGAATTCTTCTCCAAGAAGACCGACTGCTCTCTGTTTCTGTTTGGCTCCCACAACAAGAAACGGCCCAACAACCTCATATTTGGTAAATTCTCTTCTCTCTGTGTCAGTGATTCCCAACCAGGGGTACTTATACCTTAGTGGGTACTGCTGCAGTTGCTTGGGGGTGTGTGGAAAGATTGTGGAGTAACTCAACTAATTAGAAAAAATGGAAATTACAATTTAAGTTAAACATACATCCACATATTGAGTCAGCTGTAACACCTGAAAACCATGTGTTGATAATGCCTGAAAACTAGTTAGCAGGCGAGCAGAGAAGTTGAATCAGTTAAGTAGAAGTGACGGATAAATGGTTGAAATAGTTAGCTTAAAGTAATGGATAACCAGTTAATAGTTAGCTTAAAGTAATGGATAACCAGTTAATAGTTAGCTTAAAGTAATGGATAACCAGTTAAAAGTTAGCTTAAAGTAATGGATAAACAGTTAATAGTTAGCTTAAAGTAATGGATAAACAGTTAAAAGTTAGCTTAAAGTAATGGATAACCAGTTAAAAGTTAGCTTAAAGTAATGGATAACCAGTTAATAGTTAGCTTAAAGTAATGGATAAACAGTTAAAAGTTAGCTTAAAGTAATGGATAAACAGTTAATAGTTAGCTTAAAGTAATGGATAACCAGTTAAAAGTTAGCTTAAAGTAATGGATAAACAGTTAAAAGTTAGCTTAAAGTAATGGATAACCAGTCAATAGTTAGCTTAAAGTAATGGATAACCAGTTAAAAGTTAGCTTAAAGTAATGGATAAACAGTTAAAAGTTAGCTTAAAGTAATGGATAACCAGTTAATAGTTAGCTTAAAGTAATGGATAAACAGTTAATAGTTAGCTTAAAGTAATGGATAACCAGTTAAAAGTTAGCTTAAAGTAATGGATAACCAGTTAAAAGTTAGCTTAAAGTAATGGATAAACAGTTAATAGTTAGCTTAAAGTAATGGATAACCAGTTAAAAGTTAGCTAAAAGTAATTGATAACCAGTGAAAAAAGGTAGCTAAAAGTAATGGATAAACAGTTAAAAGTTAGCTAAAAGAAATGGATAAATGGTTGAAATAAATGGTAGTGTTGATGAAGTGGTAATTGAGTTCATCTGACAGGGCTGAGTGTGTCTGATTCGCTCAGTTTTAAACATACATTGAGAGACCAGTTATTGTGTCATTTCCAATTGAATTTCCAGTAGATCATTTCCAGTAAAACAGACTTTTCTTGATTGTCTTTTACACATGACTTGCATATGATTTCTAATTGTAGCGAGGACATTTCTGTTATCCCAGATATTCTATGCATATTCTGTGCTTTTGATTGTCAGTGTGTCACTATACAGTATATTTTATGTAGTCTAGTCATTCACATGTCTACCAGTATTATCTTATTAAACACTAATCTGTTGAACTTCCAGATCCATTTAAAATGTTGCAGTGTTGAAGGAAATGTGTGATATTAGAGATGGGAGGAAAATTCCTCCTGTCTGTTAACTAACCGTACTTTCTTTCCAAAGCAAGACGCTTCAAAGATTTGAGGGATTGCAGGCCAAATGATGTGTCATTGTTTCTTTGGCTTTGTCTGCAGGTCGTCTGTTTGACTTCCACGTGCTTGATATGATTGAACTTGGAGTTGAGAAGTACGTCTCTCTTAGTGAGATCAAGGTAATGGTTGCAGTTAATTCAGCTAACGTCTGTGCAAGAATTGGTATTTTGTGCGACTCTGCGCCCCTACAGTTTTATAGCTGTGCAGGTGCATTTACGTCCTCTTCAGTCTCTTCACCTCTGCCATGATGTCCGTACTGAGAATACCGAGCTAGACACATGTGACGTAGTGCCGTAAAGTGTTACGCACTTCTCGCGGGAGATCGTACCTGCTGAACCCAAGTTACAGACTGCAAGAACAGGCGTTTGATTGGGAATGAAAGAAGCCCCATTCTCCCTATTACAAGTCAGTGTACCATCAAAATGATTTGAAGCTGTTATTTTAAGGTAAAATAGTTGCATAATGTTCCTCTAAAGGAAATTGGATTTGCAGTCTTGTAGACATACTGGAGTGCGATAATAACTATAATAAGAAAGTTCTGCTGCCATCTCATGTCTGTGTGTAAAGTATGGAGCTTGAATCAGAACATGAAGCAGCTATGGGGAAACAGCTGGCCTGGCTCTGTCCAAAGGTAAAAAATATACCTACCAAAACCTCTAAAGCTCAGTAATTAACACGGATCTCATTTGTTTAATCTGTACACAAAAAGACTATGTAATGTCAGGGTGAGTTATGTTTTGGGACCTTTTTATAGTACTTCTGCGCAGCATCTGTGGCTGTAGTGTGGGTTGCTAAATTTTAGCTTTTGGGTTCTGTACAGGCACGATGGTACCAAACCTGGCAACCTCACTGTAAAAACAGGACTGTGGGAAGCTGTGTACAGTCACTGCAGCCAAGAAATAGTTTCAGCAGCACAGAACTCCTCATCATACCACGAACAGTTGTTTTTACATTTCCGTTTGTGTACAGTTTAAACAAGGTTCCAACAATCCTGAACGGAACCGGTTCAAGAAACAGCTGATTTGGTGGAAATAGGGTGTGAGGGGTGTGAGCTGAACATACTAGAAAAGAGTGGTCCTAACAGAAATATAAAAGTTATGTATTTTTCTGCCCTGTCTTGCAGTGATTGAGGGGACACTGATAATACCTCAGGGTCTCCTAAATTCTAGTTTTTGTGTCTTTCTGTTGCAGACCAGCAAGTGTCCTGAGGGGACCAAACCCATGCTTGTGTTTGCAGGCGAGGCTTTTGATACAGACAGTGAACACAGACGTCTGAAGAGTCTGCTCATAGGTATACACTATTTATACTCAGTGATTGTGTTTCCAGGTTTAGTTCAGGTGGAAAGTGTGTATTGTTTGTTCTACTACTAATATCAGTCCTTGTTCATTTCTTTGACCCAACTTTCAGACTTCTTCAGAGGTCCCACTGTGTCTGCGGTGCGTCTGGCAGGTTTAGAACATGTTCTGCACTTCACTGCCCTGGATGGGAAAATCTACATGCGCAGCTACAGGTACAGAAAATCATGTTTGCATCTAATTTGTAAGTAACATGGTGAGAAATGAATGCATCACCAATCCTGGTGAATTTCCCTGTCTCCTTAACCGACTCATGTTTTGATCCCTTTTGAAAATAAATGCAAGTCCCTCTCATATTTCCTTTGCTAACATCCCCCACTGCAGAGATATTGATGCTATGTGTCCCTGCAGGTGTCTGTTGAAGAAGTCGGGGTGCCGGACGCCGCGAATAGAACTTGAGGAGATCGGCCCATCATTTGACCTAGTCTTAAGAAGATCACACCTGGCTTCAGATGACCTGTACAAGTTAGCTCACAAACAGCCCAAAGCTCTGAAGGTAAGAATTCACCCAGATAGAATTCCTAGACATCTCTCCTGACTCTCTCTGCTTTCCTTTTGAAGGGGATTAAATTCAAATGAGAGGTGTGCGTACTGGGAAAATGTTGGATCATAACAGGGGCTTGGACAAAAATGTCTTGAATGTTTACAAACTCAGCATGTTTTTTTTTCTGCAGTCAGAATCAGGTTTATTGCCAAGTAGGTTTACACATTCAAGGAAATTGCTTTTGTATTTTGGTGCATAACAATATCTTCTATGTTCATTCACCTGTGCATATGCCCAAACTGTTATTTTTAAACAATACAAAAAGTCTACTATAGCCACATTAATGGCCCCTATGAGACTGTACTGCTCACTACACACCAAACAAACTCTTAGATCCTGACCTACAGTGGATTGAAAAATGTAAAGTTTGTCCTCAGGGTGGCGCCAGAGGAAAGACCATATTGTTGGCTAAAGTTAAAGGGTGTAACCTCTGCAGTTATAATTTTTACATTCTTACACTTGGCCAAACTTTGACACATATATATATATATATATATATATATATATATATATACACCGATCAGCCATAACATTATGACCACTGACAGGTGAAGTGAAGAACATTGATTATCTTGTTACAATGGCACCTGTCAGTGGGTGGGATATATTAGGCAGCAAGTGAACATTTGGTCCTCGAAGTTGATGTGTTGGAAGCAGGAAAAATGGGCAAGCGTAAGGATGTGAGCGACTTTGACAAGGGCCAAATTGTGATGGCTAGACGACTGGGTCAGAGCATCTCCAAAACTGCAGCTCTTGTGGGGTGTTCCCGGTCTGCAGTGGTCAGTACCTACCAAAAGTGGTCCAAGGAAGGAAAACTGGTGAACCGGCGACACGATCATGGGCAGCCAAGGCTCATTGATGCGTGTGGGGAGCGAAGGCTGGTCCGTGTGGTCCGATCCAACAGAAGAGCTACTGTAGCTCAAATTGCTCAAAAAAGTTAATGCTGGTTCTGATAGAAAGGTGTCAGAACACACAGTGCATCGCAGTTTGTTGTGTATGGGGCTGTGTAGCCGCAGAGCGGTCAGGGTGCGCATGCTGACCCCTGTCCACCGCCGAAAGTGTCTACAATGGGCACGTGAGCATCAGAACTGGACCACGGAGCAATGGAAGAAGGTGGCCTGGTCTGATGAATCACGTTTTCTTTTACATCATGTGGATGGCCGGGTGCGTGTATGTCGCTTACCTGGGGAAGACATGGCACCAGGATGCACTATGGGAAGAAGGCAAGCCGGCGGAGGCAGTGTGATGCAATGTTCTGCTGGGAAACCTTGAGTCCTGCCATTCATGTGGATGTTACTTTGACACGTACCACCTACCTAAACATTGTTGCAGACCAAGTACACCCCTTCATGGAAACGGTATTCCCTAATGGCAGTGGCCTCTTTCAGCAGGATCATGCGCCCTGCCACACTGCAGAAAAGGTTCAGGAATGGTTTGAGGAAGACGACAACGAGTTCAAGGTGTTGACTTGGCCTCCAAATTCCCCAGATCTCAATCCAATCGAGCATCTGTGGGATGTGCTGGACAAACAAGTCCGATCCATGGAGGCCCCACCTCGCAGCTTACAGGACTTAAAGGATCTGCAGCTAACGTCTTGGTGCCAGATACCACAGCACACCTTCAGAGGTCTAGTGGAGTCCATGCCTTGATGGGTCAGGGCTGTTTTGGCAGCAAAAGGGGGACCTACACAATATTAGGCAGGTGGTCATAATGTTATGATCTCTGTGTGTGTGTGTGTATGTGTATGTATGTATGTATGTGTGTGTGTATATGTATATGTATATATATATATATATATATATATATGTATATGTATATATATATATATATATATATATATATACACACACAGCCATGGCCAAAAGTTTTGAGAATGACACAAATATTAATTCCTCAGTTTTTATGATGGCAATTTGCATATACTCCAGAATGTCATGAAGAGTGATCACATGAATTGCAATTAATTGCAAAGTCCCTCTTTGCCATGAAAATGAACTTAATCCCAAAAAACACATTTCCACTGCATTTCAGCCCTGCCACAAAAGGACCAGCTGACATCATGTCAGTGATTCTCTTGTTAACACAGGTGAGAGTGTTGACAAGGACAAGGCTGGAGATCACTCTGTCATGCTGATTGAGTTAGAATAACAGACTGGAAGCTTTAAAAGGAGGGTGGTGCTTGAAATCATTGTTCCTCTGTTAACCATGGTTACCTGCAAGGAAACACGTGCAGTCATCATTGCTTTGCACAAAAAGGGCTTCACAGGCAAGGATATTGCTGCTAGTAAGATTGCACCTAAATCAACCATTTATCAGATCATCAAGAACTTCAAGGAGAGAGGTTCAGTTGTTGTGAAGAAGGCTTCAGGGCGCCCAAGAAAGTCCAGCAAGCGCCAGGACCGTCTCCTAAAGTTGATTCAGCTGCGGGATCGGAGCACCACCAGTGCAGAGCTTGCTCAGGAATGGCAGCAGGCAGATGTGAGTGCATCTGCACACACAGTGAGGCGAAGACTTTTGGAGGATGGCCTGGTGTCAAGAAGGGCAGCAAAGAAGCCACTTCTCTCCAGGAAAAACATCAGGGACAGGACTGATATTCTGCAAAAGGTACAGGGATTGGACTGCTGAGGACTGGGGTAAAGTCATTTTCTCTGATGAATCCCCTTTCCAATTGTTTGGGGCATCTGGACAAAAGCTTGTCCGGAGAAGAAAAGATGAGCACTACCATCAGTCCTGTGTCATGCCAACAGTAAAGCATCCTGAGACCATTCATGTGTGGGGTTGCTTCTCAGCCAAGGGAGTGGGCTCACTCACAATTTTGCCTAAGAACACAGCCATGAATAAAGAATGGTACCAAAACATCCTCCGAGAGCAACTTCTCCCAACCATCCAAGAACAGTTTGGTGACGAACAATGCCTTTTCCAGCATGATGGAGCACCTTGCCATAAGGCAAAAGTGATAACTAAGTGGCGCGGGGAACAAAACATCGAAATTTTGGGTCCATGGCCAGGAAACTCCCCAGACCTTAATCCCATTGAGAACTTGTGGTCAATCCTCAAGAGGCGGGTGGACAAACAAAAACCCACAAATTCTGACAAACTCCAGGCATTGATTATGCAAGAATGGGCTGCCATCAGTCAGTATGTGGCCCAGAAGTTGATTGACAGCATGCCAGGGCGAATTGCAGAGGTCTTGAAAAAGAAGGGTCAACACTGCAAATATTGACTCTTTGCATAAACTTAATGTAATTGTCAATAAAAGCCTTTGACACTTATGAAATGCTTGTAATTATACTTCAGTATACCATAGTAACATCTGACAAAAAGGTCTAAAAACACTGAAGCAGCAAACTTTGTGAAAACCAATACTTGTCATTCTCAAAACTTTTGGCCATGGCTGTATATGTGTGTGTGTGTGTGTGTGTGTGTGTGTGTGTGTGTGTGTGTATATGTATATATGTGTATATATATATGTATGTAAATGATGCAAAAGAAATGTAGACTGTTTCCATTTGATGTAAATGTTCATCCACTACTGGAGCTTCAGTGAAAAGCTGGAACATGTTGATACAGAATAAACTGTCAGGCAGTGTGGAACAAGATGATCTTACCAACTACTTAAACCTGACTGACACACACAATGATGGACTGACTGACTAATGAAGACTTTGTCACCTATAGACCCAGAATTGACTGTTTCTTTGCCAGTATTTATTGGAGGTGTATTGTTGAGTAAATCATTGAAATGTCCCCAAAATGTAAGACAAAACATCTGGCAAAAAAAGTTAATTTGTCAAACTGACGTGTCGTCACTGTCTCTTTTTCACTGTTACAGCCAAAGAAGAAGAAGAACATTTCCCATAATGCCTTTGGTACCAAGTTCGGCCGAGTGCACATGCAGAAGCAGGACCTGTCCAAGCTGCACACACGTAAGATGAAGGGCCTGAGGAAGAGGAAAGGAGAAGTGGTCGCCGCAGACCAGGATGGACAGGCACCCAAAGTGGCCAAAGTGTAGAGAGCTGTGGTCGGGTTCACCACCTGTGTATACACATTAAAGTTCAGTGCCTGATTTGTCAGTATCCCGTCACATTGGTAGTGGACAGTCGCCTTGTACTTAAGACTGACCATGTGCTTCTCATTGCCAGCTTTTACTGCCAAGGGTGGGCATGTGAGCGGCCACCAGCCAAAGAGGATGCCGATCTATTATTTTTGCCCTTATTGTGTTTTTTCCCCCTTTTCCATGTGACTTTCAGATGCTTCTTTGTCTTGAGAATTGTGAATGTGTTAGATCACTTCTCTGGTAAAACCACATAAGTCCAACAATTGGTATCTATTGGCAGTTCAATGGTTTGCGTAATGCGTAAAAATGTGATTTCACTTTAAAGGAAATAAAAGTGTCCCCTAAACTGTTGGGCTGTTTAGAGATTTCATTTTTGGAAAACAATTTCCTGTGTTCACTGCATCTGTGTTGCTTATGATCATGTCCTGAAGTCAGACTATTTGGCTGCATTCTGTTCTTCCTAAACGGTGTGGAAACTTTCATCAGTTTTAATTGCCACAGGGCCAATTGGACACATTTCTAGTTAAACCAGTCTTGCCCTCTAGCTAAATTTTTATTAAAATGAATTGTTTTATTAAACAATAGTTAAAAAAACACAAAGGTTCACTGTCTTGCATTAATGTGCCATGTTTCTGGGATTCAAATAACTACAAATGGTTGCTTTGACTGCACAGGGAGTAGATTAGTGCTATTTTTAAAATGATTTTAACATTTACTTATGTGCACTTTTGGGATTTGGGATCAGTAGAAAGAGGCCATGCTCACAATTTAGAGGCTTAAAAATTAAAGCTGGATGTCATTTCCAGAACACTACACTTGAACTTTGGGGAAATCTTAAATGAAGTCTTGCTTCGTTTCTTTAAATGATCGAAGACAAAATCTCATATAAATATGTTGTCAGGTCCTGCAAAATGAAAGTTGCCTACATTACATTTTTAAAAGGTTTCCTTTAATGCTACGCTGTGCAGTAAATCATGTAGTGTTATCCTCAATAGGTGACCTATTAATTTATTGCTTACCAGCAGAAATTTAAATTACATATCATTACCTACAGTATTATACAAACTAAACTCGGTAATGTGATATCTTTCAATTATGAGTTAAATCCAGTTCACACTTTACCTGACGCCATACCAGTTCACTGTCTGGGTGGCCAGGTGTTCTATATTCATGACAGAAATCCCTTTGGTGTGTCTCGTAGTTAGAACTACCTATTATAAAGTACGGAAGCCGAGAACGGCCGTGCTTGCAATTCTTTTTTTAATGCCGTTATCTCGAGATCACGAGTTAATTATTCCGTTATCTCGAGAAAACGGGCTTTGTTATCTCGAGATCACGGGATAATTACACACCTGATTTCAGCCTTCAAGATCACTGTCATGACTGTCGGGGAGGATTCATAACTGAACAGAGGACTGATCTGAATGTTATCTCTGACAGAAAGACAATGCAATTGTTAGACCTTGATTGAAGTACAGTCTGATGCGTTGATCAGTAATGGGTAGGCCTACTCCTTGATCTGATATTTTCAGCTTAAATCAGTTGCTGTTAAGACGTCATCTAAGCATGTTGGCATGGCACTCCTGATCACTGATTAACAATAAGGACAATAAGAGGAAACGACCTTTTGTTTTCTCGTGATAACGGGTTGATTATCTCGTGATCTCGAGAAAACAACGCTCGTTTTCTCGAGATAACGGAATAATTAAATCGTGATCTCGAGATAACTGCATTAAAAAAGCACGGCCGTTCTCGGCGTCCGTAATAAAGCACAGAGGTGTCCTCCGATTGTTTTAATAACTGCAACATGAATGATGATATCATGATATCATTACATTTTTATTTGATTCATTAGCTATTATTACATCCACATAATTTTACAAAATGATTTCTCCTATAAAAAATGGCATGTGTCATAGTAACCTATGACTGTGATTATATTAAATAAAGTGGGGTCTACTTTCAAGGGGAATAATATTGGGCCTTTTCTGAAATCACACTTTTGTTTTTTTTCTTTTTTTTGTCTTATGATCTCCAACCGCAGTTCACTCACATTTTGTCCACTTGAATTTTCTGCTTACACTGCACGTATCCCCTCTACATCGTCTGCCCATCTGCTGGCCCTGCAGTTTGTCTATTTTTAGCAGCTGGAAATGGGAAGTGAGGCCTTTAATAACTGCAGTGAGGGGAAACTTTAGGCAGTATGTAAACGTTGTTTTTTATTGCTAGTCGTGCAAAACGTACCTGTGTAAAAAAGCAATAACTTTTGCTCATCACGGGTAAATGCCAGTGTCCAATCAGCTGCAGGATTCCCCGGAGCCCCGCCCCTCCGCACTCTCTATTTATAATATTGCAAGAGCAGCTATTTGACAGTTACTGTAGAGACAGATGCTGCGTTACCAGCTCCACTTCAGCTACAGCTTCACCTCAATGGATGCAACTTTATCCTAACCCGAAAGCCGACATTGCTCAGAAATAACCTGCATTCATTTCTCGTAAACTAAAAAAAACTGCTATTTCTTTGCTCTTTAATATAAACCTGACATTAAAAGCAATGACAGAAGGGAACAACATGCCAGAAGATGACACAGTGGGTAAGGATAAGGTGCCCGCCAGTGTGCCCGCAGAGGAGAAGCGACCGGAGGAGGAGAAGAAGGAGAACGGGGACAGCAAAGTGACCGTCCCGGAGCAAGCCGCGGAGTTTGTGCACCCCGAGGGCGGCTGGGGGTGGGTGGTCATGCTTGCTGCTATGTGGTGTAACGGCTCGGTGTTCGGGATCCAGAACGCCTTCGGTATACTCTTCCTCTCCCTTCTCCGCGAGTTCGGCTCCGAGGACGATGAAGACCTCCGTTTCAGGACAGGTGAGTGAGTTTTGGGGGAACGATATAGACCTCATACTTCAGGTGACGCATGGCTAGACCTTGTACGTTTGAATTTCCTGTAAATGGCCTTAAAATTAAGCATGTCTCGTATTTTTTAAAATTCTGTTATGGGGCTACCTTCACACAAATTGTGTTTTGGAAGAAAGGCCATTTAACGTATCCACAACATGCGGTTATAACGGTAAGCTAACTCCTTTGAAGGTGTCCGGTGTGACTCAGTGAATTAAAGTAAACGTGAATGGTGTCTTGCTCGTGGACACATAACGTTAAGCAGTTTGTAACGGGGAGTTGAACCGGTAACCCTCGCTCCGGCCGACCTCTCCACTCACATGCTATCCAGTTCTATGCGTAAAATCAATTTTGTTGCCTTATTTTACAACAGAATGGGTAAAATGCGTTTGCCATTTAGCTAGATGTACATACTGTAAGTTAGCTAACGTCAGCTAGCAAGTAATACGATATGTCGCTTCCTGGTGAGAGAGGGGAAAACGCATGACAGAAATGTAGCCTAACTCATACAAAAGCGAATGTGGTTTTGTGACACGGCTGTGGGGATATAAGTGGTGTAATGCTTCTTGACTGCCAGGTAATGCCATGGTGCATGGTGGCAATATTTCTTTCTGTGGTTGGAGGAGTTTGTGAAAGTTGTTAGCAGTTTGTAGTTAGCAGCATGCTTTCGGCGACTGTCTGGAAACATGTCAGGCTTCGTCATGTTCTGTTTTCAATTCATTTAGATTTTATGAATGAATGAATAATGACCCTGTGTGGTTCTCCTGTGACTGTAACCACCTGCTGTTGGGGCTGTTTGGCAGATGAGTAGAACTGTAGAGAAACCCCTTTTTTGGTTGTTCAGTACCTAAATAATTCAAGGATACACAGCATGTAGACTAAATGCTGCTTTTACATGATGGGGCCGGGTGGGGGTTGGGGTGTCAATGTGGGAGGTGGTAAGAAGACAGATTCAACTTTTTCCACTGTTCATGTTCCCACTAGAGAAACCATCAGTATATGAAACTTCCATTAAGGTCCATTAAGGAATCTGAGTTCCTGAGAATGTCTATTGGCAAATGCAGAAATTGCAGCAACACTGACAGAAGTTGGCCATTCATCCCCTTGGATAAAGTCACATTTGTACAGAAATGTTTAAGAAAGAGATGATATTTCAGAGTGCAAATAACTACAGTGATAATGCCATTGCCTCATTTCCATTCACTTGTTTTGAGAGCAAAATGAGTTGTGATTTAGAGGATCTTGAGATTCCTGTGGGCGAGAGCTTCAATTTCAAGACAGACAAGTAATTACTGAGGCCCGAGCTTTGACAAAAAACCCCTGAACCTCACACAGATTGGTGTGGAGAACAGGGGTTTGAGGGAGGGGGCAAGGAGAGTGTGATTTACATATAATCCCCTCTGGGATCACTGCATACTTAGCATACGACAATGGCTTTCACAAGTTCACTGGGAACTCTCAAACCGCAAGTAAGTCTGCTTCTCTCTGCTATTGTTTTCTCACATAGAACCGGGCGGGGTTAAAGTTAACTTTTAACTGACATTATACTGAGAGGTCCGCTGGAACAAGCGCTAACCTTTGCTAATATGTGACAGCTAGCTAACGATAGGTTCTATAGCTGCATTTCCACCGCAGGAACTTTCCCCAGGGACTAGAAACCTTTGGAGGAACTATTCAGCAAGACTTGTTTAATATATGATGTATACTATGATGTTGTTTTTATTTGGTATACCGTACATAGTCAAATAGTGGCCAGGGCCTTTATTTACCTGAACTGCAGAGGATACCAGGCCTTTATTTGAAGCAAACTTGTATTAGAGACAGGCCTTTTTTTCTAATTCCCTCTGTTTGATAAGAATAATTGCTCATATTTTAGTATGAAGCCTCCTTGTTTTCTGATCTGCTCCCGTTTGCCCTGTTAAAGTTTTGTTACTGCACTATACAAACTCAACACTTCCTGTATCTGTTTCAGTGGACGGAATCCCTTCATTTCCTAACAAGGCTTTTATTGTGAAACATTTGCAGGATTGTATTGTGGAAAATTCAGTCACTTGCATGGTTCCCATATGGTGCTTCAAATGTAGCTATTGCCATCTTGTGCCACTTGAATGTTAATGACAGAATATTATTATTTTCGATGCCAAAGTCACTGTCCTGGCTCCATACGTTGCCCCTGTCACGATTTGTTTGTGATGAACTTCAGTCTACAACATCTAACAAAATATTCTATACAAATCTACTTCAACACAATAAATTACTAACAAATGCAACTATTTTATTATTGCTGCTGTTACAGTTCTGTCTGACATGGATACACTCTCTGCAACTCAATCCAATGTACACACATACACCACCCACCACCGCCCTCCCCCAATGACCAGAGTTCATTGGCACTCTGTCTTGATGAGTGATGCCCCCACAAGTGAGGCGTAGACAACTAGATGATGGGAATGTGGGGAGGAGGGGACAACAGTTGGACTCAAGGCTTGCTTATGCAACTTCTACCAAGGGTTTCACTTCTGTGTCTGTTTAAGGCACTGGACAAGCTTTGCTTGCTAAAGATAACTACAGTCTAATAACAGAACTCTTGAACGAGACGTAATTTAATAGTAAGGGTAATTATTTCTGACTATTTCTTAGGCCTCTTATCCCTTTAATAGGACTGTTTTAATCCTGTGAACCTAGAATGATCATGAGCTTTTTTAACTATTCCATAATTTCCGATAATATAATATAATATTCCTAAATATATTTAGTAATAAAGCAGGTATGTTAGTTTCTATTGCCAGTAATGCAGAGTAGTGGTTTACTGTGAAATAGAACACACTGCGCCTTTGGAGTTGGTTCGAATTCAGCCTGTTACGTAATCATTTAGGTCTCTCCAAACCTTTGAACCTGGTTCCGTTGGAATCGATTTGGCCTCGACAAAGGTGGTTTTGACTGCAGCTCTGTTTTGACTTTTAAGGTAGGCAGAATTCTTCAGAACTTGTCAAGTCAGTCGATTACTGATGTGCTCCAAGATCAGGCCCAATCAGGTTTGAGTCCAGAACATGTCCATAGTTGGATTTCAACTTGAATCATTCATCTTACTGTTCACTTTGCTGTCTCATCTTGGTTTGCTGCTATTTGTTCTGGGTCTCATCACCATGAGGCCTTCAGGGCTCTGATGGAGCTCTGCATCTTAAACATCGCACATATTGGACTAAGGCATTTGGCTTTGTGTTACTTCATTCTATCAAAAGTCATTATATATGGTTGGTGGTAACATGCCAGGATATGCTGCATAGCTTGCAGTCTTCTTCTTCAAATGCCAGGAAGAAGAAGAACACGAATGTAAACAATGCAGGATTTAAAATACGTACAAAATGCTTTGCAAATGTTTTATGGGGAAGGAAATGTATCCAACACTTCTTTTAGACCTCAGGGATTCACACAATGCGTTTTGGTGAGTAACAGTGACTACATTTCCATTTTCCACTATTATTCTAAATATGACAATATTCCGAATTTGATACGGGTCATGTTAACAGCATATTTCGTTTGAATATTCTGAATTAGGCCTTATTCCGAATGTAGCATTTTCCGATTAAGACGTGTGGGATATGCCGATATTATTTGGGTTTTAGGAGCATTCTTTGGACATGTATACAGCACATTAAGAATATGTGTCTCAGTTGGGGATTTTAGTGCAGTTTGCGACACACGGCCTCTTGCCTGTTTACGGTCAGCTCCGTGTGTTGGAAACAAACCAACTAGCCAACAGTTTGCAAGGCTGGTGTAGAGATTCATGCACAAAAGAAAAGACACATTTCTGGTGGGAAGGAGAAACACACCTACTTTTAATGATGAAAGACTTGGATATCAACAGGTTTACCTTTTCAAGAAGGTGGTTGAACAAATCAAAGAGGGAGGCTGAGTTTGCACAGTCAAACAAGGCTGCATGTAAATGGTATTAGTAGTGGAATATTCATTTTCATTAGCCATGTAAACAGCTTAGTAGGAATATTGTCTTTTTCAGAATAAGGGCAAAAACCAGAATATTTTGTGCATGTAAACTTAGTCATTGATGTACAGCAAGAGTAATGTAAACATACATTTTGTTCATTTACAAGAAAAACTCTACAGGGCACGTTTAAGTGTAAAAAGTGAATAAAAAATGTGAAAGAGCTGTATTTCTGATAAAAAGTAACTGGTTTTAGCCCCAGACAGTATGGGAATGGGGTTCCTCACCCACAGACAATGTTTGAAACCAACTTCTTAGCTTTGTAAAAACGAGTCTGCTATGTGAATACCAGCATGTACAGTGTGTTTTCCTCTTCTTTGTGCTCTCATTCTGTAATGCGGTGTGAGAGCTGCATCGTTTCCAGCTGTCATCCAGCTGCCACCCACATCCAAACTGTTGTTCTACTTACTGTGCCATGGGGTATGTTTCATTTACTGCATGCCTTCTCTGAAAGGTCTGTCAGGCTTTGTTTTCCTTAGATGTGCCAGTGGAAGACAAAAAGCTTTCTCTTTCTCTTATGTAGTATAACATCGCCACCTTGGTATGAACCGTGGCAATTGTTGGGACAACTAGGGTTAAGAATCTGCTGTGTGTTTAAAGTCTAGATCTGTGATGGGATTGTAACAATACCCAGTAATAAAATACAGACTTATCCCTGTTTTGGTTTAAGAACCTGCAACTCAAATGGAGACGTCTGACACTGAAGATGTAAAGTTCAGATTGAAAGGCTTAGGTTTAAATTTAGTCCGTGTCTGGCTCTTTTGCTTTTTGACGACAATAACAGTGCATTTCCTGCTATGCCCTGTTTTCCTGCACTAGTCCACCTCTTGATGTGAGTGCACATTCATTTGTGTGTTGTTCCCGAATCTGTTTGCCGTTCCCAGACAGAACACGAAGTGCTTCAACCAAGATGACCACACTCTACAGCCGGTCTTCCTGTCATGAGAGGAGGGGTGACGGGCATTCATCAGCTTGTTGAGTGGTTTTGAAGTTGGACACCAGTGTAGAGGAAGTGCAAAGGATGGCAGGGGGCGGAGGGAGGAGGCTGTCACCTTGACAAGCAGGATGAGAGGCAAGAAAGACTTGATAAACATAATGAGTCATTCTAATGGGATCCCTTTCCTTCCGACACTGGTATTTTTGTCTCAGTGAGATAAGGAGAAAAACAGATTTTAAATGACAAAACTGAATGAGACTATAATGAACTCCATTAGATATTTGCTGTAACTAGCACTGTAAAGACTATTAGTCAACATTTGATTACCACTGTGAGCTCGCCTATACCCCTTTTCCACCAACATGGAACAGGTTCCATTCCAGTTCGTGCACCTTATTTTGAACCATTTGGAGCATTTTTACCAAAAATAAATTGGTTCGGAACCCGAAACGTTGGTTCCCAGCTGGAAGCAAAAAATAGCAGGTTTTCCTTGACCTGAAGTGCGAACCGTGACGTCATCAGTGGGCGTGTCCTATTCTACAGGTTGGAAAGAGAGGATGGAGAAGGCAACAATGGTCTCTGGTCTACTATGGTAACAGTCTGCTACGTCTTCTTATCATTAATAGTTGGTCCAAAAACAAATATCTGTAATAACAGAACAAAAGCTCGCAGGTAATCAATGCGATCCGCCATCTTGCTCCTACTGTTTACTTCCGTTGATGATGCATCCTTGATTACAATGGTTCCTCAAAACTGGTGGAAACTCAGGCTGGTTCTCTAGATAGCACCAAGGTTCCAAGAACCAGAGCTGATTTGGTGTAAAGAGGGCATCTGTGATGTTTAGGGATGACACATAATTTGATCTCAGTGTTTATCATTGATTGTGATGGATTTATGGATTTATTTTATTTATTTATTAGAAATAGATTTTTATAGTTTCAGTTGATTAGTCGATCAACAGATAATTAGATTATTTTGAAAATGGACTAATTGTAAGTCATTTACAAATGAAAAGTGCCAAACATTTGTTGGTTTCAGCTTCCTAAATGTCAGGATTTGTTACTTTTCTCAGTTTTATATTATTGTTAGTAGGTTTTGGACTGTTTGTTGGACAAAAAAAGCAGTTTTAATTTTTAAGCTTTGTCACCTTGCAATGGGTATGTTCTCTATTTTTTGGCATTGTATGCACTAAACTAACTGATGATAATGAAACTATTGCTTAGCTGCAGCCCTAATGATTTTAAAATTCGAGTAATACTATCACATGTCAATAGCAAGTTATCATTTTAGTCCTAGTGAGATCCACCAGTGTTTCCTTTGTCTGCCTTCCAAACAGAGACAGCACTCACGCACACTGTTTTGAAAGAGGAACTCCCCTCCATATCCTGGCTGAGGACATGACCTCACCTATCTGCATGCTCAGTTTATCTTAAGACAGCAGTTTCCCTTCCAACCATTAACACTGCGGCCCTCAGCCAGTCCCCTCCATCTGTTGTCTGCACATACAGTATGGCTCTAGAGGGTAAATATAGTAGGCACTGCTGAGGGACAAATGTTCCTGAAGACCACTTGAAGATTAATGGATATGGCTTTTTCTTTAGCAGGCATCTTCCTCATTAAATAGTACATGTTAGGGCATGACTTTAATATAAGGAGGTGCTTAAGTGGAACTTTATCTCAGACGTGTATGGGATTGGCCCTTCTGCGCTTACTTTGGGCACAATTTGTGACATATTAAAAAGCCAACTGCAATGTTCATATGCTTGAAATGTTTGCAGAAATTCTATCTACAAAGTATAGAGTTCGCCTACCGATAGTGAGAGTTGGGATTTAGTGTTATTGTGGTACAATATGCTTTCAGTGAGGTGTAATATCCCAGTATATAATGATACACTTATGTTCTCATGTTAGGATGAGTCAGTTTGTTTTGGGGACAATTCCATCTTGTTGAATTGCAATTTGAATGGACGTAATTAAAAGGTACAATCATGAAGACCCAGAGTAAACATACCACATAATATGGAGAGAGGACCAAACCACTAGTTGTTAATTTACTTTGTTTGCTCATGAAAGTGCAGTGATGTGTAATTTTATACTTGTGTTCTTTATAGAGACTGTATGCTCATTGTAGAAACCACCACAAACAGTAGTGGATATCCCTCAGACTTTATGTATGACTGTGGGACTGAAATACAGGCGCTTAATCATTGAAAACCCATCTGAGCTCCCTGTGTTGTGAGACTCGACAGCGGACATACCACCGCACATGTTTGAACACGCTTCTTCTCATATGCAGACTGCTGCTGAAGAAACAGCCTCCTCATGAAATCACTTTTTTTCTGATAGAAACTGTTTTTTAAGTGATGAAATGCAACAGTGCATCTCGTCCTAAACCACCACACATTATTAAATTACTAAAAGGATCATTTGGGTTTGGGAAGTTGGTCTATTTTATCTACTTTTCCAGAATCAGACCAAGTTGTAGATACCCTTATGTCTGGTCCCCATTATATGTCTGTTACTTGACATCATTTATAATGATAATAATGATACAAAATAATAAAAGATACAAGATAAAAAACAATTAAAACAAGTATATAAAAGATTCAATTACAACAGGTACAAACAGAAGCCGAATTTCATCAAGGGGTACCAAAGTATACATTTTTAGGGTGCTTTGTAAAGAGTTCCAGGTAGTCAGAGCATAGAAACTAAAAGCAGATCTTCCAGGCTCAGTACAAAGGTGTGTGAGCAGTTATCTTAGCTCAATTGCAGGAAGTCTATAGGATCAATTAACAGCTCCTCAAAACGTTGTATGAAAGTTACAGTATCTTATATTTAAAGATTTTTAAAATGTAATGTCCTATTAACTTCCTTATCCCTACTTTTGCAATCAGAAAACTAAAATGTAATAGTAATATAAATATCACTCCTTTTGGTCATGGCGAGTCTTATGAATTCAAACATGGGGTTCATTTCCTGGTGATTGGTGTGTGTTGAGGACAAGAATCCACCTGTCACAGCACGTCAATTTGTGGTGGCATTTGAAAATTCCTTCAGAAATGAAAATCTCCCGAGTCCTGTTTTAATCAAATTAGTATGGCCCATGTGTGTCCTTTCATGTTGGGGACCATGGCGTGGCTGTTGTTAAAGGACTCCCGCTGGAAACACAATGAAAACTACTGATGCCTGTTCAGCCTGCCTGCTGGGGAGAATGAATATGAATATGACCCTGGATTGCTTTCGGATCTGATGCCCATAGAGTGCTGCAGGAATGAGTCCTAAAACCTGGAAGTGAGTTATCATTTTTGCACTTCCGGTTCCCTCGTCTCGAAGTCAGTGGGTTTCTTGAATGGGTTTTTGGTTAGATGCCTGAAATAAGGTCTGTGGTTAACACAAGCTTAAGAGATTTTCACGTCTTGTTCTACGTGGCTAAATGAGACAACAGACATCGTCGGGGTGGTTTGTTTATAGCCTAACGTTAGCTTTTTACTTCTGCTGATTGCATTTACGCTTCAAAAATCATAAAAGTGCTGTTTATTTATCAGGAACTTTTGTTTGCCACATAGCTTATTTTCTGCAATAATCCAAAATCCAATGGAAAAATCCCATTGGCTATTTGTCAAGGGAACCAGGGCGATGCTAACCTCAAGGTTGGCCTACAAAAAGACCTCATCCCTGCAGCACTCTGTACAGCTGTGACATTTCGTCTGGGGAAGCAGGAAGAAGATTCATTTGTACCATCAGTTTGATGCTTTTTAGTTGACCTGTGCCACAACATGGCACCAATTACACTGTGTATCATTTCAGGTCACAAGTCAGGTTGCTTGATAGATTTCACTGTCACATTTATTGTTTTTATAATATATCTTAATTAGTGCATGTAGTTTGTATGGTTTCATCTGAATTTCCTGTTCTGATAAGTCAGTAAATGACTTCTTTACAGCCCCACAGAGCTCACTGTTATTTAATTAACTAACACTAAGCTGGTTGAAGGATTCTTTATGATTAACCATAAGGAGATTTAAAAATAAAAAAACATGTTGCGCTGTATGGCACATTTTTGTCTCAGCAGGATCTCTACAGTGTTAGCTGGTCAGATCACATTATCAACACTAAAGAAAACCATTGTTAAGCTTCCTACAATAAAATGGTGACAAAATGTCACTTGTACTTCTATGGTCTGGTGGCATGAAGACTTTTGACAGGACCAAGTGGGACATTGATGAATTTTCCATATGGGACATATTCTGACAAGTTTATCACGACAGGCTGATTGACGTCATCAGCTCTTACATGGCAGCTGTTGTGTTCTCTGGTGCCGAAGAGAAATTGGGCAATCATAATCAACCAATCATAATGCGTAATGCTGGGGCGGGGAGGTCCAGCCCATAGACTGGCCTGAACTGTCAGGTCAGTGGCCTTCACATCTGTGTTACAGGCTCTGGTTCCCTCCCTGTGGGATTGCCAGATGGGGTTATTCCTGGGCCTCATGCCATAAAAGCCACTTGCCTGTTGTCTAATGTTAAGAGACCTCTGGTACAAACAGACGGCTGAGAGTCCTTGATTGTGCTGTTTTGATGAATTCGAAGTAACCTGAACCCCTGTGCTTGACTGACGTTCATGCCAATAACAAGAAGTCATCCGACCATATTTTGGCTGAATATTATTTTCACTCAGTGTGAAAGTAAAACATAGAGGGGAGAACGAGAGATGAAGCTGATGTTTTGACCCTGGACGTGAAACTGACACACTGATGGTTAAATTGAAAATATTGTTTTAGTATCACTGTGTGAGGGCCCTGCCATGCTGAGTGTGAGGTAGCCAGGATATGTGTTCCACCATCACCTACACACACAGCAACAGACTTCACTGCAGCTAGGCAGCTGACGTGCCAGTTATTGGTTGGAGTTTGACCTGCCTCTGCCAACATTAGATGAAATGTAGTTTAAGTGTGGTAGCTATAAATCCATCAACAAGATATACTGTATATGACCCTGACCCAGGTGTGTTTGTGCAACACAGGCTGGATGTTAACTCTTCTGCATATTAACAAGAGGGTATACATTAGATTTTTTCTGCCTTGTCCTAATTATTTTCAGCTCAATGCAAAGTGCCAGTCGGTTTAGCTAATCTAAAAAAACAGTTTATATGGAGTTGGTCAGTAAGCAGACTACTATTCTGCTGCCACAACAATACTTTGCTAGGTAATTGTCATACAGACGCACATCATCTTTATAAAACCTTTTTAAGGGTTTACATGGCCAAAGCAAATAATCAGGTTTCTCCAACAGGTCCAGGTAATCCCTTAACCTAAAAAGGGAAACCAGTTTAAATGGTGTTTAAGAATCTTATTATCCATAGCTTTTGGCTGTGACTTGCATTCTTAAAGGAATAGTTTGACATTTTGGGAAATACGCTTATTTGCTTTTATGGCAGAGAGTTAGATGAGAAGATCGATACCACTCTCATATCTGTCCATTAAACAGCAGCTAGTTAGCTTAGCTTAGCCCAAAGACTGGAAAAATGGGGAAACGGCTAGCCTGGCTCTGTCTGAAGGTAACAAAATCTGCCTACTAGCACCTCTAAAGCTCACTAATTAACACATTGTATCTTGTTTATTTTTATCCATACAAAAACTGAAGTGTAGAAACGTCAGGGGGTTATGTGCCGGACTATTTCTGTAGTAACTTCCATAAAATCAGTGAACTGACTCAGTAATGACAGTTACACAATAGTATCAAATATATGAATGCAATTAATATGTAAGGCAAACACAGCAAAACCTTTGAGGGCATTGGACTGAGCAAGGGTGCATTTTATTGTTCATGAATTCAGCTTTTCATTTGTAGGAGGAGTGTGCTGTTTCTTTTTTCAAAAGTTACAAAGTCTTGCTTTAAGTTTTTTTTTTTAAAGAAAATTTTGTCCCATCAAAATCCCCAAAACCAGGAAGCATCCCACCCTGTTTTCAAAGTCTCCTATTAAATGTATGAAATAATATAAAATACTTATGTATATGGTCATTGGGTTAAAATGTAACATGCCTGTTTCTGTATATCCTATGGAGTTTGAAAGACTGGAGCTCTAACAGCTGGCCTGCATGGGCAACTTAAGTAATAAAAAAAAAAAAACAACATTACATGGATCGATATCACTCCAAAAAACCTTGACAAGATTTAAGCATACACAGGTTAATAATTGACAGGCCGTTTGATCTGAGGCGCATGTAAGCTCGGGCCTGAGTTTAGGTGAAGGTTGTCAAGAGATAAAGCCAAGAGCAGGTAAACGTGTTGGAAGCAGAGCAGCACTTCAGTGGCAGCACGAGAACCAATTGTTTGGCCTCCTGCACATGACACACAGCATCAGGCCACAGCCTGAGGGGCTGGAGAACACATGACCGAATGGCTGTGAAGGCCTGCTCCCAGGCACCTCTTAGTCAGTATGACAACCATGTTGATTGACAGGGAGGTATTAAAGGCGTGTATCTGCTGCTGATACCAATTTAGTATTCATCTTCACACAGAATCATTAGCTGCATTTACATGGACCCTAATATTCCACTAATAATGGGAATAACAGCCCAATCAGAATAAAAAGGCCTCATATAACCACCTCAATCAGAAGAGACAGAGAGGGGAGGTGTAAACCTTTGATAATCCTATCATTTTTCTCTGGTTGGAATAAATATATTCTTGCATGTTTTGGGGGGGAACATTAGGGGACGTGTACGAGTTTCCGGGAGGGACATGGCGGCAGCAAAACTAAACTGCTCTGTGGCTGATACAACTTTTTTGTTGGAGACCTTAAAAGATTTAAGGATTGTTAAACTTCTCGGTGGTCAAAAGGCTCGAAACAACGAACTGTTCAAACAAGAGTTTGAAAAGATTAACGAAGCCAAAGAAAACCCCCAAACTTCTTCTTCATCTTCTGTTATATTTCCAGCAGATTAGACGCTTCACAGCAGGCAGAACCACCGTGGCATGTCAAATGATTGGATCCCTTTCTTTAGCATCCATGTAAACAGTGAAGTTGAAATCTCTAATCAGAATGATTTCAATCAGGTTGAAGAAATATTGTCCATGTAACCGCAGCTAATGAGTCAATGCACCAAAATATTAGTTAGATATTAAACAGCTGGGCCAATACAGTCAATAGGATTTGATTCAGCATCCTCTAGAAACAGCACAGTGGGGGTGTCACAATACAATATTTAATTATACTTCCATTACAGTTCTGACATTTTGGCAGTAAGGCATGAAAGGCGGACATTAAAGATACACTCTTTGTTCTAGCACTCTGTAATTAAGGTTGTATTAAGGAAGTATTAATTGATGCATTTCCCCTTTAACAGGGGAGAGGGGGAACTCTGATTTGTGTAGAGGACAGGCGAAATTTACTCTGAATGCAGTACTTAACAAAATATTGTCCTGGAGGTAATTAACTTAGTAAAGAACAGCTCAGAGCTCATCATGCACATCATATATCAAATACAGTGCCACATGAAACCATACTGACAAGATAACAAGATCCTGAGGAATATGACCAGCCTGGTCTTTTTATGTGCCAGCACGGAGGTACAGTGGACACCATCTGTAAACAACAACTCTGTATTTTGATTTTATTACATATCCACTTTATATTTTATTATTTTTTGTATTATCGAGTGTTGGTGTGCTAGTTTATATTAATTACAGTATGTTTTTATTTAGTTTCAGTTTTAGTTTTATGATAGTATTATTATTGGTAAAAAGTTAAAAATGGCTACTTTCTACACAGTTTTTGAAGCTGCTCCATTCAATATTTTTATATTAACAAAGGATCAAATTAATTATCACCCAGCCCTGAAGTTCCCCTCAGCTACAAAAAGTTTTAGAGTGTGTCAGGTGAATTTTTATTTATAATGATATATTTGGGTAAGAATAGCAGGGTTTGACATTAACCATGGCCCTAGGCTCGTGTCCACAAAAAGTTAGTTTGTGGCCACCAAATACTCCATGTAGTTGGCCCCCTGTGGCCACCAAGTTTTATCTCTATACTGGATATACTTTGCCTTCACCAAAGCAACGTTACAGTTCCACAAACATCCCAAATCTGAACTAAGAGAGTGTGAGAGGGCATAAACAGCTTAAATAAATATTTAGTTAGCACACTAACTAAAGTGATTTAAAAGCATTTTCTTTGGTGAGACATACACAGTAGGGATCTGCAAAGTAAAAATGTTTATAAGATTATTTTATTGTTTTTATTTTATTTATATAAAGTCAGCTTTTGTCTGCAGCCCAGTAACCTGGATGAATGAATTAGTGTAAAGCTTTGATGTGGCTTCTTCATTCTGCAGATACCAGTCAGGCAACCAATTCTGGAAACATTGAGTAAAGACTAAATGAGAGGCATATCCAAACCGTGGCCTGGAGCCTTCTCTATACTATGCTCTTAAAAAGGGGGTGGACAAAAAGCTCCCCCAATCACCAACCAGCCCTGACACACCACCCCCTACCCTTTCCTCTAACATGGAACACAACTTTCATTTCACATTTTCCATATGGATCACTTGTATCCACTGCAGAGAGAAGCCGTTCCAAACATGCATGTGATGTGTTTTCTCTCTGTTTTATGCACAGACATAAATTACTCTGCTCCCTGACTTTTTTTGCTGTGTCATCAGGCATAAGGTTTCACTTCCTGTGGTGCAAGGCCAGAAAACACATGTGTTTCTCACTGCTTCCCCCCTCCAGTGCCTGGATGGAGCAGCCCAGTATAAATGGCTTCCAGCTCCTGTAAGCAGGAGATGGAGTAATGGTTGTGATGCTATATGGCCCACTCAGGCCCAGATGTGTATCTGCAGCACCGTGAGGCCCTGATTAGGGTTATGACTGGGGTCTTTGTGATTGAACAGCAACAGCTGTAAAGTCATACTTTAACAGGATTGGTTGTTGTACAATAAGGCTGCATTAAAGGGTTACTCCGGCATTTTTAAACATGGGCCCTATTTTTTTTACAAATTTTGGGGTCTAAATGACTAATAGTTACCAAAAGTTTTGGAATAGCAGGAAGATCGTATACTCAATAAATAGGTATGGACATCGAATTCAAATGCCTCATCTGCATTGTCGAAATCAGCTAAATATTCAGCCATGACTTTGGAAATATGTTCTTGTTAGCAGTTCCTCTATGTAAACTCTTCTCTCCAACTCTGACTCACGTTTCCAACAACTCACGTCGTCCTCCAACAACTCAACCTCTCACGAGATTTCAGAGCGAGACTTTTCCTTGATCGAGACTTTCTGTTTCTGGTTAAACAAAAAGGATCTTACTCTTTAAGAAACGGTCTGTCTCTGTAGGGATCCTTTCCATAATGTTGTCAGACACTTTGAATAACAATCTCAGCCTGTCAGTGGCAAAAACAAGCACTTTTAGTGGACAGACCTTTCATGAGCGCAGTTGCTCACAAGAATTACTTTGCAGCCATTGCAGCCCATTGGCGGATGCCAGTAGAGGCGATGGAGGCTACTGGAGCAATTCCACAACTTTTGGTAACTATTAGTCATTTACACCCCAAAATATGTAAAAATAGAGCCCAGGTTTACAAATACTGGAGTTTCCCTTTAAGTCTACAGTTTGTCAAGGGGATGAAGTTTGAGCTGAGAATAGTAGCTATAATTTCCTCAGGGGAAAGTAAGGCTTCACCTCCAGGAATCTCTGTTTTATAACATCAATTCAGGCTACACCTGGTTTCTCTTCATCTGCTTATTGCAGGGAAGATTATTGTAGGCAAAGATGCCTAAAGTTTATCAGACTTGACAGACGTGGATGGGACTGAAACCATGGACCTGTGCCAGTAACGGTTATACCACCCTACACTGCAAAAATGTCAGTTTGAACTAGTAATGAAGTCTCATAATCAGTCTTAAAGGGAAACTCCACCGATTCTATACATGAACATTAGTTCAATAGTCTAGAGGAGTACTACTCATCCTATGGATACTGTTGTATCATTTCTTGTGTGGCTCTGGGGGAGCTTTGTCTTTTTTTCACTGAGTACGCCTGGAACATTTTCTTTTTCTTTTTTTTTCAAACAAGTGAAAGATTCTGCCAGCGTAGTGGGAGAATTCCATTTAATTCCATAAAGCCTTTGTCAATATCTTCAAACAAGGCAGACCGTTACACTAATATTAACAAACTAACATCTGATGGAAGAAAACACAATGAGTTTATTTGCATTGGAAGCATGAGACATTACTTACATTGTTTCATGTCTTTTCAATAAATTCAAATTTGAAGGCTGAAAGTTCAGGTGGATATTTTTTGCAGTGTACCTCCTCATGTTGAGCTAATCCTGTCCAAATAGGGATTAATTATGAATCGTAATTGGTCAAGATCTGTAGTAAATGAATACCTTCCTAATTAAGGCTTGACTGGATCATTGTAACACCAAGATGCACAGGCAGAGCCCTGTAACACATGGCTTTATTTAAAATGGGGAAATCCTGTAATCTAACAACACATTCACTGCATTTAATATCTTGCTCCCACTTACTCTCTGATACTCCAGTCACTAGTAATAAGAGAGTCGTTGCTCTGGCAACACATGCATCGACTTGCAACTTAGTTCAACATCAACTTCAGTGCGTCTTTGGCTTTTAAAACGGTTGCTCTTCAGTCCCATTCGAGTCCAGACTATACAGTTTCAAAGCACACATCTATCATCGGTTTTGGCAAGGCATGCACATTTCAGAGCAGACAAAAGTCAGTTGTGGAGACGTTCCAGTGCCTGTGGCTGCAGCTCCCCTCTGGAGGGACATTAGTAATGAGTCTCAGCTATGTGCCAAACATGTTCAGCTTAACATAGGCCACAGCTTGTAAACCCATTAACCCTGCTGCTTGCTCTGTTTTGTTTTTTTTCTTAGAAGGAGAGTGGGTTTTCCTTTTTTCTTTTAATGAGACAAGCAGTAGGAAACGGAGCTCTGTCACGATGTAATCCAAGGCCAGCTGGGAAACACAAGGGTGTCTACACCAAATTCTACACCTTCACTTTGCTTTTCTTAACTACCTCTTTCTTTCCTTCTTATTCCCTCTCTCTCACTGTCTTCACCAGAGAAAAATTTGCTCTGCCTCGTGGGAGCCAACAGTGAGTTCAGTACAGCACGGTCCACTTCCTGACCCCAGGTCAGTGGGTCTAGAACTCTGATTGTGATGTGAGCTGGCTGGTGAGGCTGCTGCGTGGAGCTTCTACTGTAGTGCTGCTCTGTTATTACTTTTGCCTGTGGAGATCCAATGAGCCTGGATCCTGCCCTGGTATGAATGCGTTCCCATCCAGTACAGAACAGGCCAGAGGTTTGCGTTGTCCCACAGGTAACCCTGGACCTGTACAGGAGGCTTTGTAGATGCTGTAACCCACTGAGACGTCACTGACAGCTCCCACACAAACACCCTCTTTCCACCAAATCAGCTCTGGTTCTTTAACCGGTTCCGTTCAGGATTCTTGGAACCTTGGTGCTATCTATCTATCTATCTATCTATCTAGCGAATGATCGGAGGAATTGGATAATTAACATTTGCAGTAATGGCCACAATGGCTGAATGGACAAAGACAAGAGCACCACCTACGGAAGCTCAAATTCCAACAGAAAATCCAAAACACATTACACTACAGGCCACTACTACACTGCTAAATTTGATTGAAACAAAAACAAATATTATTAAAAAGTATTTTAAAATTCCTCTAAATATCAACACAAATGATAAGAACACCTTATTACAGCTGAATTTACCACCAAGCTTCTAGAACATGTAGTTAGACTAATTTTTATCAAATCATTTTTATAAGAACATTCTTATTACATGTGCTGAGATTTAGCCCCAATGCCCTTTGATGTGTAATTATCTATGCTTTCCATTTATGTTGTTTTACAGTGGATTTGTGATGAAGTCTGATGAAAAGTTAAATCAATATGTCTGTCTGGCAGATGGTATTTTACTGGTCATTTCTGATAAATTACATTCTAGTTACTAAATTAAGATGTCAGATAAGCAAAACCAAGTGTTCTTCAGGATGCCAACTTTCTAGAATGTCTGATGAAGAATATATAATATTAAAAAAGTGCCTATGGCCCAACCTAAACATGTATTGATCACATGCAATATCCAGGTACATTATCCGTGCCTAGCAACTACAGTTTGGTTAAGGTTTGATCAACTAAAACACTTGGTCATGGTTAGGGAAAGATCATCCTCATGGTTAAATTCTTTAGAAAGCACTCATTTGTTGACTATGATTGTTGGGACAACAGAGCATTATTACTTTGGGTGTGCTTGGTACTGAGACCACTCCCATCCACTTGTAGGATAGCTTGTGTTCTACTAGTTCTTTATTCCATATTGTATATTTTGCACAGAGGGCATCTTTAATCTGTTGTCATGTTTCATTTGAAAAGCTGAAACATGATGCGTTTTTTTTGTTCATATAAGCAAAACTAATTCTTGGTACTAACATTTTAGCACCTTTTCATTTTTACAAAGATTGTGTTCACGACATCTACAAACTCAAATGAATGTAAGTGCTCATGGGAGCTGGAGCTGTTCAATGCAGAAACATTAGCCTCTGGCCAAGCCTAAGAGTATCTTTGAAATCTGCTGCACTGCATCTTCCTGATTTTCAGCTGATATCCCATAACTTAAATGGAATAAATGGACATTATTCAATTGTTATTTGTCTGGTACAAGAATATGTCGACTCTTTGTAAGCTGAGGGAGTTCTTTGACCAACTCTTCCTTCTGTGAAAATTGGTAGCATCTTTTAAGATACTGAAATGTGCACTCTATTAAATATACAGTGTGAGGCAAAGCACTGACATGAACTGTAATAAGCTAAAGACATCTTTTACCAGTATTTATATAGCAAAGGCTTCATTTGAAAAAGCCAGTTTCATTAACATTACAGCTACATCATAGCAAAACACTGAAAATGAGAAAAATGATAAACCCTACTCCATGGTTCCATGTTGATGTGGCGATACAGAGGGACATCTGGTCCTGTTTCTGGTTTGTTGGCAGTAAGAGCAGTTGATTTATTAACACCTTTTCCTCCTCAGTTTGTGTTTCTTTTAGTGTAACAGCCTGAGCCATAGGGAAGAGTTTTAAGTGGTCTGTTAAATGTTAAATGAAGCCTGTCTTCATTCGTCATGTTGGAACTAGATTTTAGCCTGTACATCTTTAGTCAACGGATTCCTAGAATGTGCTACAGGGACAAGCTGTTTATTTGACCAAGCCAGGAAAATGGTCCGTCACACCACTGCAATATGAGCCAAGTATGCCTGTCCATTAGTTTGTTCCATTAACTTTGGTTAATAGATAACTCTTCAACCAGCTGCTTTAATGCAGGCTTTCTGAATTTATTCACAAATTGAAGTGAAGTCATCAGGGATCCATTTAGGGCCATTCTGTTCTTTACACACTTGGTCTTATTTGATGTTCTCTGCCAGTGATTGCCAACCAGAGGTATTTGTTTACATGGAAAGCTCAAATAATTTGACAAAAGTAGAAATTATCTATCTATAGATAACGGAATAATTAACTCGTGATCTCGAGATAACGGCATTAAAAAATAATTGCAAGCACAGCCGTTCTCAGCTTCCGTAGGCATGGGCTATCTGTACAGTTCACAGTTCAAATGCAGTTTAAATGGTAAAAATCTGTTCAGCCACTGTGGAGATATCAATGTCTAAAGTCAAGAAAACTGTCTTGCCCACAAATCTGAGAGTGTAGGTTTCAAGAACTATATCACATCAGTAGGCTACAAGCTGTAGGTGGGTGATTTCAACATAGTGACCCAGGAAAACATACATTAAACATTTGACCTGGCGAAAAACATTGCTGAGAACATAAAACCCTTTGAAAGGTCTCCTTAATGTGTCATATTACGAGGATATTGAGCAGAGAACATAGGACCTTGGGAGCATAGAACCCTGGGAACATAGATATGCTTCAGAATAAACAGTTGAAACAGTTAGCTTAAAGTAATTAATAAACTATTGAAATAGTCTGCTAAAAGTAATGAACAAACAGTTGAAATAGTTTGCTCAAAGTAATTAATAAACAGTTGATAGGGCTGTTGGGGTACGTCAGACAAAAAAGGTTTGGAACCACTAGGCAGCACAAAAGGGTCAAACAGAATGATTACTGGTGATAGGACTTGCAAATGTTGAACACAGAAGATTCAAGTTTGAAGTCTGCAGTTCAAGAACTCTCTTTGAATCCATTGTGTCTGGTTTACAAGAGGCAGAGGTTTATGCAGTTTTCACTGCTGTAGGTTCGGTCATTGTGGGGTGACTGGGTTCAGAGCAGAGGGGTTTCCAGCAAGGAGTCTTTAACCAAGCAGACAGACGACTTAGGGTAACTCTGCCTTGTCTGTCAGTGTCCAAGCGGGGCCCGCGGCTAACGTTGGATGTCACTGGGACAGAGAGAATCCTGATATTACTTTTTTCAATTTGGAATTCCTCTTTGTCTGAAGCGTAAATGCTTTTAAATCGATAGAGCCAGCAGATGAAACCACAACAGCAATTTCCTGTTGTCCTTGAGGGATTCTTTGCCCTTCTTGTTCACTGCCATTTATTACATTATGTAGCTTAAAGCAGGCTGATATCCCCACAAATATGAAACCATGCAAAGTGGACCCCATTGAATTTGGTGCATTTTTCTGACTGCAGTGTCTGGAATAGATCCTAAGAAGCTTTGACAGTGTGTTGGCTCACACAGGGAAACCAGAGCGAGGCACTGAGCGAGAGGACGGTAACTCAATAGAGGTTACATGTCAGTATTTTTACATGTGGAAATATAAATATGTACAGCTTTTGACTAAGGGATATCGCTGCTCTGTGTCCAGTAAACATCTGTTGATCTTGTCAGGTTTGGTTTGACTCACCCCAGGACTGAGAGTAAGCAAGATTGGCTATGTTTTTGACCAGACAAATGAGTATCTAACCACCCAAACTTCAGCATTCGTACAATGTATAAAACTCAAATCAATGAATTGGAGCACAGCAGTGTGGGAAAGAAGGACCCGAATGTCTGCACAAAAATGCCTGACTGTGGTCCTAAAATTTACATTTATAAATACTTCAGACTTTTACTTGCTTTGGTTTGATTGACATCTACAAAATTGCAAACAAATTCAGTATAAAATATGAGATAAAGTGGGATACTGTGGAAAATTATTTTTGCCAAGTCATGGCCCTCAACAAGTATTGGATGGATATTCAAGGTCCCCAGAGGATGAATTGTAATACCTTTGATGATCCCCTGACTTTGTATCTAATGCCACTAGTAGGTAAACGTTTTTTATTATCCAGTGAAATATCTCCACATCTTCCCAAAGGATTGGCACAAAATTTTGTACAGACATTCATCGTTCCCAGATCATGTATTACTTTGATTATCCCCTTGACTTTTCATCAAACACCACTATGAGATTGACATTTGAAATTGACAGGTGAAATGTCTTAACAACTATTAAATGGAATTGCCATGAAAGTTGGACATTCATGTTCCCCCCAGAATGAAATGTAATAACGTTGGTGATGCGCTGACTTCTGATCCATTGCCATCATCAGGTCAAACATTTTAATTTCTCCAATACTTTGGTTTATCTACCAAATATCTGCAAAACTAATGACATTCCCATCAGCCTCAGCTGTACTTTGTGTTTAGTGCTAATTTGCATTTTAGCTAATGTTAGCTGCTCACAGTACAGTTATGTTTAATCCTGTTAGGGTAGCTGGGTGTTTTTATTCTGAGCTTCTGTAGTGCTTCATAACTATCTTATGGGGCAACCTGTGTGTGTATAATACTCTGACAGCATGGGGTGGGATGAGGATTCAGGGAGAATAAAGACACAGCAGTGAAACCAGTAATAACCCTGAAACTTGACACAGTGGTCTTCCGTTACTTACGTAAAAAACTGAACACTCAACAACAACACTCAAACTCCAGCTGCTCTACATTTTCCCACAGGTTTCCTCTGACCTTGCTTCAGAATCAAGAAAAACACCTTTCTCTATCTGTCTTCTATCTTCTGTGCTACATGTGTAGGCTTGTCATCAACATGTTTAGTAATTTTCAACCCTACCTATGCTGTTACAGTATCTAATATAGGTGCTGTAATTTCATTGGAAAGTGCCACAGGCTGTCATTCCTACTGAAACATGTTACTCACTCCTGGCTTCCCCATCTTCTCTATGGTCAAAGGGCACTGCACAAGGGCTTGCACAATTTGTGTATGTGTGTGTTTTGTCAGCGCCGTCACATGTTTTTCCACTCCCCATCTTCATGTTTGCTTCTTTTCCTTGATAAAAATAAAAGCCGGAAACAGTATATCTAAAAGCTTGTCACTCTGTTTCTATTTATGAAGCATTTCTAGAGTGACATCTGTGGTTCTCAGCATGTGTCAGCACATACATGCCTGCCCATCTGTCTTAAAATAAATAAAAACAACTTGTGATAAGGCCTTAGAGATAGAAGTTCTCTGAGTCTGCCTACAGTTATCTACAAACACTATTTCGTTCTACTTTTCTTTGATAAATGCCACTATGATCACACCCTCCAATGCTGTTACTATCCCAGAATTGCCTAATCTTAACATATATTAGAGGTCGGCTGCAGCATGAGACAGTGGTATTTAACCTTAGACTCACAGAAGACTGCTGACCAAGCATTAAGCTAACACTGCGGATGTTTCCTGCGGTCGTCCTGGTGGTCAGAGTTTTAGCTCTACTGAAATTTCTTAGAGGCAGATCTGACTTGCAATCAAAAAATAATCACTGTGACTTGAACAATAAATAACCAGTTTACTACTCTGGTAACATTAGACATGTGAAATACTGAAGGGAAGGAATAAGAGACCAGCTTTGAAGTGCCATTTTTCTGCCTGAGAAAATACAGTAGTCTTTCTTAGGTTGGTCAGTGAGCCCAGGTAAAGCAGTACGCAAGTGATTTTATGCAAACCTGAACCTAGGGTTTGGCAAAATGACAATATTAAAGGGTTACACCAGCGACATTCATAGAGTGGGGGGACTTGCAAGAAACAGATAAAAGATATACTGTAGATCTAAATTGAAACAGCAGAGGTATCCTGAATTTTAGTCCAAAAACACTAGATCCCATTTCCCATAATGCACCCGACCCTTCCTGTCTGGTAAACACACAGGTCTTTCAAACTTCACGCCCCAGTTTGTAGTTGCAGTTCCAAGCACAGGCTGAGATAACCCTGGTGACATCATCAGGGTTCTTTTTTCAAACTTGGAAGAAGCTCCTCCAGGCTGAGTAGTTCTCCTCTTGACTAGTAAACTGACCTGTATGTATACAATTAGTGGAGTGTCCCTTTAACCAGACAACAGATATTTGTCAACCTTTAGAGATTATGCTGTACAGTTTACACTGAGGTAGCTATCTCTAGTTTCATTAGACCAATGAGAAGGACTGATTTATGGTAATATTGGATTTATGCATCAACATTCCTTGATTTATCACATATTTAAGTCACTGGATTAGCCAAATATAGACATTCTGCTTCCATCTGGTTATTTTATCTAAAGATTGTTTTAAATTAAATTTCCACAAAATGTTGTGCATCACAGTATATATCGTTATTTAATATAAAATTACATACACATGACAAGATTTTATCCGTATGGCTCACCCCTACTCGAACCTATTGTGGGAATACTATATTTGACAACATTATTACATACATTATAGTTGAGGATCATTTTTGGTAGTTAAGTGAGATGTTACAGTATGTTCTACCCAAGAGGTAAATGATATCTCCATGGTATCTGTGTGCTTAGTGTTGAGATCACGCCTAAGTGTTTTCCTGATCACTCCTTCCTGTCCACTCAATGTGTGCTCCTGCTATTGCAAGTCTTATTCATTGTATGCTTGGTCCGCTCTCTGTAGCTTTAACTAAACATTTTTTACAAAGAAAAATGGAGGCTAATAAAAACAATGTACAGTATGATTGATGGACAAGATCCAAAAAAGGAAACTCATGACGTGTAAGACATCTGGCGACAGGTTGCCTACACATTGGACTGTATAGAGTGTGTGTGTGTGTGTGTGCGTGTGGGTGCCAGTGAGTGAATGTGTCCATAAATACAAGAGCAACGGTATTATGGCATCGCCAGGCATTGTTTTGTAGTCAGCGTCTGTAGCATTAATATTAAAATGACACCGTCGTCTTGGAGACAGTTTTGTTTGGTGTCTTTAACAGGTTTCTGTTTGGGATGTGAAATGAAAATCACTCTGACTTACAGCTTGTTGTATGAGATTTTCCCGTACATTCATTCACTCTTGCTTTCTCTCTGTCTCCGGCAGCGTGGGTGGGCTCCCTCTCCATGGGGATGATCTTCTTCTGCTCTCCCATCGTCAGCGTCTTCACCGACGTCCTCGGCTGCAGAGTTACCGCAGTGGGCGGCGCTGCTGTCGGCCTGGTCGGCCTACTGGCCAGCTCTTTTGTCAAGTAAGGAAGAAAATCACCTTTTCAATACAAAATGATATCATGTCACTACTGCATATAGTACATTTGACGTAAGTTAGCCAACATGGCTAACCCATCATAGTTTAGATGCTGTAGATTTGAATGATCAGGAGCTTGACTTGTTTGGGTGTCTGTTTGGATATGTGTTTCTTAAACCTTTTATTGGCCACTTGGGGGCAGTGGAAACAAGGTGTGAACACAACATTGACATATAATCATTTTTTAGGTTGACATGGCAAACTTGTTAGCAAACAGATGGTTACTTGAACATCCAGCAGTTATGGAGCAACATGATCATTCATCTGGAGTGGTGTTAGTGTCCACCTGATGTATGTATGTAAGTCCAGTATTCTCTCTCTTTTAGCTCCGTTTTTGGTCTCTACCAACTCCTGAGGGAAATATCATTAACTGTTTATATAGCAGTTATGGATGTGTCATAGGAGGAGTTATGGTTGTTGATGAATACATTGATAAAGACTATTTTATTTTATCATTCATTATAACTGCTTATAAATGCTAAACATGGGGTTGAAATAAAGTGTGACCTGAGTGAATCTCCCAAGTAAAGCATAGCTACTATTTTTTGCTTTTTATCAAGACTCTGTGGGTAAGAGGTGCTGCGCTTGACACTCCGTTGTTAATAATTTCCTGGAATTTCATTCTCGTCTACACGTGAGACACACAGAAATACCTGATCCAAACAAGAGCCAAGTGCTCACCCTCACTTTGTCATCACTTTAAAGTGCAATAAATAGTAATAAAACAGTTGAATTACAGCTTATCAAGTGACTGTCAGACAGCATTTAACAAACAGAGGGCAGGCTGACAGCTGAGTTCTGCAACGGACGGTGCAAGGTGCAAAATGTCTTTGTCATGTGATTTCACTGTTGGCAAGTTATTTTCTAAAGATGACATTCAGATTTATTTACCCCAAACAGGACTTTGAAACCACTTGGGAGCACCATCCTGTATTTATTTGGACCTTCACCACTGGACATAAACCATTTTACCTTGTTGAATGTGCTGTTTGATGTAATTTGCAGTTCCCTATATTAGTAGTATAAAAGATATATGTCAATTTCTCTAGAGAACTTCAGCAGCTGATCTGATCTGAGTGTTTTTTAAAGCTGTATTTATTCAGGAAGTCTTTAACAAGACAATTCAGTCACACAAGGCTGTCATCACACACAGACACACTGATTAAAACATTCACAAATATCATTATAATATCAGTAAGTAAAACTTTGTGTCTCTAACATCAGTTTGTTACTGAAAACCAGTCGATTTTTTTCATACAACTCACAGTGGTGAGTTTAGTGAGTTTAGTAATTTAGTTTAGAAAAAAAAAGTTAAAAAAAAAAGTCTAGTACGCAGTGGTGAGTTTAGTAATGAATGGAATGGCACTGAGGTAAATGCTATGATATGTGATTATAATAATCCAGGGTAGATTGTATTGTGGATGGATTTGTTCTGTTTTGAAAGGAGCTCTGTTCCTGTATAAGAATCCAATTTGAATGTATGGCTTTTGAGCGCGGTGTTCACTATGACTTGTGTAGGACAATCTGCTATCCATGCAAATTCCTCAGTACTTTTATTGCTGTAATTTGTTGATTAGATTTGCGTTTAGAGCATGAATCTTAGACGGAACATCAAAGCTCTGTGGTCTTGTGAAATGCAGGAGGACAAAGAGGTCTGGGAGTCATTAAAAGCAGCCTGTAACCTGACGGTTTGAGGTAGAGCCGATGGCATAGAAGATGGTCAGCATAAAAACTGTGCTCAGTTGGAAAATAGATTTTATTTATGTATAGAGTAAATAGCAGGGGGGCCTAATATTGAGGGACTCCTTTATCAACCGTCTGGGGACTCGAACTCTACCAGAAAGATATGATTTGAACCAGCAGCTTATTTAACAAAATGTTACCATCAACAGCAACAGCAGTTAGACACTATGGTTACACATTCACCAAAAAGATAATGCCAAGAAAACCACGATCCTCTGCTGCTGGTAACTGCACAGCTTCACATAAATGTTGTTTGGGAAAGGGATGAAAAAGTTGTTCACCATTAGCCCACATTTTCAAACCATTCATTCGCAACAGCAGTCAAGAAGTCTGTTTTTCCTGTTGGATAATTATTTATACAGCCTTGTGCAGATAATGAAAAACAGCAAGGAACAACCATAATAGAACCTGTTTTTACTTGCTTAATCTTGTTGTTGGAGTTATCTGGCTCATGGAGCTCCCCTGGAGCAAAAGCACTAAATAATGAGCCCTATATAAACAGCTCAAGGGGCTTTCTTTGACAACTTTTCTTACAGCCAGTGCCTAATGCAAATCAATAGCTGGCTCTTTGCTGGGAGACGTCTTTGGGTGAATTGCAGTGAGTCAAAAGGCTGTACAGTGAGATATCTTGTTTTTTTTTATGTCCTCACAGGTCCCTGGGCCCCATGTACTTCACCTATGGCATTGTGTTTGCCTGTGGCTGCTCTTTTGCCTACCAGCCCAGCCTGGTCATCCTTGGCCACTACTTCAAGAAACGCCTGGGCCTGGTGAATGGCATTGTGACGGCCGGCAGCAGCATCTTCACCATCACCCTGCCTTTCATGCTGTCGGGCCTGCTGGATAGAGTGGGCCTCCAGAACACCATGCGCGTCCTCTGCATCCTTATGTTTGTGCTGATGCTGGCCGGCTTCACCTACAAGCCCCTGCTGCCAGTCAAATCCTCCAACACTCGCACAGGCAGCCGGTGCCCACCCATGAGCCAGATCTTCAACATCAATATCTGGAAATCTTTGGGATATCGCATTTGGGCCTTCGGTATCCCTGCAGCCCTGTATGGCTACTTTGTGCCTTATGTTCATCTGGTAAGTTTGTGTTTTCTACATTCATCCATCTGCTCTCTCAATCAAATTGGATTTCACAGACCTTCACACATACCATGTATCTATGTCTTGTTTGTGTTGCTGGGTATCATCACCCCACTCTCTGGGCCAAAGGTCAGTCCGATGACGAATAGCAACACGTAAATGCCAACAGAGGGATTCCATGGTGTGATTTCCCAGTATCCTAATCCCATGTTTTGGATGTGTTCTTTGGCATGAGCGAGGAATAAGGCCGAGAGGTCAACTAGGGAGCTTCAACAACACAGATATCAAAACCGTTTCTAGCAACATGAGTTTTATTGTGAATGTGAAAGGTGAAAGGAAAGGAAGTCCAGACAGAATCTTCCAGGTATTCAGTGACAGTGCGGAGTGTTAGCATGAGATGGTTTAGGAGCATACAGTATATAAGGTTGTCTCTGCCCATTAGGAAGGTCTAAGTAAGGAAAGGGCACTCTTTCAAATATTTTATGCAAGGAACAATCCAGCATGTTGTTCTTATTTTAAAATACTGTAGGTGGTTAGAAAAATGGACCTCACAAATATTATTTTTGCGATCTTTGATTCACGTTTTGCAGCAATGAACAGTCATTCACAAAGATGAAATACAAAATACTAAAACTACTGTAATTGGTGATATTTTTAAGACTCTTTCTGGCACCGCCCTTTCACAATCATGTTAAATCTGTTAGCTGCCGACCATCTCATTTCCAGACAAATGATCCTTTACAGTATCAGTAAAATGAGTGTCCTAACTCCCATAACTGATGCGCAGAAATGAAGTGAAGCAGAAATATTATGTAAATTCTCATTAGAGAATTGATTTTGTCTTTAAGAGGGGATACCTGCCAGCTGTGCAGAGGTTCATTGTTGTGCTTTATGTTTCTGGTGTTAATGAAGTTTGATCTCATCAGCCAGACAGATAATGCGTGTCCTCCTCCCTTTGCTGAGTCAGTATGGCTGAATCAGATCAGATTCCCATTAGCATCATATAGAATGGCACGGATTGATCAACTGAAATGCCCAAGCTCCATGATAAACACTATCATGATACAGGCTGAAACAGGAGTGAAGCAAGATAACTGCTGCTAAATCTATAGCACCATCTAATCTTCTCACAGACAGAGGAGTTTGTTTTTCCTGCTTTATATTTGCAATGAGTAGACACACGTGACACCGCACCATACTGCAACCTCGCAGCAAGCCTCGAATACATAACAGACATAACTGATGCCGTGTGTGAATGAGTCAGAGAGTTCAATAGGGAATGTCTTGTGTTTGCCTGAAACATCAGTGGCGCCCCTGCCGGTCACTGTTTTATAGACGTCCTCCTCATGCCTGTCCAGTCATCTAACAGTGTGACATCACAGCAGAGGGACTGTCTGTCTGATAGATCCAGCTGACCAGACACGTGTGTGCTTTCCTAGCTTGGTTATCTTGCGTCTTGGCTACAGGATCCACTTGACCTGATCATGGTGTACTGTGGCTGACCGATGCAGAGTTATGTCGTCAACACATTGCACCACAGCGGATTCCTACAAATGGAAAACCACCCATCTCCTTCTCAAGAGAAGGAATCAAGATAAAGCGAAGCAACATATTTCACATCTGTGCAAAGCTTTAGGAGAGCTGGTGTGAAGGATAGTGAGTCATACCTTGGAGTCCTTGACCAAAAAACATATATTATTATGTCAAATTCAACTGGTAAATTACTAAAAAGAGTTCCAGTTACACAACAGCACATTCCCAGATGTTTTTTTTAGTATTTCATGATTTCTGGTAAAGAAAACTGATCAAAAAACAGAAGTCTTTAATCATTCATTATCTCCAGTGACTGAAGAGTTGTTTGAACATTTATTATCGGGGGGGGGGGCTCAGCAGACAGACAGACCCTTTGAGTCAGAGTGCTGCAGCCTGCCTGGAGGTAAAAGGAGCTGGCAGGGCTCCACACAGCAGGCTCTTCTTTCTTTCTCCGGCTTTCAAACTCTGGGCCTCACAGATTGGTGCTTTGGGGTGGGAACGGCACGATACAGCAAGTGATCTCGAAAACTAACATCTGGGCTACTTTTCTCACAGTCTTGAGTGGAAACTAGCATTCACTGGCAGCAAGAATGAGGAATGTTGAAATATGGACAAGTTGGATAAGGGTGCTGATGGGTAGCAGGAGGTAGCAACAACAACAAAAAAACAGCTGCCTGAAAAAAGGCTGATACAGTATGGGGAGGCGGGTGTTCATGGAAGTTGGCCTCAGCACTGCCAAACACTTCAAAACCTCACATACAGTTACAAGCAGAGTTCTGCAAAAACAAATCTGCAGAACACTGAGCATCCAATGTGTGTTGAGTGAAGTGTGAAAATAATCTCCTCTTTTTATTTTTCCACTTTCCACTTTAAATAGACAAAATAATCAAATATCCATGCTTTTCTGTCTGTGTAAAATCCCAGAATCGATGGTTCACTCACAACTATAAGAGCCTCTGGGAGAAAATAATGTCCCGCTAATAAACTGCGGTGTTAATGCTAAAAAGCAACATTGTGCTGCACTCGTTGTAATCCTCTTCAAGGCATTTGATATACCATGAATCACAACATTCTGTTAGAGAAGTGGCTGTCCATTAGTTTTGATGATTCTGCTTGCAGCTACTTCGAACCATGTTGTCGTGGTTTGAGTTTAGACTGTTGTTGCAGATGGTTTCAAATCAAGGTGTCGCACATGGATAAATATCAGGCCCCCTGCTATTTACTCTACACATAAGTATGATTTGCTTTCCAACTGAACACTGCAGTGTCCGTTTCTCTGCTGACAATACCATCTCGTCTGCCATTGGCTCGTTAAGGGTTCCTCATACCGACTCTGAATTGGGGTAGACTGGTTTCTGGTACCATGAGCTAAGATCTACTTAGATAGATATTTTTAATGCTTAATGCTTAAATACTTAACATAACATTTAATGAGTGTGTGTGTGTGTGTGTGTGTGATGAGTGGTTTGTGCAACTGAATTGTCTTGTTGTGATGTTGTATACATCATTTGTTTTCAGGTCTCTCTTGTAAACAACGTGATCTGAATAAATAAAAACTAATCTCCACCACTGCACTTGTATTTGCCGTTTCCTCCTCTGCATTTTCAACATTTCTTTTTGCAGGCCATGAGACAGCTGTGAACATCTGTTTCCTTTATTGTCCACAGATGAAGCACGTGGAGGAGCGTTTTGGACCAGAGGCCAGTAAAGAAGTCCTGCTCATGTGTATCGGCATCACGTCTGGTGTAGGCCGCCTCATCTTCGGAAGGGTGGCTGACTATGTGAATGGAGTCAACAAAGTCTATCTGCAGGTGAGTGTCTGGCCTCCAAGTTCAAGGAAACAGACTTACAGGTGATGTGGTTGTCACCTCTGTACTTTCCAGCTTAGAACCAGTATGGTGTGACCATACTTTTGAACGCTTTTGAAGGCTCATTTTTTTATACTAAAGCTGCTCAAAGTCACAGATTTATGCTGATATTCAAAATCTTTGAAGTCCAATTGAAATTAAATAGCCTTTTCTTTTGTCTGCTACAGCATACATATCTGCTCTGTAAATCCTTTGTCCTGTGTTCTCCTTGGAGAAAAAAATCAGAAACCAAAAGGGGAAAAAATGATATTTGATATTTTTAGGTTTGACAATGGCGCCCCCTAGTTTTGTATTCATTTGACAGAATACTGTTCTGTGTCTGTTTAGATGGAGACCTTATTTCCATACAGCCAATCAAATGTTGCATAAAGCAGTAACATCAGAGTCCTATCACAGGCAGAGCAGCCTGCTACACAACACAAGAGCCACAGACTCTGAACAACAACAACCACACCAGCTTTCCTGCTAAAGTCTCCTTCTTATCTAACATACTCGGTCTGGTTAGATGCTGGTGTAGTTTTTACTCTTCAGTACCACTAACAACATGCTGTCTGCCCATGACATGTAGGCTACAGCACAAATTGTTTTATCTCTGGTTCCCTAACACCGGTGTCATCCACCCACCCGCCCCTCCAGCCAGCTGAGACAAAAAGGAGCATTTCTGATATTTTCCCAAAGACCTTTTTTCATCCTTTTAATAATAAAAAACTATTAACAAAACATTTTAAAAAACAGGTTGACATTATTTTTGACTTCAAAAAGGATGACTACTGAATGTGATTTCAGTACACTGTAGTTCCTCTATTTACATGAAAAAGCCCTGACCACTGAAAACTCTCTGAAACAGCATGTGATGTGATGATCATGTGACATTAACACCCTTCACTGAAATCCAGACTGACTTGAACTTTAAAAGGAAACTGTACCTTGTAATTAAAATGACTTATACATACATAAAGATTATTAAAGCATCAAATGAACAGTCTTTATGTCGATACCCCGTCCCTCTAGGTGGCGTCCTTCTTTGTCATCGGCCTCATGTCCATGATGATCCCTCTGTGCAACATCTTTGGTGGGCTGATCGCTGTATGCCTGCTGATGGGGCTGTTTGATGGCTGCTTCATCTGCATCATGGCCCCTATCGCCTTTGAGCTGGTCGGTGCCAATGATGTGTCCCAGGCCATCGGCTTCCTGCTGGGCCTGATGTCCGTGCCCATGACTGTGGGGCCCCCCATCGCAGGTAATACAGGAATAGTCTAAATGCTGTGTCAGTGATCTCGTTAAGCCACTGAATATATGATATATGCTCACATCATGCTGAATATTAAGCATGGTGGTTTAGTAGATTTGGAGATTTTTCATGAGTTCCCAGGTCCAGACCTGTGACCTCTCTGACCTCTCTGTGGAGGCAAAACAGAGAAAACAACCTTTCCCTACCGTGATCAATAGATTATAGACTTTATAACTTTTCCAAAGGCTTTTGTAGAAGAAGGTAAACGCGCAAAACAAAATTACAAGTTGGAAGCTTAGTGGTGGTGATGTTGAAGTCATGCGACCGTGGTGTAGTTAGTTTATAGCTTATTTTCTGCAATAATCCAAAACCCAATGGAAAAATCCCATTGGCTTTTTGTCGAGGGAACCAGGGCGATGCTAACCTCCAGGTTGGCCTACAAAAAAACATCATCCATGCAGCACTCTATTTCATTATATATTTCATTATTTATTTTTGAAACTTAACTTTCATTAGATTATTTAAAATAATTCAGAACAGCAGCCATTGCACCTACATTAAAGTCATTGAACAGCACTGACAGGAGGGTTTATGTACCTCTCCATAGTACCCATGAATACTGAATCACACAACTGTAAAAGGGAAGTAGTAAGGTTAATCATTTTCATTATTCAAATAAATACATTACACCTTTAATAAACAAATCATGTACCTGTCTAAATCAGTCTTTCCATAATTATTGTGAATCTCCACCAGACAAATATCTGCTGTTGGTGGAACAGGTTTTTTGTTACTGCAGCAATAAATATTTTATTTTATAAGATCTTCTGTATAAAAATATTATTCCCTGCTATTTCTGTTGGTAGGTCTCACAAGTAAAATGACAAATGTTATTATTATACTGGAGATGGAATTTAAATGGAACATGTGTAACAACGTCAGTGACCTTTTGACCTCTGCTCTGCTCCTGCAGCATACCAGTAAAGCTCTTAGTCTCTGTCCCAGATAAAGAAGAAAGGGCATCTTTTTTATACAGATATTCACAGCTCTTTTGCACCACCTAATGTTGATTTTGGCACCTTGCACTTGCTGAATTTGTAGGGTGCACATTGGAAGCACATACTGTATGACTCAGTATCAGTAACATGTGCATCAGCTCATGTACACATCATGGGCAGAATGCTTGAACTGTCTGAAAGACCAGGTATTCATCTTCCTTTGAGGATGACACCGGAGTGGATTTTCACTCCTGTCACATCCCAATCCTGACTATTTATTAAACTATTTTGACTTCCCCCCTCCAGAAAGGTCAGGGGTCAGGGTCAGCTACAGATTCAGTGGTGCTCTAGGAAATTTTATCAAAGTGAATGCATGCCTTAAGGACATAAAAACCTGGATGACCTGCAATTTTCTGATGTTAAACTCAGAAAAAACTGAAGTTATTGTACTTGGCCCCGAACACCTTCGAAACACATGATCTAAAGATATAGTTTCTCTAGATGGCATTGCCCTGGCCTCCAGGGACACCGTAAGGAATCTTGGAGTTATCTTTGATCAGGATATGTCCTTTAACTCCCACATAAAACAAACTTCAAGAACTGCCTTTTTTCATTTACGTAACAGAAGGAGAGAGAGAGAGAGGAGAGAAAGCACACAACTATGGGAAGAAGTTGAATTAGTAACAAGCATTGATGGGATATGAGGGCGTACAGATGGAGAGGGAGAGGAGGGAGGAGCTCAGTGCATCATGGGAAGTCTCCCAGCAGTCTAGGCCTATAGCAGCATAACTAAGGGGTGGCTCAGGGCTCACCTGAGTCAGCCCTACTATAAGCTTTATCAGAGAGGAAAGTCTTAAGCCTACTCTTAAATGTGAAGAGGTTGTCCGCCTCCCGTACACAAACTGGGATCTGGTTCCACAGGAGAGGAGCTTGATAGCTGAAGGCTCTGGCCTCCACTCTACTTTTTGAGACTATAGGAACCACAAGGAACCCTGCATTCTGGGAGCGCAGTGCTCTAGTGGGGTAATAGGGTACTATGAGCTCTTTAAGATATGATGGTGCCTGACCATTAAGGGCTTTGAAGGTGAGGAGAAGGATTTTAAATTATATTCTGGATTTTACAGGGAGCCAGTGTAGAGAAGCTAATATTGGAGAGATATGATCTCTTTTCCTGGTTCTTGTCAGTAAACGTGCCGCAGCATTCTGGATCAGCTGGAGAGTCTTAAGGGACTTATTGGGGCAGCCTGATAATGGAGAGTTGCAATAATCCAGCCTAGATGTAACAAATGTATGGACTAGTTTTTCTGCATCTGTTTGAGACAGGATGTGCCTGATTTTGCAATGTTACGTAAATGAAAAAAGGCAGTTCTTGAAGTTTGTTTTATGTGGGAGTTAAAGGACATATCCTGATCAAAGATAACTCCAAGATTCCTTACGGTGTCGCTGGAGGCCAGGGCAATGCCGTCTTGAGAAAGCATGATTGTACTCCAAGAAGCTAAAAGTACACACACAAGTATCCCTTCAGATAATCCTGTTTATGATTGACCCTTACAGGCTCCAGTAAGGTCAGTGGTGGGATTGTGGGTCAAAGCCTCAAGCCAAATCAGAGCTGATGACCTGTGGCCTTAATGTGTCACACAGCAGCCGTTTCCACTGTTGTGTAGATGTTGCACTAAAAAGAGGGTTGCATTACTAGACGTTATCGCCACCAATATTTAGCATATAGAAACATACTAAGTGCCCCTGTTCTCTCTCTGGTTGCAGGCTTCCTGAGGGACAGACTGGGCAGCTACGACGTGGCCTTCTACCTGGCAGGCATCCCCCCGATCATCGGAGGAGCCGTGCTGTGTCTGATACCCTGGGTGGAGGCCAGGCGCAAGAGGAGGGAGAAGGAGGCCCCGAACAGGGAGCAGGACGTCACCCAGAAGATGATCGAGCACGAGAAGGCTCAGGGAGACGCACAATGCAAAACTGGAGAGTCTGAACTCTAAGAGCCCCGCTGAACAGAAAGGGAGACACAAGAGGTCAGACAGAGACTGCCAAGTACTGAGATACAGTATCTGTGTTTTTAGCCAATATTGTAATGACTGCCTTCTGTGGGAGAATGTCAGAAAAAATGCCAAAGCGATAACCTATCAGATAGAGTGATAGGTTGAAGTACAGTTCAACATGAATGTGATCCTGAAGAACTATGCATTAGATTGTTTCAATTAGACTGAACTCATCTTACAGCAGGCAAACTTGGAAGTTTTAAATGAAAATGGAGAAAACGGCACATTTGGTATTCGTCACAGGGGGAAGGAGGCGTGCTGGACTGCTGCTGGTTCAGTGTCTCCACCAAAAACAACACTTTCAGATGGCATTCTTAAGGGAATGGTGGATCATTCTTTATATTCAGTTTTCAACACTACCGTATGTTTTAGATGAAGAAATATGGCATAAAAAGAACACACATTGGATTAGATAAGAAAGGAAACCAGTAACTTGATTTGGCCTCATCTTTGTTTTGCGTCACTGCAAAGCTAAAGATTTCTCCTTAATGTCTGTCTCCATTGGCCCCTCAGATACTATTGTCCCTTCAACTCCGTCTTACAGCATGCCAAAGTTGTAAATATTGGTACCTAGTATTTTAAAGGGACAGTGTGTGTCACTTCAGAGAAGTGCTCTGAGGGGTCCGGGGTTCAGGAGGTCATCATTAGTGTTAGTCGTGAAGCTCTGGGATCGTCTGGGCTGTGAAGGTGCTCGGACACTTGAAGAGAAGCAGCTTTAATGATTTTACATTTCAAGACAAGCAGCTCTGTCCCCGAGGCTGACTGCCAACCAGGCCAGACGGGGCCCAAAGGCTCCAGGTCCACCGTGTTGCAAAAAGCTTGTGGTAATTAATTGCAGATTAGCTGTATGCACCACTAAAGCACAGTCTAAACTGAAATGACAGGGACCTTAAGAAGACCCCTGCATTATTACATAATCTTGAGGCCCTATTGGGTGTAGGGGCCCGAGGTAAAATCTACATTTAAGGCCTTTATCATTTACGTTTCTATTGTGCTTACATGGTGTATATTTCTAAATAAAACTGTGTTTAATCAAATTACCACAAACTAATTATTAATTATTAACTCATACAAACACAATGCACAGATAGCAGGAGAAATGCAGGATCAATATAGGGGCCCACAACCCATTTTTGCCCTGGGGCCCCATGTGGCCCTGACTGTACTGTGACTGATGCAAAGAGGCTGCTTGTAACTGAACCGTGTGCCTGAGAAACCTCAACAGTGTTTTACAATGAATATGTTTAACAGTTCGACATCATAGGAAATATGCTTATTGGCTTTCTGGCCAACAGTTAGATGAGAAAATGTCTGTTAAATATAAGGCTACAGCCAGCAGCTGGTTAGCTTAGCTTAGCACCAAGACTGGAAACGGGGAAACTGCCAGGCTGGCCCTGTCCGAGGGTAACAAAATCAGACTTCCAGCATCTCACTAATGAACATGTTTTATCTCATTTGTATAATCCGTACAAAAAACTTGATGTAAAAACGTGAAGTTGAAATTTCCCAAAATTATTCCTTTAACAATAAAACTCCAAGCCAGCACAAGTACATCCGCTTTCAGTTATGAACCTAAAAATGGATTCATAAGGCACATATTAACATTGTGTTTGTGTACATGTCTATTAATTAACCATAGTATTGACATTAAGCAGTATTTCTTTTAAAAGAACCAGTGGTGAGACTTGTTTTTAAAGTTGTTCTTTTTTCTCTGTAATTTGGTCCAAAGTCAGAGTATACTTTCATTGTGCCATGCCACTGTTCAGAGTGGAAAAGGCTGATATACTTCCTGGTATATAAAAGGAAATGAAGTTTGCCCAGTAGCTGACGCGGTCCAGGTCATAAAACAGCCGTCGCCTTGTCAACAACAGATCACCTGCTTGGACGGATGACCCCATAAAAGGACCAAAGAAACCCCCACAAGATACTGGTGCATATGTTGTTCCTCACCACTTTATAAAAAGGCTATTACACATTTACCTACAGTATCTTATCACTTGAGACTATTTGAAATGGAGCTGAGGACATGAGTTTGACTAATCATTTACTACATGACCATTAGTCAAGTCAAGTTAATCATTAACTCTGTGCCCAGTTTATTAACCTTTAGTAGAAAGGTGTTTAACTTTTCATATTATATTTATTTTTTCGTTTTTGTGGAGAATGTCATGCTGTGATTGACGGGCATTTGCCTAAAGCATTTATTTCATTTACTGAAGACCAAAATGTACTGAAAAGTATATTAATCCTGTTTGCTTGCTGTCATACGTCTCCCTACAGCCTACAGGTAGTGTCAGTGAACCATCTGAACGTGTCAGGAAGTGACTCATCAGTCCGTCACTGATGACAGTGAGAGATTGCTTTTGGAAAAAACTCCGAGACCTTTTGGAAAACAGTGCAGCAACATTGAATTTCTGTGGGTCAATGAGTTTTTCCTGTGACACTGTCTACCTCAGATCTTGTACAAGTGTAGAGCTCTGCCCCTGGCTGGACTGTCCTGCCCGCCATCCCTGTTCGTCCATCAGAGGCAGTGTTCATGTTTGAGCAGTGTGACTGGAGAAACAAATAAACTGGAACGTCTTAGAAAATGATCCAGCTGTCCAGGCTTTGCTCTTTAACCAAGCACTTGCTACTCAGAACCAGAAATGCCTTTTTTTATTTTTTTGTGTGTGAGAAAAGTTCAACAGCGTTTACATCTTTATCCTCTCTCTATATTTTTATTATGATTAAATCACCTTTTGATTTAAGCCTAACTTTATTAATCACATGCATGACTGTTTATAGCAAACTTTATTTTGAGATCGTTTTTCACGTTTTTAATTTGTACCTCTGAATTTTGATTGTTTGCCATACAAACATTTAAATGCTTTTTTATGCTTAATTGTGATTTTTACTTACTGCCTCATACCTGCCTCTTCTTGAAATGATCTGTGGCATCCAAAGAGACATTTTGAAAAAAGAGTCAAACATTGCATGATTTATTGTTATTTAGTAATGACTTAAGACAGGAAGAGGAAGACAATTTAATAAGGCAACTTTGGTCTAAACAGTGTCTACAGAGGATTTATGTAGTGAATAGGAGTCTTGAATGAGCTGATCTTCCCCAATGTTTTATTGTTTATTTGCTGTTATTCTTTTGGTTCTCTCACATCTAATCCAATCACTGACTTTATTCAGAGGTTCTCTATATAAAGTATGTATGCATTTTATTTTTGCTGGAAGTGCAGATAAAGATTTACTTCGGCAAAGCTTTGCTGCAACAAATGCATCTTTGCTACTTTTATCCTATTTTTTGCAATGTTTTTGTCTTAATTCCTGTTCACTTATTGCTTGGTTTTGTCTTTATTCATATCTCTCATGAGTTACCCAAAATGTTTTCTACTAAAATAGAACTTTTCCTGACTTTCCTATCTGCTGCAGGGTGTGCAGTGAACTGCAGTATATGCAATGTAATATGTTGTTAACACAATCAGATTTCAATATTTTCAAGACAGTAAAAAAAAAAGATGTTTACATTTTTCTGTGACTTTCTCCTAATTTCTCTCTCCATGTCTGTGGCTGGTACAGTCTGCCATCACACATGAGCTCCAGCCTTCCATTTCTTTGACACACGGGCAGGAAAGATCAGTTAACTGACTCCTGTGACTATGTATTTAAAGCACAGCAATACTCACACAGATAGCTGAAAGAGATATTCCTATGTAGCACACAGGCTTTCTCTCTGCAGCCAACATACACACACTTCAATTTACTTTAGTGATGACAAACAACAGCCCAGAATATTGCGATTGTCACCGTGGTGTCAGCCAAGGGCAAGTGCAGTAAAACTGAACATGATGAACGTAAACAGATATTTTACAACTTCAAACATGAAACTTTTAACTGACACTTCCTCGCAGTCTCTCACCAAGGAATGAACGGTTTCTTTAAGATCTCTTGACCCATATCCGGGCGATTAAGAGACTTTTGTTCCCTGAGTTTAGGCTCTCTTAGGGATCCTTCCCATGCCATGTACCCAATTCTCTACAATTCACATGCTTTATCAGGTTTTACTAGAGACATGGTTGCCTGTACATCTAAAGGAAGCAGGAAGTGCTGCCTGGGGGGCTTAACTCAGGGAACAAATATTCTCAATGTATGTGGCGGCCCAGGAGGTAATGAATTCTCTATATGTGGCTATCCAAGGTTCCTTGAAGGGGGCCTCTAAAGGGTTGCCACCAAAATAATATGTTTAATTTAACTGTTCATTACATTACTTTCACTTGGCAGACACTTACAGGAAGTGATCTCAAACTCCATATGAACAAGAGCTAGATGTCAGTATAAACTGTAAGTTTATCCCTCCCAAACAAACAACTGTTAGTAACAATATAAAGGGCTGTTTATATGAATCTTTCCATTCAATGCTCATGTTAGTAGCTATTAAATTATCTGCAAAATCAAGTCTAACAGCTCAAATCAAAACACAAAAGTCCCAATTTTCATTGTGAATAAAAAAAGAAAATCTAATACCCAGGTTTTTATGTCCCTTTTGACAAAAATATTAATACTTGCAGGCTGAGAGAAAAAAGACTTGATAAGAAAAAAGAAGACAGTAAGTACATTTACTCAAGTACTGTACTTAAGTATAATTTTGAGGCATTTGTACTTTGCTTTATAGTGATAAAGTAGCATGAAAGGGAAATACTCAGAGGGAAATGTTGCACTTTTTATTTGTTAGGATGGCCGTATAGCGGCTGGACTTAAACAGTAGGAGACTTGAGGCCGAGGTGAGGTGCATACCAACCAGGTGTTTATTTCACCCACAATAAATCCATCAACGAACAGACATCTTCACATAAAAAATACTGTGGACCACAGGACGCATGTGGTCCTGCCAGCAGCAGCGCTTGATGGAAAGTGGCAGCCTTATATAGCCTGCCGCTGGCTACGCCCTCAACCACTACCACAGTATAGGGACCCCAATCCCTCTCCAGACATCAAAAATACAAAAACACACACACACACTACATTAAAACACATGTACACCACACTACTGTCAGATAGTGTCTATTATCGTCCTGCATATTCCTCATTACAATACCACCACAGAAACTGAAACAGCAGATTAAAGTTCTTCCCCACCCCTATACTAATTACCACGTGGTATCTCCCGGAACCTTCAAATTGGCGCTCAGATACCCCCGGGACTCTTTTACCCGAACACCCTGAAGAGGAGACACAACAGAGGTGAGTGACCCGAACACAACAATGCACATTATACCACTGCACACTTAAACAGTGAACAGTAAATTTAATCCATAGCTTTGGCCAATGTACTACCCCATAAGCAGATTAATGCTAAAGTACACAACTAGCCACACTAAATGTATTCTTGTCTTCCCAGGGCCGGCCTTCAATCATGTCCAGCTGCGAGGCAACTACCCTATCTGCAACACGCATCACAATTTCAATAAAAGCCTTCAATCATTCAGGTGTGTGTTGTGTATTTATTTCTTGTACCCAGAACTATACACATTGTGCTACCACTACTAGTAATGAAGAGGACCTTCATTACATTATTCCTCTACTTTTATCTGACAGCTATTGTTACTAGTTACTTTACACATTAATACCTGTTTCTTATTTCTAAGATGAAATATGGTGCTCTGCTTCAACCTGAAAATGCACTAATGCATCACAAACAATAATCCAATAATATATTAATAATCCCCTATAATGTAATACTGACAGCGGTCATTCTCCATAGTGAGTACAATTATCAATGTAGTACTTGTAATGGAGTATTTGTACTTTGGTGATGAAGAAATTACCATTATCAGCATGTAATTGTATGCATTTGCTAATAACTACTTGATATTAAAATGTACAAATCAAAGTACTTGTTCCACATCATGACCTCATATGTTGATGATGACATACTGTCAACTTTTACCAAAAAGAAAATCCATCAAATGTTAGATTTGATGTAAATGAGGAGAGAGAGGGAGGTCCTCTGCTACTTGTGTCACTGACGATGAGTTTTTTATGAGGTATAAACACATTCTATTCAACTTCTTCCCGTAGTTGTGTGCTTTCTCTCCTTCTGTTGCTTTCTGCAGGTGTTTCTGCCTCCGGAGCTGTAGAGTCTGGATCTATGGTTGCACCTGCTGCCCCCGTGCTCCTGCTCTGCACCCACTGCTGCTATTGCTGTTATTGTTCTTATTATTAGTATTGCTATT